>JAJAGP010000656.1:0-93635 GCA_025084515.1 Ancistrus triradiatus | reverse complement strand
AAACAAATTACAGCAATGTATACAGTTCAGAGAATACGTGATGCCAAGTCAGGAGACTGGTGTGACGTGAACATGGATTCCTCCCCAAAAGCAGTCAGATTTTTTGAGAGAGAGTACAAGAACAGAATGGAGCAAGGAGACATTGATGTAGGACACTGATGTAGCTCGAACAGATGACAGCAATGCAAGGAGAACGAGAAAGAGAGAGCATATTATAGCAATGTATATAGTTCCGAGAATACTGTTAAGTTGGACAGCGACCAAATGCAATTCGAGGTAAGAATATGATATAGACCTGGAGTTAAGCTCACAAGTAATATCCCCCCAAAGTGCACAAATCCCCCCTATGTGAAGCATTTAAAGGGGGATTTCCCCCTCATTTTAAAAAATGAATTTCAGGCCCTGTGCTAGTGATAAGTAGCCTCTACTGCTGACATGGCAAACCTGTGATCCAAAAGGAAAGTTATCTTTGTTTTTTCTTCCCATTTAAACCTATCATAAGTAAAACGCTTAACATAATGATCACTTTCCCTTTGGACCACATGTTCCTCATGTCAGCAGTAGAGATGACTTATCACCAATAGTAACTTGAGAGGTTTGTTGTTCTTACAGGTTTTAATTTTTATAGCTTTTTTACTTAAAATGGGTTTAAACGGGAAGAATAAAGCTTATCGAACCAGCTTAAGAACCAAAGCAAGCTTTTACATGTTGAGTTTGGTAATTAGAGTTGGGCACTGGTACTGAATCTGTCATCTAGCAGTGGTCTAGCTATAAAGTGGAAGCTGTTGAACAAACAGTGGTTATCTGCAATATATGGAGCAAAGCCACTGGCACAAAGGGTAGTAGTACCACTCATTTATATTTACCTAATGTCATCTCCACTCTCTGAGGAGATTACAAGATATCCAGGGATATGGTGAATCATGCTATTACATATAGGCCGTCTAAGAGTCCCAAGTTCTTCAGTTTCCAATCCGCTGTGTGTTGGTAGGTGTTGGAGTGTCTGTACCGTAACCAGTGGACGGCAATGGATGGGCTGGGTGCTCTTATCATCTCTCCCACTCGAGAGCTGGCTTATCAGACGTTTGAGGTCCTGAGGAAAGTGGGCAAGAACCACGACTTCTCAGCCGGCCTCGTGATCGGTGGAAAGGTGAGCTTTTCTCTTGGCTGCATCGATGGTTCTTCTGGATGTGTTTGCCAAAGCTGGTTAGAACGAGTTTATTTAGTTTATGAAGCCCTTGTTTTGCCCTCTACCAGATCCTGTCACCCTTCCAGTGAAGCGCTGTATGTGTTTGCATCAGCTTAGGAGAAACAAAACCTGGGTGTTAGGCCAGCTTGTGCACGCTTCAGTTTCTGCAGCGTTTCTCATATCCCTGTGCTGTCACGTAAAAGACAATTTCTCTCTCTGCTCTCTTTTTCATAAACATATGAGATGGAGACTGGTCAGGATGGGCCAAGAGTGAATCAGTGAAACGCTGAAATAACATTTCACTCACCATAAATGATAAAAAATAAACAATCACTATGTAATGGGTATTGTTGATATAAAATAAATGAGAAACACTGCAATATCTTGGCTATTTAGTCAGTACCGGTGCACTACAGTATCCCATATAGCATTTTTAAGTACTGTTTATAATCGAGGGATTGGAAATCATTTAGATTACATAACCTGCAGTCTCACGGAGTTAGTTAGGCACCGCGTACCTGTACGTTGGTGCAGAGTCTGGGATTAATCATCGTTTGTGAGCCATCACTTTGTAGACTGACTGCTTCGTTTCTGTCCCCAGGACCTCAAGGACGAGACATCGAAGATCCATCGGACAAATATCGTCATCTGTACCCCGGGACGTCTGCTGCAGCACATGGACGAGAACTCCAGCTTCCACGCCTCAGACCTGCACATGCTCGGTAAGGGGGTGCTGCTTACTGTCTTGTTCATTCATTGGTTCTTGTTTGTGAATAACCTTAAAATGCATGTGCTGGCTGATATCCTTCATCTTTACTGCACGAAAAGCCCAAGCCTGGAGTAAAGATAAATAATCTTAAAGGAAAACTTTGACCGAATGTTCACTGAAATAAAGCAGTGAGTCATGTGAGGGTTTGTTACAGTGATTTTAAGGGACTGTGGTGGTATTGGACTATAGACGAGAAGGATGAGGGTTGAAATCCCAGCCTTGAGCAAGACCGTTAGTCCACAGTTGCTTGGATTCTGAGTGTATCAGGTGTAAGTCGCTCTGGATAAGGGTGCCTGCTAAAACATGAAATGTGAATGTTGTTGGGAACAAGCTGCTGAAACCTGGATTTGCTTTTCCATTCTTCAGTGTGCAGCATAAAAGTTGTGAGGAATCCATTTAATTTCTTTTTTAAAGACTGTCGGGATGCTTTTCACAGCATGCCAACTTTGAAATCGGTGAACAGTCACGTTGTTAGTTCATGGTCACTTTCTCGTCATGAACTTCAGCGCCTTCTCTTTTCTCCATAATTCTCTCCATCCAAAACTAACCTCTGTACCTTAAATTAGTAATGTGCTGCAAACTAATTGCTCAGTCTATCACTTATCTTTTAATGTGGTGTGTTAATACCTAGGGATGCACCGATATTCGAATTATGCTGAGCAAATACTCCGACCGATGAAATGGTGGCTGTGCCAGCGTGGAAGCTATTTTATCTGTAGATCAAGTTTCTCAAGCTAAGACATGATTCTGCCTTGAAGGCCACTTGGATCTCTACAGAGTTTAGGAACATGAGCAATGTAGGGAGTACAGGATGTACAGAAAATTTGAAATGGAACCCATGCAGATGGGGTGAAATGTAAGCCGTATCCAGGCGGGACAAAAATGGCATCAGCTCCTGGGCTCATTTCCTGTTTTACTGGATGTGCTTGTCATTTTTATTTCCATCTGGATCAGCCATGTCTATTTTTTTCCTATTTTTCCTTGAGAAAATTACAGACAGTGTGACCTGCGCTCTGATCGTTCAGTCCCATTCAGATGCACAACCCCATGAACTGTTTTTGAGCACCGCTGTTAGCTGTTAGAAAAGGAAGACAATCAGAGATGTTTGTGAATCACTGCAGTGTTTAATTGGCCTGGATGACTAAGTCACTATTCTCCCATCAGGCAGAGACACATTAAGGGGAAAAAAAAGTAAATGCAGATTGCAGCGGCTGGTTAAAGGGGCAACGTTCTTTATTGTTGGACATGTAGGTTATTTCAGTCAGTCACATGCAACACAGACACGCGGGTGTGAAAAGAATACGACCTGCTTGAACTCAGTTTATAAGGGTTTTATCATTGAAGAGATCCAATGACCGATGTCCTTCTGGTAATCAAATAGAATCCGAATAGGACTGAAGTGTGTAAGTCTGACAAACTTTGAAGACCTTTAGAAATAGCAGAATACATCATTCTTTAAACAGTGAATTAAAGCAAATTATTTAAGTGCAATAACAGTTCCAGGGCGTCCTATATTGCGTCCTATATTAGAAAATACGACAACTGATGCATTGGATAAACACACGGAAGGTCACTATGCAGTTTAACAGCATGCCTGGCATGTAACTATGCTCATTCTTATAATATAACTTTCTGGTGATCCCTGTTTAAAATAATGTGATTGTGTTGCTGAAAAGTAGTAAGCGCATTCTGATGACATATGTTGTCCATCGTGTGTTGCTATTTTCATGGGAACAAAATCTTCAGCATCGAATAGGAGCAAGAAAAATGCTGTTAATGACAAATCACTAGAAAACAATTGTGATTTATGGGGATATTTTAGTTGTTTGATGGTACTTATTAAATTGTGTTTCCGCCTGAGCTTAAACATATTGCATTTTACAAAATTATAGATAATGAAATGATATAAAGGAATCCCTTGTTTGTTTGTTTTTGCCAGTCCTGGATGAAGCAGACCGAATTTTGGACATGGGTTTCGCTGAGACGCTGAACGCCATTGTAGAGAATCTTCCCAAAACCAGACAGACGCTGCTGTTCTCCGCCACACAGACCAATTCTGTCAAAGATCTGGCCAGGCTGAGCCTGAAGAACCCCGAGTACGTGTGGGTTCATGAGCAGGCCAAGTTCAGGTACGACCACCATCCCTCTTATTATACACCCAAGCCCTGGTGTCCAAACTGTGTATTTTGAGGAACTTAAATCCACAAACTAACAATAAGAACTCATTATATCATAAGAAGAATTCAAGTTCTGCCCTGAGGGAGTGTATCTGTAAATTAACAGACATCGTTGGCATCTCTGAAGGTATTTTGCCTCTACCTACACCTTCCACTTAATATTAGGAGAGACCTGCATTTTGGGATTCATGATACAGACAGTTAGTGAAGAACCTTTACTCTGTATTTACACATATGCTTTTAGAGCAACAAACGTTTACTAGGAATAACTTAGTGAAGAACCCAACACCACACCTGCATTCACAAATGGGTGACAGAGAGACATGGCATGCAAATATTAATCATTTTCAAGATGCCAGAACCAAATGGGCATTTGTCTTCATAAGAACTATTGTATATTCATTATTCAACGGATTATCCCTAAATACTCATTTCCAGGCTTAAAGGAACATTAAGATAAGAACAGAATAGAAGCCTTTTATTGTATTTATGCTTGTGTACAATGAAATTTAGTGCAACACACTAAATTTCCAGGACGAAGTATAGAAAATAGCAGTTAATTTAACTGGATTAGAATGGAAGTGTACATGTGATCAGTGCAGAAGGTATTTAGAGAGTCACCAGGTCATATTAATAACTGAATTAAGTACAGAGCGTTGTTATTTGGGTTTTCAGCACTCCTGCTACTCTGGAGCAGAGCTACGTGGTTTGTAAGCTGCATGAGAAGGTCAACATGCTCTTTTCATTTTTGAGGAGTCACCTGCAGAAGAAGATTATTGTCTTCTTCGCTTGCTGCAAAGAGGTAATGGCTTACCTGGTGAAAGAATGACAGTAGATAGTCCTGATCCTTCCTGTATGCAGCTTACATGTGTATTGTTTATCCACAGCAATAACCGGTCATAGTGAGCTTCTTTCATTTCCAGTGAATTGGTTTATTTTCATTTATTTGGCCATTTTCATCCCAGCTTGGCTGCTGCTTGTGTGGCGTTTGCATGTTCTCCCTAATTTTGTGGGTTTCCTCAAACATTCCATGTGTCTGTAAAGGTCTCCCCTGCGCTGGACTGGTACCATGTCCGGGACCGGTTCACACTTTGCGCCCTGTGGTAGTGGTTGGCCCCAGCCCTCCACAAATCTGATCTGGATTAAGCAGATATCATAATTAGTGTGTTGTTTGGTTAGATATTTCTCCCCTCCCACTTGTCTTGGTCAGGGTCATGGACCCCTGGTGCCTTTTCCCTGAGAACTCGAGATACAGGTGTAAATTATCCCACAACTGGCCTCCCCTCCCTCAGACACAACCAGACGTGCCGACACCAGACACGGCTGGAAGGCACCACCTGGCCTTGAGGCCACCTGGCCTTTAGCTTTTAATTTGACTTTTTTGTCTGAATTTAGATCAGAGTTTGTTGGCCTTATCTGGGGTCGTCTCAGAAATCAAATCATTAAGGAAAGTACATGCTATGTTGTAGTTCTAATCGTATGCATTCCAGTGAGGGGGGGGGGGGAAATCAGACCGGTTGTTAATAGTAAATAGTAACGCACTCCCAAAATGTGTCCTTTCCCAGGTGC
This sequence comes from Ancistrus triradiatus, assembly GCA_025084515.1. Lineage (NCBI taxonomy): Eukaryota > Metazoa > Chordata > Actinopteri > Siluriformes > Loricariidae > Ancistrus > Ancistrus triradiatus. The sequence continues at coordinate 87,931 of JAJAGP010000656.1, read as the reverse complement.
AGTACCTGTTCCGCGTGTTCTGTCGGTTGCGACCGGGCATCTCCGTGTTGGCGCTGCATGGAAAGCAGCAGCAGATGAAGAGGGTGGAGGTCTACGATGACTTCATCCGCAAGAAGGCTGCAGTGCTCTTCGCCACAGATATCGCCGCGAGGGGCCTCGGTAACGAAGTCATCTAATCACTAATGATCAATAACGTCTTAGACACTCTGCTGAGTTTACTGGGTTATAAAAAGTCACGTTCAGGAACTTTTCTGTTGGTATCAGGTCTCGGACAGCCTGATAGGGTGTCGGGAGGCTGCTGGGAGGGAGTTCTCCAAGACACTTTTAGCTACTGCCTAGTTAAACTGCAGGTCACACCCTCATTGGCCAGAGGAACTTGTTTGCATTAGGCTGCCAACTACCCCAGCCAGAAGGCACCACTGAGACTCCAACTCGGGTCCCTGCAGCTCCTGCTTGTTTTTTTTTTTTTTTTTTTAACTTTGACAGTTTAATACTTTTGCATTATAACAATGTCATGTAGCTAAAAGGTCTAGTTAGATTACATTAGAATAATGTGGTTGGGTATGAAATGAGTTATAAATTCTTCATTAAAAAAATGCTCTTGTAGTACAGCAGCAGAAGACCACACCGGGCAACTGAGGCTTACATGAGCTCACCAAAATTGGGCAGTAGAAAAATGTTGCATGCTCTGAGTCTCGATTTTCGCGATACTCGGATAGTAGGGTCAGAAGTCAGAGTAAACAACGTCAATGCCTTGTTTCAACAGTTCAGGCTGGTGGAGTAATAGTGTGAGGGATTTTCTTGACACGCTTTGGTCCTTAATACCAATTGAGCATCGTTTAAACACCACATCCTACCTGAGTATTGTTGCTGACCATGTGCACCCCTTTATGACCCCTTTTTCTGATGGCTATTCCTGGCAGATTAACACGGCATGTCACAAAGCTCAAATCATCTACTGGTTTCTTGAACCAGTGTGTTCACTGGGCTCAAACAGCTCCACAGTGACCAGATCTCAATCCAGGAGAGCACCTTTTGGGATGTTCTGGAACAGGAGGTTCAAGTCATGGACGATGATCATGGAGATTCTTACAGTCTAACCAATTGTGGGTTAAGTGCCATGCTCAGGGGCCCACCTGTGGCAGCTTAGCAGAGGTGGGATTTGAACCCTGGACCTTCTGGTCTGTAGTATTTTACCCACTAGGCTACCACAGTACTAGCAAGGTGTACCTAATAAAGTGGCCTGGGTGTAATGCACAACATGTATGCTTTTTCTTTCATGTGAATAATAACTAGGTCTTTCATTCAGCTATAAATGAAGCATAGAGAACACAACCCACTAGGAGCTTGTTCCTTTCTTAGAAATTTTATTAAAATGTAATTTTTTTTACCTCGGAGGAAAAATTCAATCACAGACATCCCCCTGATAAAATAATCCAGTCCAAATAGGGTTATGGATGGCCACTTAAGTCTCGCTAAAACCTCAGGGGAACTTTACAAAGTAAAATAAAAATAGATGCATGGTTTATGGACAGTACACAAACGTACACGGAGACTGATTTAAGCTTTGAGTTGGTAATTTGCAGTGTGTGTTTCTGTTTTGTGTGTGGGTGTAGACTTCCCTGCTGTGAACTGGGTGCTTCAGTTTGACTGCCCGGAGGATGCCAATACCTACATCCACAGAGTCGGAAGAACTGCCAGGTATGGCGCAGTGCATTTGTTGTTTCTTCTCGTGTGTTAATGTTAAAAACATGTTCCAAAAGGTGGCAGTATTGCTCAGCATCCATGTCTATGGCTTCTCTTTATCTCCAGTCAGGTTTGGCAGTGCGCAGGGAGGTTTATAAAGTTATTTGCATTTTTTCTAACCTGCTCCTCCCACGGGTGGCACGGTGGTTGACGTTGCCGCTTCGCGGTCCCATCGACTCCAGCGGCATCCTGGTGTGTCTGCTAGATTCCTCCTACATTCTCTAAAGCATCCTGTAGTGGGTGTGTCATGTGTAATGCAACAATCTGGTGTCCTGTCCAGGGGTGCTTCCCAGCTTGTGTCCTGTGCTGCCGGACCCAAACCTGCATTGGATTTAAGGGGTTAAAGAAAATAAATGGAGTATTCCTCCTGTAGTCCGCATGTATGGTCACCCAGATTGCAATGTAGCAGTGAAGAATTTCTTACCTGGTACAGATGTGCTGTAGGTGAGAGAGCAGAATTGTGAGATATTGTTAAAGCTTCTTTATGAGCGTGACCTCCTGGCTGGTGTGCTTAACGTTAGTGAATGATAGCAACTGTGTTTTTTGGGACTGGCACAAAGCCCTGGCACCATCCAAGCTTCATACCAGCTGTTCATTAAGTGTTATATGAGAGGAGCCTGACTGAGCTTGTTCAAGGCCTTATTCTGAACATGTTTAATGTCACGCTGGTGAGAGCTCGCTGAATTTTCTCCTCACCTGCTTGTGTGGTGATGGGGGACGTGTTCGTGGTGACCACTCGTGGCTTTGGTGGTGGGATGAACAAACCTCATGGAGGTTTAACTTGGCTCGTTGACAGATCAGAGCCCCCACTCATCTCAAGCACTTTTTATCTATGCAAATGTAGTTAATCAGCAAAACAAGGCATGGTGCATTTAAGATGCTGTACTTTTGACCAGGATGGTCCAAGATTCCATCTTCATCCATTAGTTGTAAGTCACTCTGGATAAGGGCATCCACAAAATGCTCTAAATGCAAGACATTGTTGGGGTTCCCTTCTACAGTAGAGCATGAGAGTTTGTGAATTTGCTATATTTCTGCATAATGACTGGACTGGCGGTGAAGTGGTTAAAGTACCGGACTGTGGATCTGAAGGGCCAGAGAACAAGTTGATCCTCGGCCAAGTTACTGCTGTTGGGTCCTTGATCCAAAATTGCTTGGATTTTAAGACTGTACAGGACAATTTGGAGACAGGAAAGGGTTCTGGAGGAAGTAGTATCTGTTCTTGGTGTAATTGGTGGAGCAATGAACGCTGAGTTCTACGTAAGGGCATTAGTTTGAGCTGATTCTCAGGAGAATGTGGGTCATCCAGCAAGACAACCACCCCAAGCACATACAGTGGTGCTTGAAAGTTTGTGAACCCTTTAGAATTTTCTATATTTCTGCATAAATATGACCTAAAACATCATCAGATTTTCACACAATGGAGTTGGGGTGATCTTTGTTGGTCGACCACTCCTGGGGAGGGTAACAATGGTCTTGAATTTCCCCCATTTGTACACAATCTGTCTGACTGTGGATTGGTGGAATCCAAACTCTTTAGATATAGTTTTGTAACCTTTTCCAGTCTGATGAGCATCAACAACTCTTTTTCTGAGCTCCTCAGAAATCTCCTTTGTTCATACCATGATACACTTCCACAAACATGTATTGTGAAGAGCAGACTTTGATAGATCCCTGTTCTTTAAATAAAACAGGGTGCCCACTCACACCTGATTGTCCTCCCATTGATTGAAAACACCTGACTCCAATTTCACCTTCAAATTAACTGCTAATCCTAGGGGTTCACATACTTTAGCACCTCACTAATATGTAATATTGGATCATTTTCCTCAATAAATAAAATGACCAAGTATAATGTTTTTGCCTCATTTGTTTAACTGGGTTCTCTTTCTCTACTTTTAGGACTTGTGTGAAACATTGATGCTGTTTTAGTTCATATTTATGCAGAAATATAGAAAATTCTACCAGGGTTCTAACAAAGAATGAGTAAAAACAGAAGAAAGCTAATGTTTTGGAACGGCCAAGTCAAAGTCAAAGTCCTGACCTTAATCCAACAGAAAAGTTGTCAAAGGACCTGAAGCGAGCAGTTCAACCCACCAGTATACCAGAATTGAAGCTGTTCTGTCCAGAGGAATGGGATCATATTCCTTGACATCAATGATGAAGACTGATCAGGAATCAGCGGAAACGTTTAGTTACAGTTCTTGCAGCACAAGGGGGGCACACAGATACTCAGAGTAGGTTCACATATATTTTATCACTCACAGCCATGGAATATTGGATCATTTTCCTTTTATAACTCAATGGTCAAGTTTGTTATTGTCTCATTTAATTAAACGGACCTTCACCACAGTAGTTGAATCTAGTGTAGCGAATAAATTCTCACCCATCACTTTCTCCATCCCCTTATGTAGTTGCTTAAGACAAACAAAGGAACATTCAGTGAAATAGGAGGTTTAGCTTGTATTTACTTTTGCCTGTTGTCCAACTCTCTGCTCTACTTCCACTAATGGCTCTTATCTTGTGCAGAACCAATCCACTTTGCTCTGAATCAGGTTGTTCTGAGTGTCTGTCCTCATTACAGTTCAGTTAAATGGAAAAAGGTTTTTTTTATAGTATTACAATATCTCATGCTGTGTCAAAGCAGCTCAGCGAGGATGCTAAACATTTCTGCAGCTGGCTCTACTGTCTGAATCAAGCGAGTCAATGTTTGTTTTGGCTGAACTAGGCATTATTTCAGCTACATCAGGAACGGTGCAAAACTGTAAAATCATGCTCACACACCGAACATGTCCTGACTGATCTGTTACATTTGTGGGAAAAGACAGTTTGTGTCCATGTTTTGCTGTGCTTTGTCTTTCAAGGCTGGTTCTTCATTTTTGGTTTTCTGTCTTCAGGTATAAAGAGGGAGGGGAAGCCCTGCTCATACTGTTACCATCAGAGGAGAAGGGCATGACTGCTCAGCTTCAGGAGAAAAAAGTGCCCATCAGCAAGATCCAGTGAGTGTCCTTCAGTTCATGCTGATGATCAGCAGCAGTCACCCGGACTGCACTAGATATTTTGTGCATTGTAATTGTGCGTGTACGAGTTTAACCCTTACTGAGGATCCTATAATAATATTAAAGCAGGACGTCTTTGCCCTTGGCTCGTCTCAAAGATGGTAAAAATTAAATGTATTACTTGTCTGGGGAAACTAAGAGCCAAAACATCCCTTTTTCTGTGCATTTGTGTAAGGCCTGTGTACTTAATGAGGGTAATTACTAAGGAGTAAGAGAGTAAGGGAACCTTATAGGCTCTAACGAGAGTTGTATAACAGTTATATTACTGTGTTTTACAAACTTTCAACACATAGTAACACATTTTTTGAAAGAAAACCTACTTTCGGGTTGTTTTTTCTTCTTTCCTTTGTTTTTACCCTGTTTATCCTGGTCAGGGTCGCATGGGATCCAGAGCCTGTCCTGGAATTCACAGGCAGAAGTGAGACCTTGACAAAACGTTGTCTGGCCTCAGACAAGACCAGTCATTCCAATGAGAATACCGACCCAGGCCAGAAGGCCCCTGGTTTCCAAAACTTCGAAATATCTTGCAAAAATTGGAATACAAGGGCGCACCCCCATTTTACAGTCTTTGTGAGGACCAAAAATGTTTTATTTGACGAAAACTAAACAACAAAAAGATTAAGCCGAGCTTCTCTCCAGCTATGACTTGCGTATTTGAAGGTTCAGAGCTGCCACTGTCTAAATTTTTAGCAAGTCCCATAATCCTTGCCAAAAACAGGTCACTCTGGATAAGGGTGTATGCAAAGTTCTGTTTTGAGCACTGATTAAGGCACTTTAGGCCAAAAGACAGAATGACCAAAAGTTTTAACTGAAAAAGGTTCAGGTCAGGCAAAAATCCAGTGTGTGTGGTGTCTGAATTGTATCTATACACCCGCGTAGCTGTTCTGCAATCGCGAATACTTTTCAGACGTCATCATGCTCTAAATTAAAGATAGTATTTAAATTCTTTGCACACAAGCAAGGGCTTTAACACTAAAAGCGCCAGGTCCATTTGACCTACATGCACTTAGAAGTGCCGAGCTCTGGTGTGCCGAGTGCTGAGACCTTCTACTAGTAGCGTCGCGCTGCGTGTACCTACCTAAAGCGCCGCTGGAATGGTCAAAAAGACATGTCTGTTATTGAGACATTAAGGCCTTTTCACACCAAGTCCGACACATTTTTCGTCTAAACCCTCTGAAAACTCCCTGCCCACTTTTGCTTTCTTTAATTTCCCTTCTCTTAATGTGTCTTTCCTTTCTTTTTAACGTCGTCAACTTAAAAATACAAGATACGAGTGATTAGTGCAGATGCACTTTGATAAACAAGAAAACAGTTCCATCCAGTCCCTGTGAGTTTTATCTCCATCATTCTCCAGCCTTTCAGTTTTATTTCACCAGATCTTTTCTTTAATATCCATGTTTTTAGAGTCAGCCTGTTGCTCGTCCTATAAGCTCTTGATGATGTTCTGCCCGGCAACCGAGCTCTGATTGGTCAGCCTGATTTTAATGCATCCGGCCAATGCAGAAATTAGAACAGGCTCCGATTAAAAATCAGTTTCGGACTGATTTACATTACATTTACCTCATTTAGCAGACGCCCTTATCCAGAGCGACTTACAATTGCTACACTCTTACAATTCAAGCAATTGTGGGTTAAGGGTCTTGCTCAACAACCCAACAGTGGCAGCTTGGCAGAGGTGGGATTTGAACCCTGGACCTTCTGGTCCAGAGTGCAGTACCTTAACCGCTAGGCCACCACAGTCCCACAAGCTCAAGACTCTGTATGAAAAGGGCTTTGTGATCACTAGATGGCGCCTCTCATAGAAAGCAAATAGATTGGTTACAAGATCAGCTTGCATTCGGCCAGTGTGTCGTTCAAGCTTATTCCTTCCATCATTCAGCACAATGTTTTGATTGTTTATTTATTTATTTGTGCCAATCCGAATTCGTCCGGATAATTGGAATGTAAGCATGGGATCCAATTAAGGAAATGCGCAGCAAGTGAGAGGAATCAATAAGCGCTTTTGCCCCAACGGGACTTTTAAATAATTCTAAGAAATGTGGCTTTTTTTCTTGGTGCGTAGGAACCCTGAATTAAATATTACACCGGCAAATGTATAAACGACACATCTTTGAGCTAAAAATTGAAAAAAAAAAAGCACAAACTAATGGACTGGTGAAGTCCATGTTTTACTGAGCCTCTGTGCAACAGCGCAGATACACCGAGCTTTTGAGAAATCTTGCGTCACTTTCAGCATCACACACTTCCTACTGCCAGTACGACTGCAAACCAAAAAAGACTTAGAACGAATCTATTTCTCTAGTCCCTTCCAAATTAGTTCCTAGAAGTGTTTACGCCATTAGGATCGACAACATCACAGGGCTGGATCGGGAGCGTGTCTGGGGGTGCGAAAGTTTGACTTTAAAAGTGTCTTTAATGCTAATGCAAACTAGAAAGTAATTAAAACACCATTTGTTTTCCTTTGCTCTCGCGTGCCAGTCAGTGCAGACGTGTTGAGCTTGAGCAGCAGAAGATAAGCACAGAAAATGTGGCCATGTGGGAACATTTCACATCTCCAAAGACTCTCCCCCTCCAAAAAAGAAAAACTCAATTTTTAAATGCTAATTTTAAAAAGAAAGAACCCTACTAGGCTGGGAACTGAATTTTTATTTCGGTGCTTCACTACAGCTAGAGGACTGATCTGCGTTGTTTAGCTACATTCACTGGAAGGACCTTGCAAATATACTAATACATAGACGTGTCTCTCCCAGGCTGGTGTGTTCCAGCTGGCTATTAGCAGGTCCGAATGGGGGATTATCAGCAGGCAGCCGTGTTCATGGCTGCTGTGTGAAAGACTAAACTGCCCCGTGATGCCCTGCATGCTGCGAATAGACTGGTAACTTCATTCGTCCATCTGGCTCTGGTGCTGCGCGTTTATCATCGGTGGCTCAGTAATGCTTAGCGAATATGGAGCTCGACATTAAGTTGCGCGTAGAGTGAATTAGCGTGCCCACGGTGGGATTCTTTGTCCTCGTGTGTAACATTAGCGCTGGTCATAGGCTGGTGAGATCTTGGACAGTGATGCTCTGCACCGCCGGTTTAATGCATATTAATGAGACGTGAGGGAACGGTGATTTATGAGCTTTTAGCGCTGAGCCGTGTTTGCTGTGCCGTGCAGGGTGAACCCGGAGAAGCTGATGTGTGTGCGGCAGAAGCTGGAGGCTTTCCTAGCTCAGGAGAAGGAGCAGAAGGAGAGAGCTCAGAGGGTGAGAGCCAGTCCCAGTCTGCCTCTAATCTACCTGTCTTGGATGCACTTCATTACACCATAGTGATGGTACTGCTGTTAGGGGCTTCAGAGACACTTCGGGGGCCGGAGTGGGTTGCTATTGATTTGAGAGCGTGGTGTTAAATGAAGCAGAAGTGAAATCACAGTGTAACTAGAGCTGGATTTTTCTGGTTGCCAACAATCATATCCATCACTAGTAGCGCTTGTTTAGGTTTTATGCATTGTTTTTTTTCCTGCCCTAACTACTTTGTGCCTTTTATCTTTTTCCGTCTGCAGTGTTTCGTGTCTTACCTTCGCTCTGTCTATCTTATGAAGAACAAAGACGTCTTTGATGTGTTTCAGCTCTCACTTCCAGAATACGCCACGTGAGTGCATCCTTAAAATAGGACTATCTGAACATGTACCCCGTTACCGCTGGCACCACGCGAGTGGAGGTTTTATGGAGCTTTAAGATACGACCTGCTTTTCTACTGGTTTCAGAGACTAAGTAAAATACAGCGGTGCTTAGTTTGTGAACCCTTTAGAATTTTCTGTATTTCTGCATAAATATTACCTAAAACATCACCAGATTTTCACACAAGTCCTAAAAGTAGATAAAGAGAACCCAGTTAAACAAATGAGACAAAAATATTATACTTGGTCATTTATTGATTGAGGAAAATGATCCAATATTACATATTAGTGAGTGGCAAAAGTATGTGAACCTTTGCTTTCAGTATCTGACACGGCTTATGTGCTTAGGGTCGGTGTCTTGCTGCATGACCCACCTTCTCTTGAGATTCAGTTCATGGACAGATGTCCTGTCATTTTCCTTTAGAATTCTCTGATATCCTTCAGAATTCATTGTTCCATCAATGATGGCAAGCCGTCCTGCCCAGATGCAGCAAAACAGGCCAAAACCACGATACTACCACCACCATGTTTCACAGATGGGATAAGGTTCTTATGCTGGAATGCTGTGTTTTCCTTTCTCCAAACATAACACTTTTCTTTTAAACTAGAATGTTCTATTTTTCATCCGTCCACAAAACATTCTTCCAATAGCCTTCTGGCTCGTCCATGTGATCTTTAGCAAACTGCAGACCAGCAGCAATGTTCTTTTTGGAGAGCAGTGGCTTTCTCCTTACAACTCTGCCATGCACACCATTGTTGTTCAGTGTTCTTCTGATGGTGGACTCATGAACATTAACATTAGCCAATGTGAGAGGCCTTCAGTTGCTTAGAAGCCAGCTATTACACGCCTTGCTCTTGAAGTGATCTTTGTTGGTCGACCACTCCTGGGGAAGGTAACCGTGGTCTTGAATGTCCTCCATTTGTACACAATCTGTCTGACTGGATTGGTGTCCAAACTCTCTAGAGATGGTTTTGCAACCTTTTCCAGCTTGATGAGCATCAACAACTCTCTTCCTGAGGTCCTCAGAAATCTCCTTTGTTTGTACCATGATACACTTCCACAAACACGTGTTGTGAAGAGCAGACTTTGATAGATTCTTGTTCTTTAAATAAAACAGGGTGCCCACTCACACCCGGTTGTCATCCCATTGATTGAAAACACCTGACTCCAATTTCACTTTCAAATTGACTGCTAATCGTAGAGGTTCACATACTTTTGCCACACACTTATGTGTAATATTGGATCATTTTCCTCAATAAATAAATGACCAAGTACAATATTTTTGTCTCATTTGTTTAACTGGGTTCTCTTGATCTACTTTTAGGACTCATGTGAAAATCATATGATGTTTTAGGTCATATTTATGCAGAAATATAACAAATTCCAAACTTTCAAGCACTGCTGTACCTATAGAAAAATAATCATATCATAATCTAAATCCTTACCTTTTGTCACATTACACCCTGAAGGTTAAAATAACTTTTTCCAGCTGTATGTCATTTAGTTGGTGTGAAAGTGAATTCATTATGGTTTGGAAGCTGCTTAGGAGAAGGAGACAAAACGTTTTTAAAAATCCCTTGGAGTACCATTCAGAACATTATTAAAAAAAAAAAAAAAAAAAAAAAGGTTGAACATGCAATGAACCACCACACCTTGCCTGTATCGGACCTTCCCTCCGAACTGGATGACCAAGCCATGAAGATATTAGGTCACACTACCATGAAGACAACGGCAAGGTGTTAAGGACTTGCATGTCCTTATGGTTGAGATTGGTCGGTCTGTGCATGTCTGACAACAATCTGGCCTGTATGCCAAGGTGGCAAGAAAGAACCTTCTTCCCAAAAGTGCCATACTGAGACTTGTTTGTATTTCTGATGCCAAGTGGCAAAGGCTTTTATGGTCACATGAGACCAAGGTTAAACTTTTTGGACTGAAATCCAAGCTCTGTGTTTGGCAATAAAACACACCCAGCACACACATACAGCCTTTTCTCACTGTGTGCGTATTAGCAATGTAAAAAAGTAAAGCTAGAAAATATATTTGTAATGGGTTTTGACTTAAAACTGTAAGACAAAGTGATTTTGAAAGGGTGTGATGATTTTCTATAGGCACTATATAGAAAATGTGTATTCCTGTTTAAAGGCTGTTACACACTGACCACAACTGTAAATTGATTTCTGTGTACATACACCTCCCGGCCCAAATAAAAGGTCACCTCCTGGATTTAACTAAGCAAATAGTTAAAAAAAAAAGAGCCTCTCATTGGATAATTACAGCATTGGTGATTGTTTCACCTGGCAACAAGTTCTTTAACCCTAACTGATGCAGTGCTTCTCATTTCTTAAGCAACAATGTCAGAAGACACATCCTGTGATCGTGGAAAAGATGTTCATCTGTCTCAGAAGGGTCAGATTGTGAAAGAGTGGTTCAGGGAGCATGAGCCATCATTTCCACACATGGATTGGCCACCACAGAGCCCAGACCTCAACCAAATTGGGAATCTTTGGGATGTGCTGGAGAAGACTTTGCGCAGTGGAACAAATCTCCCATCATCAATACAAGAACTTTGGTTTATCCCCATCACTTTCGGTGTTTAACAGCTTTTAGCCCCACCTATCCTCAGGGCTACCATGTAGAGCATTGGCTGCATTTAAATACAGGTTAAAAAACTGAATGAAATCATTCCAAGTTGCCAGTTCTGAACTGTTTAAGTTACAGACTTGAGAATCAAAATGCTTCCCTGATTTTCTGAGTGTTAAATGTGTCTGTGTTAGGTCTTTGGGTCTGGCTGTTCCCCCGCGAGTGCGTTTCCTGAATAAAGCTCAGAAACAGAGAGAGGATGGGGCGCAGGAACATGGCAGCGACTCCGACTCTGATGAGGAGCTCAAGAGCTTCAAGGCCCAGCTCAAAGGAGAACAGCCCAGCACAGTCCACTCTCAGTCTGAAGAGGAGGACGAAGCTGAGGATGAAGATGGATCTGATGCCAACGAAGAGCGGTTGAAGTCTGGAGGTCTGCTTCACAGTTCTGACGATGAAGAGGATGAAGACTTGAAGGATGTGGGTCTTCTGACAGTGAAGCGTAAGGATGTGTTCAACGTCAACGAAGTGAATCAGGAGGAAGAGGTGAGCTGAATCTGAAATAATCAGCTCGGCTATAAAGGCCCCTTAGTATATCAGCCTCTTGACTCGTTCACTGACGTGTGTACTTTTCGTCTTAACTGCATTATTCCTTTAATTTATATTACAGCCCTACAGTACCAACTGCTTAACTTTAATTTAATTCCCCATGTGAAATTGTGTATGAAATTTCTTTACATTGTAGAGTTGTGTGATGAGCTTTGTGACACTTATACTCACAGACTCCATACTATACAATACTAAAGCATGACCTATATGGTCAGAATCATGTAGACACCCCTTCTAATTAGTGATCTCTGTTACTCACTGCTATCAGCTTCATAATTTGAAGCGCACACACGTCTAATCTAAATGAAAACACACTCCTAATAGACTAGGTTGTTTCGAACACCTCCGTGACTCTTAATATGACACTTTTGTAGGTTTTCACCTCCAACAAGTCATTTAATCAACCTTCTGCACTCTGCAGCTGAAACAGCATCCCTAAAGAAAGCATTTGCCAATTTTGATGAAGACCTTGGCTAACTTTGACAGATCCCTGACCCTATTCCATCAGATATTTTTGAAATGCATTGGTCTGCCAACAGTGTGCCAGGGCTTATTGCCCAACATTAGTGCCTAACCTCATAGTCATGCTCCAAAATGTATTGGCTTCTCAGAAGAGTGAAAGCTGTTATAGCAGCAGAACTGTCATTTTGTTATCCAGTGTCATTGTAATAATTTGTAATAACATTCGTTAGCAACCTTAGTGGAGAAAAAAAGTATTTAGTCAGCCACTGATTGAGCAAGTTCTCCTACTTGGAAAGATGAGAGAGATCTGTAACTTTCCTCATAGGTACACTTCAGAGACACAATGAGAAAAAAATCCAGGAAATCACATTGTAGGATTTTTTAAGAATTTAATTGTAAGTCATGGTGGAAAATAAGTATTTGGTCACCCACAAACGGCGCTCTCAGACCTGTAACTACTTCTTTAAGAAGCTCTTCTGCCCTCCACTCGTTACCTGTATTAATGGCACCTCTTTCACCTCGTTATCTGTATAAAAGACACCTGTCCACAGCCTCAAACAGTCAAGACTCCAAACTCAACCATGGCCAAGACCAAAGAGCTGTTGAAGGACACCAGGAAGAAAATTGTAGACCTGCACCAGGCTGGGAAGAGTGAATCTACAATAGGCAAGCAGGTTGTGTGAGTAAATCAACTGTGGGAGCAATTGTAAGAAAATGGAAGACATACAAGACCATTGATAATCTCCCTCGAATCTGGGGCCCCACGCAAGATCTCATACCGTGGGGTCAAAATGATCATGAGAACGGTGAACAAAAATCCCAGAACTACACGGATGGACCTGATGAATGACCTGCAGAGAGCTGGTACCAAACTAACAAAGGCTACCATCACTAACACACTACGCAGTGCGATAGTTAAACTTTGTTCTCGCAGCTTCTAAATGCTTCTGAAATACCTGCTCAGGTAGTTTTTAGTCTTAAAAACGTCTTTGCCACTATTAGTTTTGTTGTAGCAATGGTATAATGACCATATATGACATTTAGCTGATGATTGTACACAAAAGCTTGGATTCATTAATCCATTATCCTCTTTTCCACTGTTCTTCATTCCGAACTTTGTGAGCTTTAGCCTATCTTATCCTTTTCACGCTGTTCCCCTTACAAAAAAAGTGATTTCTTGGCTGCTACCCGTCCAAAAAGACCATTTCTGATCATACTCTAGAAGGATCAATGTGGCACACATGCCACTGTCGCCCATAGAAGCTGTTTTTTTTTTTCCAGATTTTCTTCCATTTTTTTTAATGATGCATTCAAATTTCTTGTGTTTTCATTTCATTCTAAAGAAGAGACTGAGAAATAATTACATTTGGTCTTTATCCCGTTTCTAAAACAATGGTATATCTAATCTAATGGTGGCCTAATAGTTGTGCATAGTACTGTATATACAGCAGGAATTGCATTGCTGTCGCATAAAAGATGCACGCATCTCTACAGAGAGATAAGATTTTACCCATGTGAAATGGTTAAAGAAAATAGAAAATCAGTATGCGACACACACCTGTGTTTGTACATAATAAAAAAGGATAAGGCAGTGTTAAATAATTTAATTTAATCCTTCAGATTTATTCGGCTTGAAATTCCGTCTTATTTTACTAGCACATGCCCAAATGCTCACCACACATCCAGCTTTCTTTTCGGTCCCTGTGGCTCTTTGTATTGGCCTGTGTTATTTTCAGAAGTCCCTCCAGACAGCAAATTATGTAAACACACTCAGTATGGCTCTAGCTCAGGGAAGATAGCCTTTGAAGCTTGGAAGCGAGTCAAAGCTCTGACGCACAAACGTCTGAAAGCTGTTTGTTTCTTTGTTTAGAACTTGTAACTATGGCTCTTGTTGCTGTGTGTAGCATACACTCGTTTAATAAGGTAAAGGTACAGATCAGCATTTATATGGATGTGACAATAGGACATGTTCGATGTCATGAAATGCCTTCCTCAATCTATAGCATCTTCCATTTAGCTGTGTTGTGGATGTGCTTCAAGGCTGGTGATATAAAATGAGTTGACCTTGCATAATTATCTTGCTGCCAATCATCGTGTTTTGTTTTGTTTTTAATTACAATCAAAATCAAATTTATTGCCACACAAGTTGTCACAAACAGGGAATTTATCTTGATATGCTGGTGCCTCACATAGAAGAAGTAGGAACAAGGGAAAAGCAAGTATCTACAGGGGTGTGAAGTGTATGCCCCCTTCCTGATTCTCTATTTTTTTGCATGTTTGTCCCACTTACAGTGATTGTACAAGTTCTTCTACTTAGAAAGATGATAAAGGTCTGTAATTTTCATAATGGGTACACCAGCTATGAGAGACAAAATGGAAAAAAAAAATCCAGGAAATCACATTGTAGGATTTTTTAAGAATTTAATTGTAATTCATGGTGGAAAATAAGAATTTGGTCACCTACAAACAAGCAAGATTTCTGGCTCTCATAGACCTGTAACAACAACTTAAAGAAGCTCTTAAGTCCTCCACCTGACCTGCAGAGAGCTGGGACCAAAGTAACAAAGGCTACCATCAGTAACACACTACACTGAGAGGGACTCAGATCCTGCAGTGCCAGGCGTGCCCCCCTGCTTAAGCCAGTACATGTCCAGCCCCGTCTGAAGTTTGCCAGAGAGCATATGGATGATCCAGAAGAGGATTGGGAGAATATCATGTGGTCAGATGAAACCAAAATAGAACTTTTTGGTAAAAACTCAACTCGTCGTGTTTGGAGGAAGAAGAATCGCATCCCAAGAACACCATACCTACTGTGAAGCATGGGGGTGGAAACATCATGCTTTGGGGCTGTTTTTCTGCAGAGGGGACAGGACGACTGATCCGTGGAAAGAATGAACGGGGCCATGTATGGTGAGATTTTAATCCAAAACCTCCTTCCATCCATCAGTGAGAGCATTGAAGATGGACCGTGGCTGGGTCTTCCAGCATGACAATGATCCCAAACACACCGCTCAGGAAACGAAGTGGCTCTGTAAAAAGCATTTCAAGGTTCTGGAGTGGCCTAGCCAGTCTCCAGACCTCAACCACATAGAAAATTTGTGGAGGGAGTTGAAAGTCCGTGTTGCCCCAAAACATCACTGCTCTAGAGGAGATTTGCATGGAGGAATGGGCCAAAATACCAGCTACAGTGTGTGCCAACCTGGTGCAGACTTACAGGAAACGTTTGACCTCTGTCATTGTTCACAAAGGGTATGTTACAAAGTATTGAGTTGAACTTTTGCTATTGACCAAATACTTATTTTCCACCATAATTTACAATTAAAAATTCTTTAAAAATCCTACAATGTGATTTCCTGGATTTTTTTTCTCATTTTGTCTCTCGTAGCTGAAGTGTACCTATAATGAAAATTACAGACCTCTCTCATCTTTCTAAGTAGGAGAACTTGCACAATCAGTGGCTGACTAAATACTTTTGCTCCACTGTAAGTGTTTTGGAACATCAAACCAATTTAAATATTAGTCAAAGACAATGCAAGAAAAAACAAAATGCTGTTTTTAAATGAATGTATTTATTATTAAGGGAGAAAAAAAAATCCAAACCTACATGGCCCTGTGTGAAAAACTGATTGCCCCCTAAACCTAATAACTGGTTGGGCCACCCTTAGCAGCAACAACTGCAACCAAGCATTTGCGATAACTTGCTATGAGTCTTTTACAGCGTTGTGGAGGATTTTTGGCCAAAAAGTGTGGAAGGTGTGACAAACATGCAAAAAAAATATATAGGAAATTCGGAAAGGGGCAAACACTTTCACTCTACTGTATACAGCATCTGAGGGAACATCACGGCTAATATTAAATCAGTTCAGTAGGTTATGCTCTATATGGACAACGTTCAGATATTCACAGCGAGTTATTTAAGTGATTGGAATGTGCCATGTGTAATGCTATGCTGTTACGTAAACGTGCAAAATAGTCTGTGGTGTCTATGGGAGTCAGTTGACTGTCATGTGGAAACCTGGGCCTTGTTGATGAGGCTGGTTGGTTCTGGTTAGGGTAGACCTCGGTCTCTTGTCTGAAGGGATCAGACCAAAAGGTTTAGGCTTGTCCTGGAGTCCTGTTAATAATGCGTATCCTTGTCAGGGACATGGAATCCCTTGGCTATGGTGGTATGGAGCCTGTCCTGTGATTCAGTTCAGCCTGGTTGGAGACACCACTAAATAACAGTGCCCGGCAAGGGTCACTGGTGAAGGACTGGACCAGGACAAAGTCTCTATGGTGGTGGGCTATCATATTAGACCTGTTGTTAAAGAAAATTTGTTAACTAATGTTTCTTTTAACATTATTAATATCACAAGTTACTGGTGCAACAAGCAGCCAATTAGTCGTTGGTCAATGTTGTATTTATGTGGACTTTTTATTTCATTGGTGATTGTTTATGAAATGATTTGATGGCATTTTATTGCATCATATTTTCATTCAGGATTCTGCCCAAGGTGGGGAAAAAATAATGAAACGCCACCAGATTTTGTAACTGGATAGTTACTACTATTATTGAAAAAGCAGAACTTATCACACTTTCTTGTTAAACAAGAGTAATTTGCTGGTTCTGTAGGTTTTCTCCTTACTGACATGCCTAGTGCTAACTGTAATCGTGCTGGGCTTTATTTACAGTTTAATATAATGCTCTTAAAGGTACACATTGCACTAGTTCGCCTAATAAATGTTCGAATTCTTTCATCCCGCAAACATCATTTAGATATCGGTGCCCCCTCCTTGGTAATTTGAGTGTGTATAAGCAGTTGCACGTCTAAGAAGTGAGCGATGACTGCTGAACATTTCCTGCAGATAATAAGCCTATAGCTCAGCGAGGACTGAGCAGCTGCTGCGGAACTATGGATTAGGAAAATTAAATTTGAGGCGTAGATGAGCTGGATGTAGGGTGCTCTGTCATTACTTACTTATTGCATTACAGAAATTACACCATCCCACACCTTGAATGCTGTGAGCCTTGCCTATTTGTGCAGCCAGTGTGAAAATGGATCTCTTGCTAATTAAGTACTAGTATATGTTGGAACGAAATGTTCCCGCAGGACCATGGTGCACCACGCAGAACAGCAGCATGGCGCATGGGTCTACATGGAGTGCAAAACTACAGTAAGCACAAAGGAGAGCCCGCAGTCATAGTGTGCTATTACTGGTATGAAATGCTGCTCACCATGTTCTGGAGTGACAGCATGGCTAGACCAGGTGGATGGATCAGTCTAAAGTTTAAGGGCATAGGTTAGCCCAGGTGGGTGATGGTGAGCAGGAGTGGGATTGGAAGGCTGACGAGGACAACCTGGTGTAGAGTTTGGCGTAGTTGGCATACAGTGGTGTGATAAAGTGTTTGCGCCCTTCCTGATTTCATATTTTTTTCATGTTTGTCACACTTAAGTGTTTCTGAACTTCAAACCAATTTAAGTATTAGTGACAGACATCACAAGTAAACACAAATGGAGTTTTTAAATGGAGGTGTTTATTTATTAAGGGAGGAAAAAAAAAAGACCCCACAACAACATCCAAAGAACTGCAGGCCTCACTTGCCTCAGTTAAGGACAGTGTTCCTGCCTCAACCAGAAGAAAGAGACTGGGCAAAAGTGTCCTGCATGGCAGAGTTCCAAGACGAAAACACTGCTCAGCAAAAAGAACATTAAAGCTCGTCTCAGATTGTCCAGAACACATCTTGTTGATTCCCAAGACTTTTGGGAAAACATTCAGTGATATGCTGGTGGTAGTGTGATGGTCGGAGGCTGTTTTGCTGCTTCAGGACCTGGAAGACTTGCTGTGATAAATGGAACTATGAATTTTGCTGTTTACCAAAAAATCCTGAAGGAGAATGTCTTGAAGGAGAATCTGTTCATGACCTCAAGCTGAAAGGAACTTGGTTTCTGCAGCAGGACAATGATCCAAAACACAGCAGCAAGTCCACCTCTGAATGGCTGAAGAAAAACAAAATGAAGACTTTGGAGTGGCCTAGTCAGAGTCCTGACCTGAATCCTATTGAGATGCTGTGGCATGACCTTAAAAAGGCCGTTCATGCAGGAAAACCCTCCAGTGTGGCTGAATTGTAACAATTCCTACCAGTTATTAGGTTTAATGGGTAATAACGTTCACACAGGATTTTTTTTGGATTTTGGATTTTTTTTTTCTTCTTTAATAATAAACACCTTCATTTAAAACTGCATTTTGTGTTTACTTGTGATGTCTTTGACTAATTTTTAAATTGGTTTGATGTTCCGAAACACTTGCAAACAGTGTGACAGACATGCAAAAAATAGGAAATCAGGAAGGGAGCAAACACTTTTTCACAGCACTGTAGATGGTACGGTGTATTATTTTTCTAGACAGCAAAAGGCTGAAGTTTTTCTGAGGTGTAGGAGGGGTCATCCACATTACAGGTGCAGCACTTATGGAAAATTATGTCAATAAGTAGAGATCCTGTATCTTCTCAGCATGTTTTGCAGTCTTCTCAGATGGTACAGTTCCCATGCCAGGCTGTTAGGGTGTGTCTCACACTTGGCATGTTTGGTTTGATGAAAACAAACCATGGTGCAGTTCGTGTGGTTCGTTTGAACAAGTGTGAACACTGTTCATCTAAACCTCGATTCGCACCAAACAAGCAGAATAGGTGGAACTTGGTCTGCTTCCAAATGACCTCTGGTGTGGTTCGATTGCTGTATGAATGCAGTACGGAGCAAAGACGTATAAACGAATCAAACACAGGGTGTGACATTATAAGAAGAGACCCTTAAACACATTTAACTTAAAATACTGTACAAAGGTCTTGGGCAATCAGGCAAAATTTTTGGTTTATGTTCTGCTTATTCTGTACGTTTCAGTGGTCACTGCACTTTGTAGTTCTGCATTTACAGACTGTAGTCCATCTGTTTCTCTAAATACTTTTAGTCCACTTTACTCTGTTCTCTAATGGTCAGGACTCCCACAGGTCAGGTATTATGTGGGTGGTGCATCGTTCTCAGCTTTGCAGTGACACTGATGTGACCTTGGTCATCTGAGTTTTGTTTACATATATTGGTTCGATGTTAAGAATGCCAATGTAAATCCTAAGCGAATGAGGATGAACATGGATCAAATGGATAAAACTGTCCAGACCAAAATCTGTGTTGATCTGAACCAAGTGGACCGAACTACAACTATAAACTCACCCTTGGCAGATTAGCACCATTTCTGTCTTCTACAGAAAAGAGTAAAGATGAAAGAGGGACGGTTTGGCTCCCCCCATCCACTTTAGATGGTCACGCTGCTTGGCTCCAATGTGCACACCATGGAAACTTTTTACTCTTTCCACAGTTGCGTTGTTAATGTGCAGCCGAGACTGATCACCGCAGGTCTTCCTGAAGTAATCTCTCTCACTTTATCACCATTAAGAGCTGGATCGTTATCTCTGCACCAGTGTGCGAGCTGCTTCACCTCCTTCCTGTGTGTTGACTCATCATTGTTGCAGATGAGACCCACCACTGTGGCGTCATCAGTAAACTTGGCGTGATTTCGGCTATGAATTAGCAGCAGGACCAGCAGTGGACTAAGCACACAGCTCTGAGGGACGCCTTAGTTTTGCATTTGGGCTGCTTTTATGTGTAGTTTAGTGTGTTTGCTCGTGTGCAGCAGACTTTTCTAACCAGAATGCTCTTGTAAGGGGCTTTTTTTCTGTTCTTTGCCACCCGATCATCTTTGTTTGTTTAAGATGCCACTCAGATTACTTTCGGCTGCATTTTCAGGGCTCATGAAGTGGCTTTTGAGATCAGAGTTGCAGCTAGGTCATTTCTTCCAGACCTCATTTGGACTGTACGTTGAGCTGAACTCCACAACAATAGTAGTAACAACAATCATTTTTGTTCCTTTCTAACAGGGGTGTAACGATACATCGTGACACAATGCATCCTGAGGCAGAAATGCGCATTGTGGAGTTTTACTATGTGTTCCATTTATGATGCGTTTTAAAAAAATCATACGTCATGTTTCCTGACTCGTATCTTTTGTTCTCAGATTTGTTTGCTTTGATTTTCAATTTAAAATGAAGCTTAATCATTTAAATTTGGTGAAACCGTTACAATTGCACATTGTGTTGCAGTAGCATTATATAAAACCCCAAATTCCTTGTAATTGCAGGGGATTTTTGTTTGCGTTGTTTACATTTCTGAAATAATAAAAGGATTGTCTTCTATCGAAATTAGATCATCGTAAGAAAATCGAATCGTGAGCAGAATGTATCGTTACACCCCTGCTTTCTAAGCATCCTGCGCAAAGATCCTGGCATCCACATTATTAACACCTATACACTGATCAGCCAAAACATTAAAATCCCCATTAAAGCTCCATAGCGATGTTTAGGGAGGTTTAGCGGACTCGCTTCACTGGGTCATTTTTCCACAGTGCATCCTGGTGCCAACACTTTAGCAGATAAACTGTGCCCATGTACCTGACCATCCACGTGATGGAAAATGGGGTTTCGCAGACCAGACACCCTTCTTCCATCGCTGGCTTACCATCTAATATATCCTTAACATGTTCTGTTGAAAGTATAATAATCAACGTTTTGGTTTTTTTTGGTCTGATTGGTTTTGGCTGGTCATTGTAATTTTCAATATGCTGTTAGTCCTGTAGCTCATCGGTTTTTACAAATTTGTTTAACCAGCCACAAAATACTCTGCAGAAAATCTCCTGTGATTAGTAGAATTTGCTCATATGCACTGGTTAAATACTGATTAGACAGTTGACATTTTGCAATTTATAATTACTATTCTCCAGTTCAATCTCCATCCCTGCTATGCAGTACTAAGAAATGCTCGAGGTATTATTTGAGACGTCGGACCTTCTCAAGCATATAAACCGAATATAAGAATCTCATTCTGTTCTGTCAGGCATTTTGTTCCAACTAATTTTCTCCCTTGCTGTAGGATGCGTGGTCTAAGACGAAACAAGCGTCCAAATTCAAGGAGGCAAAGAAAGCTCAGAAGAGAAACTTCAAAGTCAACACCAAGATGATTTTCACAGAGGATGGAGAGGTTTGTGCTCAAATTTCCAGTACTGCTGAGTGTTGATGGCAAACATTTGCTGTGAGTGTCTTATCCTTCTGGATACAGGGAGTGCAGCAGTGGCCTCCCCTGCAGAGGACCGTGGTGCAGGACGCAGAGGACGGAGATGAGACGGCAGGAATTAACGTCGAGGCAGCTAGAGAGAGGCTGCGCAGAGAGGACCAAGAGTTTGACAAGAAGGAATACAGCAGAAAGATCAAAGAGAAGCACAGGGTAAGATCAGCCTTAACACTGACCTGTCCAGCCTCATGGCTTCTGTATATGGGACAAAGAAGATTCCATTCCACTACCTCACTTGTTTTGGAATTGGGACTGATTTAATATGAAAATGGTGACCGATACCATGTTAAAGGGATTAAAACCTCAGGTCTGAGTGTCAATCCCTAATGGCTAATATCAGTTGACTAACCATAACTCGAGACACGTGCCCAAAGCCCAGTTCTTTCTGAATGCCTTTTATGAATTGCACGGCTCATAAACTGCTGTTTGATGTTAAATTATACTGTGTGCACCAACGGGACGAATATTTGATACATGAATCAAAGAGAGATTAGGTTTCTCATTGGGGTAAGGCATAAAATGAGAAGCGTTCTGCCTAGCGAAAGCCCAGCGAGGCACAATGGTGACTGTTTTGCATGGAAAAAGATTTTATTAAAATGCGCACACACAGATATGCACACTAGGTTCGATTACAAATGTATAATGTTTTGCCGCAGTCTCGGGGTAAGAATAAATCTATTTGAAAAACTTAAGTATTCAGACCTTGGAATTTAAAAGGATTGTATATGCAGCCTCTTAAAATGCAAATAATTATGGTAAATTTATCAAAAGTAAATTTATACAAAATCATCATTTATATGTAGCCTTCCCTAGGGGCGGTTGGCTATCCCAAATTCTAAATTTTAACTCACAAAAAAATAGAGTATGTAGCTTTTTTCATCGTTGTTTGTGTTTCTGTGTTTTAAAGTCACGTTTGTAGATTTAGATTTATCATGAACTTTTAAAAACTAAACTTTGCCCCCTTCCTGATTTCCTGTTTTTTTGCATATTTGTCACACTTAAGTGTTTCGGAACATCAAACCAATTTAAATATTAGTCTAAGACAACACAAGTAAACACAAAATGCAGTTTTTAAATGAAGGTGTTTATTATTAAGGGAGAAAAAATTCCAAAACTACATGGCCCTGTGTGAAAGAGTGATTGCCCCCTAAGCCTAATAACTGCTTGGGCCGCCCTTAGCAGCAACAACTGCAACCAAGCATTTGTGATAACTTGCAGTGAGTCTTTTACAGCATTGTGGAGGAATTTTGGCCACTCATCTTTGCAGAATTGTTGTAATTCAGACACACTGGAGGGTTTTCCAGCATGAACGGCCTTTTTAAGGTCATGCCACAGCATCTCAATAGGATTCAGGTCAGGACTTCGACTAGGGCACTCAAGTCTTCATTTTGTTTTTCTTCAGCCATTCAGAGGTGGACTTGCTGCTGTGTTTGTGTTTTCGTTGTTCTGCTGCAGAACCCAAGTTCCTTTCAGCTTGAGGTCACGAACAGATGGCCGGACATTCTCCTTCAGGATTTTTTGGTAGCAGAATTCATAGTTCCATTTATCACAGCAAGTCTTCCAGGTCCTGAATCAGCAAAACAGCCCCAGACCATCACTCTACCACCACCATATTTTACTGTTGCTATAATATTCTTTTTCTGAAATGTTGTGTTACTTCTACGCCAGATGTAATCTGACACTCACCTTCCAAAGAGTTCAGCTTTTGTCTTGTCAGTCCACAGAATGTTTTCCCAAAAGTCTTGGGGATCATCAAGATGGTTTCTGGACAAACTGAGACGAGCTTTAATGTTCTTTTTGCTCAGCAGTGGTTTTCGTCTTGGAACTCTGCCATGCAGGCCATTTTTGCCCAGTCTCTTTCTTATGGTGGAGGCATGAACACTGATCTTAACTGAGGCAAGTGAGGATTGCAGTTCTTTGGATGTTGTTGTGGGTCTTTTTTGACCTCTTGGATGAGTCGGTGCTGCGCTTTTGGGGTAATTTTGGTCAGCCGGCCACTCCTGGAAAGGTTCACCACTGTTCCATGTCTTCACCATTTGTGGATAATGGCTCTCACTCTGGTTCGCTGGAGTCCCGAAGCTTTAGAAATGGCTTTATAACCCTTTCCAGACTGAGAGATCTCAATTACTTTCTTTCTCAATTGCTCCTGAATGTATTTGGATCTCAGCATGACGTGTAGCTTTTATGGATCTTTTGGTGTACTTCACTTTGTCAGGCAGGTCCTGTTTAAGTGATGTCCTGATTGAGAACAATTCTCTTTGTCACACTTCATTATAAGAAAGATAACAACACACCATTTTTTAGATGAATTGGAATGCCAACAGTGAGCCAAGGCTTGTCAAACCTCACATGACTGCCCAACCTTACTATCATGTTTCAAATCGGTGTTCATGTACTTCTTGATAGTTTTGGCCAGCCTAGCTAGAGGTTATGACGGCTGCATTTAGTTGTCTACAGCAGAGGCACAGTTTTTGCTCGCTAGTATCCCCAGTTTTGTGACTTTATTTTTGCCATACAAAACACCTTTTCCTTAATCTAACCTTTTGTCACACATGCCTCGAAGCCTGGGCAACAACCAAGCGTATAGCTTTATGCAACATTTGTAGATCGCTTGCCAAAACCCATGTAAAAATGCTGAGAGAGCGATTATAACCCTATAATTAAATTTATGATCTCTGAACTCAAGTTCATATCTTGCTTTTGGCACTGCGTTTAGATGAGAGCTTCACAGCCATTGCTTTAATCTGTCTCTCATCACTCTAGGCCTTAATTGACACCCAGCCAGTTTGATTCTGCCATTGGCTAATCTGACAGGAGTCCTTGTGAGCGTGGTTGTCGCAGGTCGAGGCAGATGGGAATAGCTGAGATGCCTAGGTAGGGAGCACAGCTTTGTGCTTGAGGCGCTGTAATGGAAGAATGCTCTTGAGTTATTACTGCAGATCGGCCTTTATGATGAGCGCCTAAGCGATCGCTCCAGCAAGTTCATGCAACTCGTGACGTTCAGGGGAAAGCGGTTTTTAGCATCAGCAATTCGGTTCGGTATCAAGACGAGCACTCAATTTATTTCAAATACAGAAGTCACATTTAGTTATCCATCTCTGAGAGCCGGGAGAGGTGGAGAACAATGGCTTGTGTAATCATAATAAAGAGCAAATGAGGCTTGTATTCAGCACTTCAATTTGTCACAGCCCTCTTCCATCTTCCTGAAGAATAAACGTCTGATAAGCCAGTATAACTCTGAGATAAGGCCGTGCGCATGCAGACGAGTTTTTTCCTTTTCGTCTTTTTCCTATCAAACCTACCCAGGCGAAGGGGAAGAATGGATCTGAAAATAGCCTCCCTGAATGGAGTCACAGGTGCAGCTGCTGTTTGGCAATTAAAATTCTCCTGGTGTTGCCCTGACACTCGGGGTGATGTGTGGCTTGTTTTCTCCTCCAAAGAAGACACGCTCATCTTCATACAGCTTCTGAATTTTCTGCCGCCTTGCAGGTGCTGCAACTTACATGGGAATCGGTGTATAATTAAGTGCACGTTGCAAGAAAAAAAACCCTTAGCAACCTGCATTGGATATTCATTAAATGTGGTCTGATTTTCACCCGAGCTTAAATGAAGATCACGCTTGATTGAACCTATCGATTAATCATTTACATTTATTGACGTAGCAGACGCCCTCATCCAGAGCGATGTAGCATGTATACAGCCTTGCGATGTACAGTCCAAGCATCTCTTGGTTAAAGACCTTGCTCCAGGGCCTATCAGTGGCAGAGCCATGAGTTATTCCAGTACCTGTGGTAGCTCTACCACAACAGTCGTGGCTAATCCTTCATCGTCCAGACCAGATGTTGACCTCTTTACTAATTGATTCTTCACATCTGGCTTTCAATTTCTCAGATGAGACCAGAGCTTTGGGTTATAGAGGTTAATGGATTTCAGTCAAGATCTGCTCATGTGTGCCAGGCGACATTTGGAAGAACTGTGAAGCTGGAAAAGTATGGAACATTTTTCCAAGTTGTGGCTCTTCATCTTTACACAAGAAGCCAAGTTTTGAGACATCCAGTATACCTGATGCTGTCGCTTGGGGTGGATTTTCTGTCAAAGTCACACCAAGAGCACAAGGTGTAATACTGAAGAACGTGGTCCTCTTCTGAGCAACCCATTCACGTCCAAGGTCTGTCCCCAAAGTCACTGGGCACAGGCAGATCACACAAAGACACAACAGCAGTCCATTGCAGGGTTCCCTTACCTCTTCACCTGACCCTCCAGATTTAAGCTCAGCCTAAACTCAGTTCCTGAAGAACTTCTGTCTGCAGTTGCTGGCTCTGGAACCAAAACAGCTGCTGATCCCCTTATTTCCAAAAGCAAAACCAGAAGTTTCTTGAACTTAGCATTGGCTGTCCAAAAACAGGATGAAATGTTAATGAACATGTGCTCTCCAAAATGCACTATTTCTCATCTAAACAATAAGGCCCTGGTTGTTCAGCAGTGATTCTGACACACTACTTCATTCCAACTATGAAACATGGTGGAGGAGCATCATGGGTTGTTATGGGCTTCAATAATTGAGGAAATGACTTCAGAAATTTGTTTTTTGAGAGCTTGTGACACCTGACGCTTAAGAGAAGTTGACAGGACAATGACGAAAACCACAATAGCAACTATAAGAAAGAAAATGTTTGGAATAACCATGTCAGAATCCTGACTTTAGCCTAACTGGGTCATAAAGAGCAAATTCAAGTCAAATTGATTTCTCTATCTCTTTTTACAACGGAGCATTGTCTCACAGCAGCTTTACAAAAGTCTAGCCCTAATTGAGCAAGCCTGGGGTGACAGTGGCAAGGAAAAACTTTGCAAATGTTATAAGGAAAACCTTGGGAGAACCAGGGCTCAAAAAGAAACCAAACCGCCTTAGGCAGCCTAGACGAATTAAACAAATTTGCCTAATTTATACAGTTTTAGTAAGTTTAAATAAACAGAAGCTAAGTATAAAAATTGAGAGAATTTTTAAAGAAAATCTAATAACTGAAATAATAATGTATCGACTGTAATAAATGAAATATAATACAGTATCAGGTAATAAAGTATAAAACAGAATATAGCAGTAAAGAATATAAGACAATAATCTGTGTGTGTATATAAATAAAATCTTGAATATAAAATATGTTGAGAATATGTGCATCAGTACTTTAGTTCAGTAAACAGCGTTGTATGTTCTCGTGCCCTCAGCAGGAAAGTTTTGTAGGCATGGCATGTTCAGTTAGTCGGTGGAGGGGAGGGGGAGTTCGGGTCCTCTTATTTGGTCTCGGTAACAGTATGAGGACGGGACAGCTTGAGTGGAGCCAGAACTAGTACAGGAAGAACATCTTATTGTGTGAACTGGGACTGGTACCAGAGAGAAAACAGAAGATGTAGTTAGTTATTATTAAGAGTGAAGAATCTCTGAACAGAACACATTACACACAAGTCTAGCATGAGACTCTGGCAGCGAAAAAGAAAGTCAGAGAAAAGAAACAGAGAACCACAGCAGTATTGGGAAGACGGGTCTGAGGAGACATACTAGGTTTTATTAACTCGGAAGCTCGGATGACTCTGTGGGAGTGAATTCCAATGTTTGGGAACCATAACACTAAATGATCTTCCTCCCACCGAGCAGAAGCCAAACTTTGACCACTGAAGCATGGCCTTCTTATATTTCTTAAGAACAGGCTGGAGGATATAGATTCATCGCTGCTGGGACACCGAGCCAAATTCCACAGTGGCATTCAGTTACACTGTAAAGCTGTTCAGATAGTTTGATTCGTCCTTCTGTCCCGTCGGAGTGAAACTGCAGCATAGTAATCAGCAATTCATAAATAATAAAACTGTCGAATGGACTGGACTGAGCTAGACTTTCTCAGCCTGGAGTCTAGTGTGCACGTCATTGCTGTCTCAGCAGGCCTTTTGATAAAGCGGCAGAACTTTATTAAACTTATAAACTCGCAGTTCAGGAGCTCTGAATAAAAAGCTCGTGAATTTCCACTAATCCTAGTCGTTTCCGTACCACTGATCCTCTGCTGTAAATCCACAATAGCATTTTAAATCTTGTATTTATGGCCTGTAGATCCTCAGTCTAAAAGCTTTTTCATCAGTCTGCTTATTGGATATGCAGAACCGTACCTCGATACTCCGTTGATATAAGATTTATCTGTGTGTGTCAGCACAGAGCTGTTAATCTAAGTCTGAAAGTTCAGGCGAATGCAGATTGATAGCTGAAAGTGTGTACTTTTTGTACTTTCGTGGAAATGGAACCAACTTTTCACTTTATCCGTAGTTTCTCTCCTCAGACTGCTAATGACGGCACAACACAACGCAGAATACAGACTGTGGAGGAAATGTATCTTCGATTCTTTTACTAAAACCAGCACCTTCTCATACTTAATCATAAAATGCTGTTTTTAATTATTTAACAGAATTATTTGATTGTATGTACGGCATTATGTGAAGTTTGGGCATCGTGGACAAATTGACCTAAATTTAACTCATTTCTTACACATTTTAACCCCACTTTTCCTGGACTTTGTCACGGGGGACCTGGTGCCTATCCCTAGAAACTACAGGGTACAGGCGTGTGCGTGCCCTGTATAGGACACCAGTCCATCTCAGGGCTGGTTTGGGATTGTTGTTTCAGTCCAGGGAGTCCCCCAACCACCCTCCCCTCCATCAGACACAGCCATTCGTGTCTGCATGTGAAGCCGGAAAGCAAGACCACATTTATTTGGAGTTGTTTTTTTTTTAAATGGGACAACATGCAGCATCTGCAAGGAAATAAACATAAATTACATTTTTGCAAATTGTAATGCCTGCATTTTTAAACATAGTGATTTTTTTAAAATGTTGTCTGTGTTTTTGTTAGCTCTCAGAACTTAATATACATTATTAAAATGTGGAGATTGTTAAACCCATTAGATCTGAGGTATTTTAACCCCTCACTATCCAAACTACTAACCCTCTATAACAAATGATGAACTGAAAATGAAAATTAGGGGATTAAATTGTGCGCTACACGAGTGTGTGGTAACTGGTATGGGTGCAGTTGCTGAATAGCATTTTGCCTCTACCTGCACCTTCCACTTTTTCTAGTAAGAAGCCATACTTTGGGTTTATGCAATGATGAATTGGATCAATTTGTGACAGAATCTCACAGAGAGACAGCAGGGGATATTTAATAAAATTTATTTACGTATTATTATTTATAATTTAATTCACCTACTGCCGGAAACAAACTAGGAACCAACCTGAGTGGAGAATACCGTACACATTCACACACTGTAATGAAAACAAAACACAGTGAACTCTTTAGCAGAGGGTTTTATTCCTTATGAACATGAAGTAACTCAAGCTCTTAACTTGGAGAGTCCAGTCCCAACAGACTGAGCCACAGAATTGCAAACGACAGCCGAGTTCAAAGGTTCTTGAAGAGCTGTGGAGATGAGGCACTGGTGAGTGGTGAGGCAGTGGTTAAGGAACTAGACTTTTGAGCAGGAACTTGAGGGTTCAAGTTGCATCTCTGCCAGAACTGACACTGTTGGGGCATTGAGCAAGGCTCTTAACCCCCAGGTTTTTGGATTGTACCATTTTAAGATTGTATCAACAGTACGTTTTTCTCAATAAGAGCATCTGCCAAATGACTAATCTACATGTACAGCACTGTGCAAAAGTCTTAGGCCAGCATTCGATTTGTTGTGTTAGCAATGATATCATGACCCTATGTAACATTTTGCTGATAATCGGACCAAAAAATATAAAACTTGGATTCGTCGCTCCATAATTCTCCTTTCCACTGATCTTCATTCCAAATTTGTGAGCTTTAGCATATTTTATCCTTTTCACCCTGTTCCCCTTATGAAAAAGTGGTTTCTTGGCTGCTACCCTTCCAAAACGACCATTCCTGACCAAGCTTCTGTAGAGGATTCAACTTGGCATCCCGATGAACCTGTAGCCTATAGAAGCTGTTTTTTTTCTTATTGTTTTCAGTCTTTTAATACTGCATTCAAATTTCCTTTTTCAGGTAGTAATTTCTGATAACATGTGCTCTTAAACATTGCTAAAATAATGGTATATCGAATCTAGTGGTGGCCTAAGACTTTTGCACAGTACTGTGTGTGAAAACACACAGGTGATGAGGGAGGGAGGAAGAAAGATCAATAAATGTTACGAGTTTTAAGGTGCTAGAATGAGGCAGGAATTTTTCCCGAGATATAGTTGAAATAATGTTTTCATTGTTTTTCAATATTTGTTGTCCAAGCCGTTTCCAGGAACGAGATGTGTTGGTATATTGGGATTTGAGCGTCTTTACATTTAGAAAATCAACAAAATATGGGCTTTGGGCACCCAAATTTGGTCATACTCTAAGACAAGTGCACACCGTGACCAAATAAAATGACTCTAATTGAATGTTGATAAAGCTAGGAATATAGGGAAATGACTGATTCATTGGTTCGATCTGCTGCTACGTTTACTGATCACCTTCTAGAAGAAACTGCAGCTTCCCTGGTTCGATCCTGACCTTGCACCCTGCCCATGTGGACTTTGCATGTCCTCAATATGTCCTCATGGGTTTACTCTGGGTACTCTGGTTTCCTCCCACTGTCCAAAGACATGCATTAGGTTAATCGATTACTCTAAATTGGCCTGATCTGAATATGTAGTTTCAATGTAACCCAGTGTCTATCTTTGGCTGGCCATTTATGCTGAGAGCAAAGTTAATTAAACTAAATAAACAAACAAATCAAGAAGCATTTAAATTCCTGTTCCTGTGAAGTGTGCAATGGGATTAGTTGTGTTGTGCTCATGGTTTAGTGCTTTGAATCTCTGTCAGAGCAGCGTCTGCTTTAAAAGTCCTTTAGAGAGGATGATGCCTTGAACATTTGTTGTTCTCTGTTGTGAAGGACTTGTCTGCGTCATTCAGACACTGCCCTGGCTGACCTTCCTCCTGCAATTTATCACTCCCCAGCTTTATCTTTTATTCGTCCTTTCCCATCTCCCTCGTTCGTGTGTCTCTATTCTTCTGTCTGACTGATGATATGATTGCTTTGGAGTCAGGCTCTGATTACTGTAGGAAGCCTGAGTGCCGGGCTGAGTGTTGGCTCGGGCTCGAGTGCAGTTTATCATTCTGCTTTGTTTGTTTTGAACAGGAGAAGAGGCTGAAGGAGAAGGCGGCGCGGCGAGAAGCCAGCGAGCGGGCTAAAGAGGTGAGTGACTGCTCGCCATTAATCTTTGATCGCGCTGCCGTGGTGATATGAGCCGATCTTTTAATAACTTGCTAATTGTTCATTTGATCGAGCCACATCGATTGGGCATAAAACGCTAGCTGAGAGTCTTCTCCAAAAGCCGTGCTGGCAATAGTCGGATGCCGAAAACCGTTATCAGACCGGTTCCAGCACTGTGACTAAGAGTGCATGAGTCACAGGAACTCGGACTGCCCCCAGGATGCGCCCTGTCTACCAGCAGCATATAATTTCACACTGGCAGCTGTCGCCTGTCCACGGGCTCTGCCGCATGGGGATAACTCGGTGTACATCCATATGGAAATGCAGCTGTTCGTTCATTTGTCTTGTGATCAATGCTCAGGCCTGTCCAAGTCTGCTTCATTATCCGTCGCCCCACAGCAGAGAATTCCCCCTGCCCCTGGCGCTGGCCCAAGCCTGGCACGGTGCTCCAGTGCTTGTTTAGCGCTCTTTGCATGCCTGACCATTATTACACCTGCAAATGAAGTCACTGAAAGCATGGAGAGGTAGAGGACTGCTCATTCAGGGTTTTAATAAAGAGCTCTGCATGAACACAATGCACTGCTGCTGAAAGTGCCAGCAGAGATGAGCCACCATACAGCGATAAGCCAAAAATGAAAATCGCACAATTTCCGCCTTGGAGCAAATGTAATCGACCTGCCAAGACAAGTTTGGCTTCGTGCAGGAGCTCTGGGGCTTCATCAATTGAAGGTCTGAACCTCACACCCCTTCTGAAAGACATGTTTGCCCATCTATGATGATGATGATAATAATGATAATAATACTGAAGCTTTCATTCAAACGCTTGTCAATCATTTAGAAAATTGCCTGAAAATTAACTCTTGGTAGTATTTTTTTTAAAGCTCCGACAACATAATGACTATGATTAGTCCAGGTTAGACAAGTAGTGTGTGTTTTTTCTTCTTAATCTGGCTTTAAAGGCCTTTGTAGAGTATAAACACATTCCATCAGCTGAGCTGTGACTGATTTTAGGAACTAAATAAAGTACTCAGGATGGGCTATACTGTTTCAATAGACGACTAAAATATACACCAGTTAGGGTGGTATACACCTTTTTTATAGCACTTTGTAGCCCATGATGGTCCTGTTGAAACATTATTTCATAAAATAGCAGAATAAAAATTAAATACAGATATTCACCATTTATCGACCACGTTACGTTCTGTGAAACAGATCGTTGAACAAACAAACAAACCAACAACAATCGAGTCTGCTTGAAGAACGTTAAATGCAATATGACCTTTTAAACACTTTAAACCTTGAAGCAGGTAAATAAAGTCCGGCCATACTAGTAGGGAGTGGTCAAATGACTGGCACTTGACATTTCAAGGTATATGTAGGTCAAGCCGGCACAGCGCTTGTAGTTGTTTCACGATGTTTGTCGGCAGAGAAAGTTGTCCGAACAGACTGTAACGTAGCTCATACTTCTGCAATTAATTAATGCAATGTAAATCAGTATTCTTGAAAATAAATAAAAAAATGCAAACATATCAAAGTATGACAGTAAAGTAAAAATACACGTTAACCCTTTTAAAATTTGGCCAGCTGTTTCTGCCGCAGCGACCAGAGTTAAAAGGCATTTTTTAATTTCCTAGTATATCTTGTTAGAATTGTTAAGACCTCTGTCATTAAAGTGAATGGACTTTGATTGGATAGTTGTTAACCTGTGTACAAATTAAACTGAACTAAGGCAGGGTGTTGATAGGCCTTATGTTATGTAGTTTCTGTTTGGGGTGGAGTTTGCCATCTTCTGTGTTCCCCATTTGGGTTTCCTTTATGTATTGTATGTACTGTACATTCCCTAAAATTGTGTGGCTACAATGGACTGGCAACCTTTTACAGTGTGTTCCTGGCTTGCGTCAGTTGTTTCCAGGATAGGCTCTGAAAAGTGCTGGTGAAAAGCCTTCTATTTTGCCTTTTTTCAATAAATTCAGGTGTTTTCTGGCAGTCAAATAATTAGTTTAGTTTTGAGTAAAAAGTTAAATTTATGATCATAAAATACAGGTAGTCGCCGATTTATTATGGGGATACATTTCAGCATATCCTTCGTAGGTTGAATTTATCATAAACAGGGGAGTTTAATATATATATTATATATTATATATATATATATATATATATATATATATAATATATATATATATATATATATATATATATCTATAGATATATATATATATATATAGATAGATAGATAGATAGATAGATAGATATATATATAATATATCATAGCTTAGCCCACCTTAAACGTGCTTAATTAAAACGTGACCTGACTGCACATCCCTGCGCTTATCACTCCTGCCACGAGACTCTACGTCATCTGGCACAGGAGAGTGTGTAGTGTACCTTAAACATGCGTAAAACACTTAAATGAAATTACACTTGGGCATTAACATAAAGCTTATTCTCTAATAAAATATTGAATATCTCAGGTAATTTGAGTAATGTTTTGAAAGGGAAAAATAAAAACGCTTTTCCCAGCACCCATCACTCCGCCACGTGACTCCCCTCATCAGACTGCCAACCATCGTAAAACCGGGAGTACCTGTACTTAAGTTCAGAATTTCTTAGTATTTGGTATGTTCCCCCAACCAGTCGGGTATGCATGTGATGTTATGGCTGGGACTCTCATGCCTGGGTCTGGATCCTTGTAGTGGTGTATTAGAGCACTCTGCCATGCAAACAGTAACCATCATAACATGCACCACGCCTACAAACCTACTTGTTCATAACTTTAGTCTAGAGTGAGGGTCACTGTGGGTTTGAGCAGCCTCAGGGATCAAAACTGTTACTGGAGCTGTGCAGCACCAACACTAGCCCCCGTACACACAGCCTTGTGGTTCTAGGAGCAGACGTCATGGGCTGGCTGATCGACTGCACGTGGGTAAAGAGCAGAATATTGTCCATTTAATTTTTGCCAGAATAACGTCTTTATTGGAAGCTTTCTCGCTTTGGCTCAGATGATGTAAAATGGCTGTCGTTTAATGATTTACTTGCTAATGCTCTGGTCCCGTCCGTGTGACATTTATATACACAACGACTGATGATGCAGGGTTTGGACTCTTTACACGATGGACCGCGTGCCTCTGCGGAGGGGCTGGATTTGGGCAGGGTGAGACTAATGGGTTATTTAAAGCCGGGGAGGGAAGTGATGAATGTGAGAACGAGAATGTGTTGAGTGTTGTGACTCCTGAGACGGGCCCTAGTTCAGCTAATGTACCCGATGGAAAAAATGACTCCGAATGCCGTTTCATTCTAATGATGCATTACTTGTAATGAGAGCTCGCACTCGTTTGTGTCTGGGACGTCTTACGAGGTGTCAAAGGTGCCGTGCATTTATATTCATGTTCTCGCCATCATCTTGTGCTTTATCTGCGCTCTGGTGCAGAATCCTCCTCTGTTTTCTCGCCGTCTCTTCTCTGTGGTTGTGATTCATCTGAAGCAAGAGCGCTTTTATTCTGCACATGTGGACACGACTATTAAAGCCGCGAGCGTGTCAGCAGAATTTGAAAGAGTCTCACAAGGGTATGTCGTAACACAGGGGTGTCATGTTATCTCTCTATCACACTGTGATGTCTGCACAAAATTCCTGCAGCAAATCCCCCAACAAGCTTTTTGCAATCCGGAGCTTTCATTCCCCCAGCTTTTAAAATAACAGATTACCTTTAGAGATCACCAGGACCTGGTTCCTAAGAATCCACTGCTCCCCATGGTTGTCATTGGGTCGCCAGTTGTCATGTGAATCAGACCAAGGGTGCCTCAAGATTACAGGAACATTACATTGTTGGGACTCGAACCCAGGTCCGTGCGGTGATGGACTTATTGAAATGATGCTGCTCTGGACAGGTCACATTCACTGACTCGCACTGGAACACTTCGGAGAACCCGACCGACGTAACGCATAAGGAAAGTCATGCAGACACGGGGAGAACATGCAAATCACTGCGACCGTGTGCTGCTCTTTATGTAACGAGTATTTTTATACAGTTTATTGATAAGCTCATTGGATTCACAGTTCCAAGCCTGGAACTGCATTGAGATGGAAACGATTTTGGTCTCTGGAGGAGATTTATGAGGTGGAAACTGTAACGTTAGTCATATACACGTGTGTTTTTATTTTCTGTTTGATAGTTATGTGTAGATAAAGTCAGGGCTGATGGAAGTACTTCATTTTCTTTTACTTGGTTGTATATGTGAGCAGAATCCATTAGAGCCCGTTTTCTGTTTTCCTCTGTGTGTGTGAGAGAAGAACTTGCACGTAGGAGATGTTTGTACAGATCAAGGACGCTGTGATTTATGGACAGGGGGTGAGATAAAGCTGTTTGACTTAGACTGTGGGAAATGTACTCAAATGTTATTGGGAGGAAGACTTGAGATAGTCATCAAAGGCACAGCCTTGGCCGTACGGTGTGAGAAGTTCGACATTTCACCCTCCCTTATGGTAGATTTATCTAGTCAAGAAAGAGCATAAAACCTGTGTAATCTCGAGTCTCGAGAAACTTCCCGCTGCAAAATAACTTTGGTAGCGAGTGTTGTTCTTTCAGATGCTCCTTGAGATTAAAGAAAGCCTTCCTGTCTGAGTTAAAGTGCAAAAGAAATCCAGGAAAGTCATGCTTGCTTAGAAATGATCCCATTAACTGTTTATGTTAAAAAATAAAAAGATCCAGATTTAATTATTCTTAATTGACCATGCAGCTGTAATGGACATGTCAAATGGTACATTTGTGTGCGTGGTTGTTTTGCGGACCTGTTACCCTCAGAAATTACATGTTGGACCTTAACCTTAATGGATTCGCAGCTAAAGAGCAACGACACTGAAGGTCCATTTTAATTCCATCAACAAAAATGAACTGAATCAGCTTCTACATAATTTTTTGGCTCAGTCAGAAATGGAATAGGCGAGTTATACAGCATCAGCAGCTTCGTTGGTTCCATAATCAAGAAGTTCTCTTATTTGAAAATTGATAAGCGAGGTTTGGTGGATTGTTGTGTTAGTGTTTTCACAAAGTTTCTGAAAGCGAACCAACTGCATCTGATCTCAGCTCTCCTCGTGTTCACATTGTAAGCACCCCTTAAAGCGAACTCGCTGCTCTTTCTGGTCCTCTTTAGCACTTTTGGTCCTCTTTAGATCTGATTTATCTCAGACCACTTGTGGTTCACACCACAGCTACTGTGTGACACTGAATTATGCTCTTTTAAGCAAATGAGAGGATACAAAAT
The DNA here is from genome assembly GCA_025084515.1 of Ancistrus triradiatus. Taxonomy (NCBI): domain Eukaryota; kingdom Metazoa; phylum Chordata; class Actinopteri; order Siluriformes; family Loricariidae; genus Ancistrus; species Ancistrus triradiatus. Next base: position 52,160 of record JAJAGP010000656.1, on the reverse strand, counting down.
ATTATATATAGTAAAAAAAACTAGCAGAGGCGAGCATGAAGGAGTAATAATATTGACCCTAATTTACGTGTTAAAGCATGTAACATGAAGAATACAGGTCATGAAGATATCTATAATATAATAGAGCAGAACTTTTCAGAATAGAAATTAAAGATTAAAAGCAGTGGTAAGAAGGAATAACTGTACAGTTAAATGAATTGTACAGCTCATTTAGGCTTTTCGAAGTGGTGATGCTACTCAAAACTGAACTCCTATGACCAGCATCAGCGATGAACGGTGGAGATCATGTGAGGGATAGTTGCTGACAGCTCCGTACGGCAAACCTTGGCTCCCATGCTGAGAGCAAAATGGGAAAAGGCCTGGGACTGTTTTGCTCCCACAGTGCAAGAATCAAGCAGAACACAAAATTAACCATACTGAGACTTTCTTGGGAGGTGGTGATGACTCTCCACAAAACCATTATTCCCTTCAAGTTCTCTTGCATCATAAAATCCATGCAGTGGAAGCTCGGTGATGTTAAACCTACGTAATAAAAGAAAATCGTGCACCACAGTCCTGTAATTAAGGACTCTACGTAACAGACTATAAATTAATCCTATATTATGTAAAGGGATCCATTTTACTTCTGTCTTCTCTGAACAGGAGAAAAACAAGAAGGCTGGTGATGGAGATGAAGAAGATGATGATGGTGATGAGGAAGTGGTGGCATACTTGTCAGGGGCTGATGATGATTTTGACTCTGATATGCTGCCTGACCCTGACAAAGTACGAAATACTGAGGGTGAAGGTGATGAAAGGTAAGGTCTTTACAGCACTGTTTGAACAGTGTAACTCAGAGCTTTAATATCCATTAGCTCATCTATATTCCTATGAAATTCAGGCACATCCTGATAATAGTCATATTGGTATTCTTCTCTCATCTCTAGCTTCCTCCCCTTCATACTGACGTGTCACTCTCACTCTCTTACGCTCACTCTTCACTCTTTCTTTCTGCCCTGCAATGTCTTAACGCAATTTACCTTTTACTTTGCAGATTTACTAGGCTTATTAAGTTTCATGTAGGGCTGCATCACAATGGATGTCAATCAGGACGGATTCTTAATTGTTCGGCAACACACATGCTTAAATTTCCTAATTGATTAGTCTTTGGCATGTTCTCCGTTTTGCTGTAATGCCGGTGTGCACTCAGGCTGGCATGGACTCCAAGGTGTAGAAAATCTGAGTTCCGAGAAGAACCGTGGTACCACTATACATATATGGATATGGAATTCACAGGGCTCAGACTGGGTACCAGGTCTTTACTCTGGGCTCGGAATTGGGTCCCTCCACCATTCAGTCTGGAAAGTTTGTGTACATGGTAGAACCAGCTTGATGTCCGTGTGAGAACAATAATACAGACTGCACAATAAAGTATTAATGAGGTGATCTTACTGATTAATCTCTTAACCTCCCTGAACCCCAGTCGATCTAAAATCATCTTACAAAATTATAGGTCCCCTATAGGCGGATGAGGCACCGACGCTCAGAATAAGTCAAATTACTTCTAGCTATTTTTACAATGGGGCATTGTCTCGCAACTTTAAAATGATCTAGGCCCAAAGCCCTACTTGAGCAAGCTCGGGGTGACGGTGGCCAGGAAAACTTCCTAAATGTTAGAAGGACGAGACCTTGGATTGGATTATAGAGTACTATTGATATAATTATAGGATATAAGACAAAAGTGTTTGTACAAGTAAAATATTAAATAAAATAACGTAGAGAATGTGCATCAGAGTTATTTAGTCCATTTATACAATGTCCTCATAGGCAGTAACAGTTATGCGAGAAATTACTCTCTAAACATCTATAAATATAGAGTAACAGTTTACAAAACGTTAATACTGGGTATTATTTTGTGGGAAGCAGGACGATATTCTCTCACACTCAACCCCCACACACAATCTCTACACTGCTGCTTATGTCGGGTTTGCCCTTTAGAAAGAGCTCAAATTGATGTTTATTTCTCCATTCATTATTAATCTTCAGTTTTGCCATTTGGGAGAGAGAGAACAACAGAAAACACAAAACATGAAATAGTTTCACTAATGAGGAAAGCGAAGGAATAAAATGTGAAAAAAAATGCAGTTCTTTGTAATGTTATGAATTTATTTCTTTACTTACTTATAAATTGTTTCGCTTAATGTAGGAGTATTCAAATTTTATATATATATATATACAGTGGCTAAAATGATGCACTTAATTTCTGCACATAACTTCCTTAATTTCTGCTGTAATTTGGAATAAAGAAACAAAATAAACAGGAAAAAAAGGATTTAAGCTCTTCACACAAAGTAGAATTTCCTCTTCTGACCTACTGTAGCTGTTCCAAATCACACTTTTGCCTTTTTTTTTTAGGTGTTTTGTTTATACCAAGTCTGAAATATAAATCTTTGGCAGCATCTAAAAAAGTTTCTAGTCTGGAGCAGATATTTCTGGTGTGACGTTTTGCAGAATTTCAGAAACCTTTCAAGCAGTTCTGTTGGGTGCTTTAATTCTGCTGCACTGTTTAGCCTTTTGAAGGGGAAATGTGTACGTCAGTAATTGCTTTCCTTTCCATATACAGTACTGTGCAAAAGCCACCATTAGATTACATATACCATTGTTTTAGCAATAAGTATTTCTCAGTTTCTTTACTAGAACACGAACAGGAAATTTTGTATGCAGTATTAAAAAAAAATCTGAAAATAAAACATGTAGGATACAGTGGCCATTATTTAGTGTGATCTCCTCTTACACTTGAGTAATAGCAGCACTTGGCAGCTTCAGGATGTCAAGTTGACCCTACAGTTCGAAGAAGCTTGATCAGGAATGGTCTTTTTCGAAAGGATGGCAGCCAAAAAAATACTTTTTTCTCAAGGGAACCAGTGTGAAAAGGTTAAGATGTGCTAAAGCTCACAAAGGTCTAATGGTGGCCTAAGACTTTTGCACAGTACTTTCTTTCCTTTACGAGTCGGTGTAAAACTGATCCCTGATCACATTTACTAAATAAAATGCTGATCGTCTTTATATATTGAACTAAATAAATATTTACTATAGATAAAAGTCCACAGCATCCAACCGAACTGTTAGACAATCACTTATTGCTATACATGTAAGAAAAATATCTAACATTAGCCAGTCAGCTAACGTCAGCTAAACTCGATTGATTGATGGAGCTGAAATCATGATTATAATTGAAGTATGATCCATTGTTCAGCCGTGAGATGTAGGCATGAAGTCCTTGAATTATGGCCTGCTTAATTGTAATATGCTAAGACTTACAGTACAGCTAGTCGATGGAGTTTCTAGTAACCGGTTCAGAGCTGCATATCATAAACCTGTAATTACCTCCGGATGAGGAATTGATTCTCCTGGCACTTCATTACTATAGAGTCTCTGCTCAGTTCTGCCGGTTTTACAGTTCGGGTTGTAGCGTGACTGTGTGTCTCCGTATCACACTGCACTGTGTAATTACTTCTCAGAACTTATTCTCTTCTAGAGGAACAAGATTCATGCAATGTTGGCAGTGTAATGCATGAATCCCCCTGCTGTTAGCGGACTTTCCATAAAATCTGTAATTGCATCCAGATTTAAAGTGGAGGACTGAAGGGTAGAGGAAGAGGTAATTTGAACTGCCTGCAGAGTATTGTACGGGAGATTTATACTGCTCCTGAAAATCGCTGAGACTTTCTCTGCTCTGTACGGTCTTCCCTTTTTAACAGACAGTTTACGTGACCTTACATCGTGCCTCAAGCCTGTGTTGGCGATCGGAATTTAAACCCCCACTGAGAGCTGCTGGTATCAAAGTTATTTCTATAGCACGTTTTACAGCGGAGCATTGTCTCAAAGCAACTTTATGACTGCCTAGGCGCACAGCTCTAACTGAGCAAGCCAAGGACGACAGAGGCAAGGAAAAACTCCCTATATGTTATAAGGAAGGGATCTTGGGAGGACCCATCCTTCTTGGATAGCCTAGACTGTGCCTGAGGGAGGTCAGGGGTAGGGGATCATCCCTGTATTCTGCAATAGCAAGCTTTGCCAGCTCTAGCATCCCATCGAGGAGACACTTGCATCTGCGCCCTGTGTTTTCCCTACGAATGCATCTTGCTGCATTCAGTTCCTACACTCAGAAACACAACGCCTCAGTAATGATGCACTGACACAAAACACTTGGCCAAAACACATGTTTTTTTTGTTTGCTTTGCTAATGAACATGGTCCTAACTTGAATTATGACATCCTGTTATTAGTCCAAGCTTCCAGTCTCATAAAGCAGAAACAAACTATGGCTCTTTGCTCTTATTTAGAACTGCTTGCTATAAACCGGATCCATCCTGGAAGCTGTCTGTATTGATCGTTTGTTTAGTACCTTTTATTCTTTCCATTCTCTTTTTTATGTATTCTATCACACTGCTGCACTCCCACCCTCTGTAGTTAATTAGCAAGGGTGGCAGGTGATCTTGGCGGCTCCCGGTGCCACGGACAGCATCGCTGGCTCTGAGTAATGCCTCTTGGCTGCCTCTTTACTGCATGGCTACACTGGGTGAATGCAGGAGAGGGTTTAGGTTCTGTAAATCTGCGCCCCATGCTCTCGTCTCTCTGTAATGTGAAGCATCCGCTGCAGCGTCGGAGCTGGGCCCGGAGCCAGACGCTGCTTCAGAGCCTCAGCTCATTTGTGTGTGTTACCCGTTGCCCTTGCTCGCTCCAGTGCTTTCTCAGATCCACCACCTGTCACTGTCTGTACCCTCCTGGCTCCACTTCACATCCTGCCACCTCTGGAGCAGGGCTGTTTTATTTCTCCTGTCCACCTGCATTACTCAGGTCATAAAAGATTCCGTTCCTAGCTGGGGCCTTTTGTTAATGGAAGGCTGAGACGATGCATCCTTTTCAGAGGCAAGTCAACAGAAGCCAGCATGCCTTAGAAGGCTAGTGATGGATGCTCAGAAGGAAAAGTACTTCAGGTGAACGAAAATAATATGGCACTGTTCTGCAACTTTAACATGACACACTTTCTTCAAAGTGTGCATCTCTGTTACTGATTACAGATGAACCCCCACTATCCAAGCTCCACTGTCTGAATTCCTGCTGTGACTATATTATAACACAATATAAGGAATAGTAATTTGCGAACTCGATCTAAGAAATCAAAAGTGAGTGTGTATCAGTGTAGCATACGTACATGCCACTTCCAAACTTTTCCCCCCTGCGTTTACGTGCACATAATAATCCGATAACTGCAGAACATCAGGTTTTGCCAGTAATGCGATCAAGGAGTTGACATGCACTTGAGTAGTCAGATAATGGGGAATCTCCGTTTTTACATGACTCAGGCAGTAATCAGATTTCTGCTTTGAAATATGTGGCAAACTTCAAAATGTAAAATTAAATAATCCAATTCTTCGTTTCCTCCAGTATATACTGCGTTTCAGAATCTCCATGAAGTGTAATTCCGGGGTTGCCAGATCCCACGTGGAAAAAGACATCACTGTCAATGGACAAAAAGAGGACAAATAAAGTCATGTCTTTATAATAGGTGGACCTGGCAACCGTGTCAGGTAGGGACAGGAGGAAAAAGTTTGGGAAATGGATAACTGGTAAAGTGCTATGAGTAATCCAAGTACTGGTGTAAAATCCAGCGCTTTCTATCGGATTTCTTTAGCTGATTTCTAGAACGGAGTATGCTCTGTACATGACCACTTAAATATTCAGGCAGCTGCAGAAATCTGACTATGATTATTAAGTGCATGTAAACCCACCATCCTTATCTGGACGGTGCTTTATGTCAACTACACGGAATACAAATCACTTCTGCGAGTTGCCCAAATGTAGAAGTTGACTTCATTAATATTAGATTGCTGATCTCTGCTATGGTCATAGGTGGAACATTTTGTATGCGAGGTTTTGCGTCATCTCACTTAACCAAATGCTCTCCTACATCCGTTGTTTGTCTGGGCTTAAAGCTGAAGCTTCATTATGAAACGGTAAAACAGAGAGACAGGGACCATTTAGCTGAGAGGCTTAAATAATTCAGCAGCAGGCCTCGTTCAGCTCATTTAGAGGAATAAAACACGGAGGTGCTCATGCATACGCGTTACTCGTTATACAGGAGCTGGTGAGTGTTTTAAAGTGGTTAGGGGTCTGGAGGGGCGGCTTACAGGAGGACGTACAGGAAAGCTTACAGTGAACGCTGAAGACGCGATCAGAGAACTGGTTCTTGTCACGGTCCCGCAGTGGTGGTACCTTGGATCAAGTGAATACAAAATCACACAGAAGAGAACTTATGGGACTGTTTGTGGATTACAGATGGGCTGCTTTTATTAAGGCTGGGTGCTGTGTAATGTCTAATCAGAAGTACTTTCAGTGAGACCCTTTTGTATTAATTTATGTAGCGTTGAAGCATTCACTGTTTCAACAGCAAGATGTTCCTAGCTGCCACTTAAACAGGAAGGTGTGGATAAGTGCTACATAACTTTGATGTTAGTGAATTAGTGCTTTAAGGTTCATGCATGTGTACAGTGGTGCTTGAATGTTTGTGAACCCTTTAGAATTGTTTATATTTTTGCATAAATATGACCTAAAACATCATCAGATTTTCACACAAGTCCTAAAAGTAGATCAAGAGAACCCAGTTCAACAAATGAGACAAAAATATTATACTTGGTCATTTATTTATTGAGGAAAATGATCCAATATTATATATTAGTGAGTGGCAAAAGTATGTGACCCTTTGCTTTCAGTATCTGGTGTGACCCCCCTGTGCATCAATAACTGCAACTAAACGTTTCCTGTAGCTGTTGATCAGTCCTGCACACCGGCTTGGAGGAAATTTAGCCCATTCCTCCATACAGAACAGCTTCAGCTGTTCAGTAAAGATAAAGAAAAACTCGATGGAAATAGCAGAGATTTTCACTGAGCATGAGCTATTGTGAATCTGAATCACTTTGTAATGAATCGAGTATCAAGTTTCGGCTGAAATGAGTCGCACGGTACCCAGTACCCAGCCCTGTTGTGGAGGTAGGCAGGGTTTGGACTTGTCTGGTTCTGAAGTGCTTATCTGAATGCTTGAGTCTGTGCATATGAAGTAGAAATCAGGCTCCAACCCGTTATAGTGCATTCTTCATTTTTTGTACTTTGTCTCAGCAGTGATGCTGAACTGCAAGAAAGGAAGAGGTCCCACAGCAGCAGTGACGATGAAGATAACGAGGGACACTGGCAGCCAGGGAGGAAGAAGGTCAAGCGGCACAGCGCAGAAGCCAAGCCCCTGGACACTGGACTGTCTCTGGCTGAGGATGAGGAACTGGTCTTACAGCTGCTGGGAAACAGGAATTAATCCCACAGTATGTTCCAACTCTCCCATGGACTTTATTACAACTTTTCAATGCTGTTTTTCTCCATTCTGTCTTGTTTTTGGAAATAAAAATAGAAGTTTCGGATGCTAGAGTTTAACTGGATTTAATGAGCAGGGTACCAGGTATGGGTACCATCTCACTGCGCTCTGTGTTTGTACAGTAGTGGAAAAGAGTTTGAGGTTTTTATAGCTGCGATTTTTTTTTTGTTTTGTTTTGTTTTTTTATGTAAATTAAGCTTAGATGCTATACTGTACCACACTGTAGTCTGTATATCACTTGGAGAAAGTGACCTTGTGAGCGATTCGTATATTTGTAAGGCGTAACTGTACTCTCTTGGACAGAATTAATCGACAGAGAGAGACTACATATTGGCACCTGGCAAAACATTAAGTTTTTAGTCTTGTTGGTCTTATTAAAACCATGTGTAAATGTACAGGTAGCTTTTTATGGAAAGAAAAGTAGGTATTGTTCCACTTTCAAATAGTTGGTGAGTATTTAAGATATAACATATAATATTTCATATAACATTTAATATATAATATTAATATTATATAATAAGAGTTAGTTTGTGTAACAGCTCTCACAGCGTGGGCAGGAGCATTGTTTTGTTAAAGAATGTACAGGTATGCACTGTTTAAAGTCCCAATTACATTCTGTGAAACAAATCGTTGACCGAAATGGATATTGACCAGACGTCATCACAGTCACTTTTTAGGCTGCGATAATGCATTTTCACAAGGAAACTATGTGCAAATAACAAGTAAATGTGTCAGAGATAGGGCTGCACGATATTGGGAAAATAACTGACATTGCAATTTTTTTCTGTGATGTTTTAAAAAATGAAGGAATTTTTTTTAAGTCAATAATGCAACATTTTGTAATAATGTATGTTGCTTACCTTAAATAAGGGGCTCTAACTGTGAATGAAGGTGGTGGTGGTGAGTAGAAGGGATACAGGATTATGTTGTACTCATGGTTAAAGCGGAGCATTAAACTAAGGAAATTTCAATATCCCATTAGAGAATGATCACGGATGACAAAATGAGTCATTTAACAATATCTCACAATGAAAACCTCTAAAGTAGCAGAAATGATTAAAACAGACCATACCAATAAATGAGCAGCTATAGACCAGCTAAATAAGTGATATCTGATAGATATGTCCTGGAAAGTAGCAGCAAAAAAAGTTGTAGCATGACGTTTGACTAAGTGACACTGCACATCCTAAAAAATCAACAGGAGATGATCCTATATGAAACAGAGACTCAACGAATGAATGTGAATGAACCAGTTTATATGGTTATAGGTTAGAGGTGGTGGGGAACAAACAAAGGAGTACTACTTACAATAGAACAGGTACATACACTTATGAACACCATTTACAGCTCGGTACAAATAAGTAGCGGAAATTTATCCACACTAACATGAGGAACTTGCACAAAATCCCTCAATATATCTAGAATAGTCTCTAGTACAAACATGATCTAACAAGCAAGTGAGCACATGTAAGGTAATTACATACTTGAAAGAAGGACTGTTGCTTTTAAACTTCTGCCTCTGCTCATGGATCCACAGCGTTGATTGGCTATTCAGGAGACCAGCTGGTAAGTCGGGCCTTTGTAAAACAGGGAGTACCTGTACAATATATTTCAGAGCTTTACGTGCAGTTGTAATGATATTTGTCCTTAGGCTTGTGTGTGGTTTTAGTATTTTGACGTGTGGGTGTTTTATTCTGGTATTTAAATAAAAAGAAAAGGATATTTAAACTAACATAAACTTGAGTCACTTGGATGAGACCTCTTGCAGAAACAAGTCATCAGAGGGAGGTAAATCTAGTCGAGGGATAGACAACTTCACTTGGCTTCAGACACGTTGAAGAAGTTAAACTCTTGCACAAAGTTTTTTAAGCCAAACGAACATCTAACATCAGCGATCCGTTGAAGCAGTACATTTCACAACTTTAAGATCTGTATCATTTAACTTGGAGTTTGTAGCTTCTGCAATTTGCTGTCATATTACCATGCGAACAGCTTAAGGGATGATCGCGTTCGGTACCTTCTGCACCTTAACTCTGATCATTATGTCCTCCTGACTTGATTGTGCACTTTTCGGACTCTGCAGCCCTCACTTAGAATGCATGAGCTTCATTTCGTTCTCCTTGCTGAGATTGAAGTAGCAGGCTGTAGCAGTCAGAGTCTGAATGACTGCTGTTCCCAGTCACTGCACAGAGGCCATCTGCTGCATTTGGTTATCTGCATTCTCCCAGCTCATCTCTGGAGGGCTGGAGCTCGGGCTGTGTGAGGAGAATTGACTCACTGCCATGGCTCTGCACAAGCCTGACTTTGAAGACCTCTTCGTGATGGACTTCGGCGGTGCTGAGGCTGTTTGTCTGGGTTTGTTCTTTTTCGTTTCCGCCGTTCACTCAGAATATCAGCCGCACTCCTTATCTGGACTTCATGAAATGTGGCAGATGGCCCGTGTAACCATTTAGACTGGTTGTTGTTGCAGTATAGTTTCATCACGACTGATTTGTTGCACAGCAAATGGGGAGACATGAGTGATGGAACGTTGTGATATAAACTACATAGGCAGAAGGGTGTGGAGCATTTAGCAGATGTTCTTATCCAGAGCAACCTGCAACAGACCTGGGGTGGGTTTCCCAAAATGTTTGGAATGCTAAGTACTTCGTAAACCTCTTACTTAAGATTTTCAAATTTGACTGTTTCTCGAAACTCTTCGTTACTAGCGTAGTGCTTAAAATTGTTTAGATTAATGATCATCGGGATACATGCCCCTGATTAGTTACATCTTAAGGGTCATGCTTAAGAATCAGCAGAGCTGGGTATGAAATCTTTTCATTTGCAGTCCAAAGTCTGAATTATTGAGCCACCACTTCCTTACATCCACATGTGCTTGTCGAGTGGCTCGTTCCAAAACCGTGGAGATTGATCTCCTTTGTTGCTATAACAGCCTCCATTTGTTTTGCTTGATGGGGAAAAGTCTTAAACTGTCCATACGACTGGAAGATGACAACGTAGTATGAAGAGTGACTTACAACTGACACAGTCTTACAAAGGACAAGCCAAGCAGTTGTGGGTCAGCAAGCAACAGTGGCACGTTGGCAATGCTTGGACTTGAATCCTGGACTTTTTGGTCTACATCTAGTCATTTAGCAGATGCCCTTATCCAGAGTGACTTCCAAATGATGCTGTCATTTGTAAAAGTTGAACACCCTGGACGTTATTGTTCATAGTCCAGCATTTTAACCACTAGGCCACTGCAGTCCCACAAGTCAAATTTATTGCTCAAAGACCCAACAGTGGCAGCTTGGCAAAGGTGAGATTTGAACCACAGACCTTCTGGTCAGTAGTCCAGTACCTTACCGTATGTACTGTGTGACTTCAGTGGAACCATCATCATAATCATCCTCCTCCTCCACCAAACTTAGGTGGTACTACAGATAAAGGGAGATGATATTCTCCTGGCATCCACACTTTGATTTCAGTCATACTGCCAGATGGTGAAGCAGGATTCATCTCCCTCAACATGTTTCTTCAGTGCTTTACAGCACTCCTCTCAGTGCTCAGTGCTAGACAATGACCTTCAGCTCGAGTGCTGCAGCTTGCCCATGAAAACAAGATCCATAAATTGCTCTTGATGACTTGGGACTGCAGTGATTAAGGTACTCACTAAGGCTGACTGCTGGACAGAGACTTAGCGTTGCTATCAGAGGTAATTTGGAGTTGTTGTTGCTCCTTGACTCGTTCATTTCTAAATAACAGCACTTCTTGTTTACTGGGCAGCTCTGGTACAACAGAACTTTGACAAACTGACCAGCTGGACAGGTGCCAAGCTGTAACAATGCCACGTGCAGCGTTGCTGAGCTTAATACATCCATTTGACTGCCATCTTTGGAGAAAACAGGACTGTGTACTTGAATTTATGCACCCGTAAGCAAAGATGTGACTAAAATGTCTAAATTAAAGGGCTGCCCATGTACCTTTTGCCTGTGCTGTGGAGGTTTTCGTGTTTGTATTCTGAGCGTGCCTGGCGAATGTGTGATAAATGGCTTGTGCACAAGCAGGCCGGAGTGACTCTGTGTTCCGGGTGCACAGTCATCCATCGCAGATGTGTGTTTATCAGGAGCCCTGCGTCCTGCCTGGGGAGACATTTTCCTTCGCTGCTAATAATCCATTTCACTACAAAACGAAATGAAATCTTGCACCCGGGCCTTTTCTAAATAATAATGGGAACCAAGCACATTGAGAACGCAATCATTAGAGCAAATGTACAAATCTCAGGCTCTCTGTCACCGATGGAAAAACAAAATGGTTTCTTCATGTAAATGCCAGAGTGTGTTCTGAAGGGAAAACGGGTGTTGGAAACCCTGCGTTCCGTGCTTGCTTTTATAGTTCAGATCTACACAGGATTGGATTTGTGCCTTGGCATGGGATACCTCATTTACTGATGTGGGTAATTACAGAATATGGATCCGTTCCCATGCCTCTTGGGAGAGGCGTTGTGTTTGCTCGTCACAGTCCGGCGGGCCAACAAGGATTTATCGTCTTTGGATCGTCTTTGTGAGTGACTCCATTTCAAGGTGTGAGCTCCTAGTACCTGCTTTCTGAATGACTTAGAGGTGACCTGAACGAGTCCATCTTCACACCTGGGCTTTGGGAACAGTTTTCAGGGGTGTAGAGTTGTGAACCAGAGCCATAAAGTTATCAAGTAACCAAGAATGAATATACAGGTGTGTGCCATTTGATGACCTCAGTATGTTATGTGAAATGGGTTGTTGACTGGACATTACCATAGTCGCATAGTCTCTCTAGGCTACTGTAGTGTAAATATAAAGGGTATTTTTTTTATAAGAAAATGGCCTGTAAATGTCAGAGATACAGCTGAAAACACCAGTGATTGATGTGATGACTGATACTTTTGTTTGAAGCCAACAATTAATTGATAGACAGTATTGGGAACAACACGGAAGATCAGCCAGATGATCCAGAGACTCAACGAGTGAAAGTGAACCAGTTTCTACAGTTATAGGTTAGAGAGAGTACACAAGTAGTGGAGAGACGAGTGAAGGAGCACTGCTTACAATAGAACTTGGTACAAATAAGTAGAGGAAAGTCACCCACAGAAACATGAGGAACTTGTATAAAGACTCTAAACACCTCAACCGAGGTAGAACAGTCTCTTGTACAAGTGTGAGCTAACGAGCAAGTGAGCATGATAAGGTAGTTACACACACGAACTCAAAACGAATCAAGGTTGCCAGATCCCACTAGAGAAATGAGCCCACAATCAACAAATTGGCTCAAAATAAAGCCCAAGCAGACGACCTACTACAATGTCAGTGACTACTTGCTCAGTTAATAAAAAAAATGAATAATAATATATATTTGCCTTTTACTTTGAGGTTGAACAAACCCAAATTTCAGGAATATTGGCGAGAGATTGGATCAGGGAGCGAGTCCAATGAAGCAACTACACTTTAGAAGCAACAACGTGCAACTACCAAAATGTGGAGAGTTTACAGAAAAATGAGCCAAAGCGCTTTGAATAAGTGGACCTGGCAACCATGACACACATGACTCCACTCTTAAACTCGTGGAGGAGTTAAACGACAGATTTTATTTCATTTCCTTTTATAATTTATTATAATCTCTAAGACCTCGTCATTAAAGCGAACTTGATTTCATAGTTGTTAAACGGCGCTTACCTGTACACTTATTTCATGTAATGCCAATGTTTCAGCCACCCTGGCACCATACAGACTGTATTCCTTTGCAGTAGTCTCACAGACGTGCTGATATTTGTGGTCAATTCCCTTGGGAAATCTGTACATCACGTCCAAGACCCTGGACATTAATATGGAGTCGGACGCCTTCTTCAACTTCTCTTCAGTGAAGCGCTCCACTAATTTGCTTCCATTCAGCCACTAAAGCAGTAATGAGATCTGGCACGGCTCATTATTGGTGTTCCAGTTCCTCCCAAGTGGAGTTGAGGTCTGGGCTGTGTGCAGAACAGCCTGGTTCTTCCACAAACCACAAACCATTCCTTTGTGCATGAGGTTTTGCTGAAACACCCAGTCGTATAGACCATCTCTGTATGCTGCAGAGTTGAGATTTTCTTTCACTGAAGTGAAGATGTGTTATCAAATCTGTTTACCATTATTTATTCTCAAGCGAACTTCAGTTGGGCTACACGCAGTCAGGTAGCATTCTGTTGGCATCTAAAACTGTTGGGTCCTGCGGAATGGGAAGTATGAATTGTCGCTACAGAGAATGTCCAAAGCACTAAATCCAGCTGGTCCGTGACAATGTTTAGGTCGGTATTGCACATCAAATCAATGTCCACGGTCCAAGGGTTTCCCAGCAGAACATAGAACATCACACGCCCTCCACTAGCTCGTCTTCTGCCATCACTTAGACTTGAAGGGGCGAAACGGTGCTCATGAGCCCAAACGATCTTCCTTTGCCAAGTTGTCCAGTTCTGAGATTTGCATACTTTTATAGCCACTTTCGGTGTATAGTGGTTTGCATGGTGAGCACTCTGACCGGTCTGCCTCTAGGCAGTCCCATACTCAGCAGGGGGCGCTGCACTGTGTTATGACACATTCCTCCCATAACCAGCATTAAAGAATTCTGTAACTTGTTCCACACTAGCTCTTCTGTCCATTCGGACTCGATCGGATAAGATTTGCTGCTGCTGTGCATCAGTGAGATGATTTTCTGCCAACACTGGTTGGTGGTTTGTCCATCCTTAGATCACTGTCAGTAAATACTCACCACTGCTAGCCGGGTGTACCCCTCAAGCCTTGTTGTTTAGGATGGCCATCACCATGCCCTGTGTTAAATTGGCCTAGGTCTTAACTCCTGAACATAGTTTTAATTCAAACTTGTGCAATTCTGCAGCTACAAAGTCCAGTGATATTGTTATGCATTGTGCATGGTCTTGCGCTGATCTATGGCTGATTAGACATGGGAACCCGATCCATGAAGCTTCTGATGAAGGGTTCTTGTGCTGACATTGCTTCCAGAGGTCGTTTTTAACTCTAATCAAAATCTATGAGCTTGTGTGCCTCCTGAGCCGCTGTTACTCCTACATGCTTCACAATAACAGCAGTTAAACCAGAGCTCTGGCAGTGCAGAATTAGATGAACTGAATTGCTGGAAAACTGAAATCCTTATAACCTATGGACCTGAGAGCAACTTGAATGGCTGAAATAGATCCTTCCTAAATTGTACTCACTTTTCACCATGTTGTGGCTTTTTATGTCTGCACAAGCTGCAACCTCAAGGAAAGGGTGTGGTCCAAACCACTGAACAACCTGGCAGACTGCACTGATTGAAAATGGTGAAGTGTCTCTGTAGTTATATGAGCGCTGTGGGATTATAAACGAGGCAAAACCCATAAAAGTGATGCGAATATGGTTTGTTCTCGTTTTCCTCAGCTTATAATGTTACTTTGAAATGGATTTGTGAAGTAGAGTAGATGGACCACATCCAAATGCCTGGAGGAATGCCTGGCTCACCGTTGGCACAACATCAACTGGAAGCTTGTAGAAGAATCAACAGTGCTAATGGAGCGAGTGCCAGTACACAGCATGGCACCTTAACACATGCAGAATAGTAACAGCTAGTGGTTTGGAAGAAGGGATTTGCACAATATTTATTACAAAGGCTTAAATAATTTCAGCAGCCTCTGCAGTCCTGTCAAAATGTTAGCAGTGGGTTTTCACCGAGGAATAGAAAAGCCTCGAATGACATCAGTGCTGATGTGATAACCTAATGTTATTGCTAGTGTTGCGGTAGTTGAGTCCACAATGCCTCATTTGGACTCGGCCTCGTCTTGGTCTCGGGGTGAGGTGTTGTCAAGACCAGCCGAGTCCAATGCATCTGTCTGAGGTAAAGTTAATTATAAACTGAACTTTTTCCCATCATTATTGAATATCAACAATCCGTTCAAACAGAATAAATCAGTCCTTTCTCTACATTCCTACATAAAATCTGCACTCTGATTGGCTGATAGGGAAAAACATGTTCATGAGGTTAAGATTGCAAGTATGGATTTTTCCTGCTCGCTTCATTTTACCATGTCTGCAAAATCTGAAAATGAAAAGTTGTGAAACATGTATATCATGATAATGTGCTGTAATGTAAATTTAATGTAATTATTGTATGATGAAAAAATATTAATCTATTCTCGGTCTCGTCTTGGACACTCCTGGTCTAAGTCTCAACACGGACTCAACTACTACAAGTCTTGGTCACTAGTTATTGCATAATAAAATATAAAATCCTAATGTGTTTATTTGGGGAAGGGGAGAGTGAATGTGTCATGACTTGTAGAATTATGATTTCGTATATCATAAAAAAAAATACTTGTAGTTTCCTGTTTTCTTGTACGAGAAAAATCTTCCTTTTTATTCATTTTAGAGAACCGGAGCTTATTTCATGCAGCGTCATCCAATATTTCCCAGTTGTTCATACAGTTCAGTGATCACCAACCCTGTTCCTAGAGATTTGCCTTCCAAAAGCCTCCAGAGCCAGCCCAAATCCAGCTGGGCAGAGTCTACAGGGTTATCCAGGTAAAGCCAACTGGATTGGTGCTGGACCTGAAGAGAAACCACGATTACAATCAGGTGAGTTCTGTTAGACAGATATCCAATTAATAAGCATGTAAGCTCTGACTGCTAGCACTTTGATATGTGAGATTTACACTAAGGCAACTAGGAGTTCCCAAGACAATGAAGTAGAGACTAAACTGCCAATGCAAGAATTACAAAAACTGGGAAATTATTTGAAAGACCCTCAATCCTCGCTGGTATCAAACATGGACAAACAGCACTGGCAAACATTTAATTGATATTTTTATTGTTCAAATTAGAGGCATGGGGCAAAAACTCCGTATTAAGCTTCAGAAAACTGGATTCAATCACTGGGCTGCCATTTGCCAACATTTCTGTTAAATCAAAGCTAATATGTTAAGGGTGCAAATCCCGGAACCTAGAGCAACAGACAGAAGTAATAAGGACTTATCATCATATTATCTATGTATGGATGGCTATTTTTGGGAAAGGATGCCTTGAGCACACTGTCTGCTGTGCATGTTGGTGAAATCCATAACGGTACGATGGTAACCATTATTTGCAGTGATTCCTTCGAACAGTTATGACAGCCAACAAATATGAATCCCTTCAGCACCAGATGCACTCTGCAAACACTCTTTCCTGATGATATTCCCATATTCCCACAAGTGACTTGAAGACCAAAATAAAATTAAGCCCTTCCAAAGCATCACAGTACCGTTCTGGGGATGGATGAAGTAGATCTCAACCACCTTCATCTTTCAAAGAAGGTCTAATCTCCCACCATAAACCCTTCAGGAATCCTGTAACAGCATTCCACAAAGGATTAAAGCAAAGCATTTGATTTTACCCCTCTCATCCTGGTCAGGGTCATGGGGAGGGTTCTGGAACATAACCCTTAATACACTGGGCCATTCTGTTGCAGGGTTCATATAGGTACCGTTCAAAATTCAATACTGTAAGCCCATTAAAGATGTGAACCCACATCCTGCCATTACAGTTCTGAAATATTTTGTCTATGTACTGTACATTTTAGGTTTCAGTGACACGCACAGATTCAAAAGTGTGCTAATTGGCGTAGGATTTGGATCAGATGCTGAGCACCAGGCTAATATAGTGAACATCTGCAGAACATTTCAGCACTGGACAGTGACAGCGAGTTTACTGTATGTGCAGCCACAGGGAATCTTTATCTCTTATACAGGATAAGCAGGGTTGTGTGTGCTGTTCAGGGCATTGTACAGGATTTTTATCCTCCATCTATCTCATCCGTAGTGTGTAAGAGTGAGTGATTACCAAAAGTGAAAATGTGGATACAACATGGACGTAAATGAATTAATACGTCTATTGTTTACTTTCGTCATGTAGATCTGATCAAGCGTTGATATCACACAACCTAAGAGAAGCCTGACTTTATATCTCATTGCTACAGAGCAAGGACTCTCGTTCCACCTTTATTGTTAATCTATAGGTTGTGTTTATTATTTTTAGTCATACTTTTGGTGTATTTCTAATCATTTTACAGTCCCATAACTATCTTCAAGCTTTATGTATTATTGCATTATTAATCGTGAACTCAGCCTCTGTCTGGTCTCACCCAGAGCAGAATGAGTTCTCCATTTGAGGCTGGTCACTCCCAGTGGGATTTTCTTTGCAACTGTTACGTGTGCTCATCAGTCGTCAAGACTCAAGCTTGCTGCTGGGTATATGACATTGTCTATTGTTCAAAGGGCTTCATAATAAACAACATACATTGTGCAAAGTTTTGAATCAGTGGGTTTATTGTCCACAAAACACTGAAATGCCTGCTGGTGGTCATGTGGTGGATGGAGCTTATAGTCTGAGGTCTTTAAATTGGTCTGGTTTCCTAATTTAGGGGTGTTGAAGCTCTCTGGGGTGATTCTATGTTAATGCTCCGTTTGACCTATGATGGTCTGGAGACGTGGAGATGATGGGGAATGACGTCAGCGCTCTTGAATTCGTGCTTGAACTGTAAGATTTTCCAAGCGCCCCGAGTCTGAGTAAGCGAGTGGGTGTGTATGGAGAGAATCGGGCTGCTTTGCCTTCAGCCAGGTCCAAACCGATAGAAACCAAAGCTATGGATGAGTGGGGCACTGGGTGCACTCGTAGGGACTGAACAGAGACGCTCTGCTGACTTCCAGGACGCGCGTTCGTATTTAAGCTTGGTGCTCGGATTGTTGGCACGCGGGAACCGGTTAGGACCGCAACTCAATCCTGTGTCTGAGGAGTAAAGAGCGCAGACTTTACATCGAGGGATAAAACCCTGTAATCCGCATGGAGATGAGTTTCAGGAGCTCGGAGGCTTGGCTCTGTACGAATGGCACCTGCGCGGAGAAAGTTGATCCCTTTCCGCCGCCTCCGTCCTCCACTTTCGCGCTCAGCCTGCTTGGCGTGGCGATCATAGGCATCGTGGCTCTGTCGCTGACCACGCACCACTGCCACAAAGGCAAGATGAAGAAACGAAAGATCCAGAGAGCTCAGGAGGAGTATGAACGGGATCAGCGCAGCCCCGTCCCACCCGCAGGAAAAGCGGACCCGAAGCGCAGCGTCATTGCGCGTCCTGCTGCCGGACTCGGTGATCCTGCTCCGCGTCCAAGCGCTGATCCCGCTGCTGATCTGCCTCCACACACTGGTCGTGCGGAGATCGAGCATCTCGAGGCTGTGGTGGTGTCCTGATGGTAAAGTAATATGGAACTATGTGACTTGTACGTGCGCGAGATTTAAGGTACTGGACTATAGACTAGAAGGTCCTGGGTCCAAATCCCACCTCTGCCAAGGTTGAGTCCATCAATTGCTTGGATTGCAAGACTGTATCAGTTGTAAGTCTCTTTGGATAAGGGAGGCTGTTAAATGTAAATGTGTCGTTAAACCCACCCGCTTTGTAATATTGCATCCCAGGATTTCTCACGTTGCTTCTTCAAGACAGAGAATTCCTGCACACCCATCCAGCAGACTGAATGTTTTCCTCTGTATGCTCTGTGTATAGAGTCCATGCACTGAGTGTGGACGGTATTTATATAATGTAAAGAAGTTGAACAGCAGTGGATTATATGGACCTCCTGACTGATGGTGATGAATGGCGATATTGAACTGTGGACTTGAATGTAAGCGAGAAGTACTGTGATGACTAATTCGTGCCTTTTATGGCATCATTGGGATCTACTTTTGCAACTGACCACCACCAGAAGGACCACTCGCAGGCTGTGTGAGCGATGTGCATTCCTCATACCTTTGTATTTGCCTTCGTATTCTGTACACTTGCCCTGTATTGACATTACATATCTGAAGGAGTTGTGGATTATGATGAATCCCATCACACAATGTCAGGCTTGTAAATATGTGAGATACATTGTACAATGTGAAAGCCATGCCTTTGTGTACAGCATCCGTGGAATATAGAGTATATCATAAAAATGGATGAATGAAAAACAACTCATGACTGTATATGAACATGCTCTTTTATCCTTCTGTGTGCACTGAGTAAGGACAATAAACATTAATCAAGAAGTAAATCATCAGGACAGATGTGGATTATAATGAACCTCATTAAAGGTAGAGCTGAAAACTAAGTTCATGGTAACGTGTATATAGATAATTGTCTAGGGTGAACTGTGAAACTGTCGATAGTTGTATTGGTAAAGTAATGGATATTGACATATGGGTTACAGGGGAGAACGGGGTGGTTTGCATGGTGTTATATTCCAGGCTGATAGGGGGTACTGTCACAAAAATATCACACTTGAATGTGTGCCATCTTAACTAACATTCTGGCGTATTTTCATATTGAATGTAAAACCATAATCTGCTAGACTACTGACTTTTAAACAGACTACTGAAAAATTAATATATCATATAATTAGACTATGCCATTTTAATTCTAATGCCAATAATTTATCATTATTATTATTATTATTATTATTATTACACTGCTTGGCCGCCTTTAGCTTTTCTTATGGAATGCATTTGCTGTGGCATCCTTTCCACAAGCTTCTGCAATGTCACATTTATTTCTGTCCATAGCTGCATAAATTTTTCCCCAAGATCTTGTATTGATGATGGGAGATTTGTTCCACCGCGCAAAGTCTTCTCCAGCACATCCCAAAGATTTTCAGTGGGGTTCAGGTCTGGACTCTGTGGTGGCCAATCCATGTGTGAAAATGGTGGCTCATCCTCCCTGAACCACTCTTTCCCAATCTGACCCTTCTGAAAACAGATGAACATCTTTTCCACAACCACAGGATGTGTTTTTCGACATGGTGGTTTAACAAATGAGAAGCTGCTCACTGCATCAGTTGGGGTTAAATAACTTGTAGCCAGCTGAAACATAATCATCAAAGCAGGAATTATCCAATGGGAGGGTCTTTTTTAACTACACTATTTGCTTAGTTAAATCCAGGTGGTGACCTTTGTATTATTATTATTATTATTATTATGTTGTTGTTGTTATTGACGTTACACACAGACATGACTGTTTGTGTTTGAGGGGGCTTGAAGTCTTCTATTAAACTGCAGGTCCTCCCCGGGTTACATTGCAATAAACCCATTGTAAAGTGATTGAATCACAAACCAAGTACGTTTATATATAGACTATATATCATAACATAGACGTGCTTGAATATCTCATATAATTTATTGAATAATGTATTGAAATTGGAAAAAACAAAATGGTTCATTTATTGGTGGACTGCATGTGCTGCTGCCTGGATTCCCAGCATGTGGCAGAGTATCATACTGCATATCATTTACCCAGGGAAATTCAGAATACAATTTATGCTGAATGTGTATTAATGTGTGGTACTGGATGCCGATCATTGAGTCATAATAAACCAAACCATTGAATCTGAGGAGCGTCTGTAGTGAAAATAAAAACACAACAAAAAAGGAACTGCCTAAATTGAAAAATGCCTAAATTACAAAAGCACAGGCAAAGAGAGATTTTAGCTTATTAATAATAATGTAAATATGTTATTGTCCTAGCTATTGCTACACAAGCCAGTGTCTGACATTTAATTGATGCTAAAATATGATTTGGTTCGACAAATGACTACAAATACAGGTATGCTTTTTAATGTCCACATTACCGGTTGTGAAACAGGACATTGACCAAAATGGATGTTGACTGGACTTAATTTAAATACTTTATTTTAAACAATAATATTAATTAAAATACAATACTAAACATTTCCTACTGTACTGTCCTGTACAATGCAGTAATTATTATATTTGGATCTTTTATAAAACTTGATACACCAAAAACGAAAACAAGGGTGAAACATTCCCATGTCATTTCCTGAGATTCGCTCGTACTAGTTTTCTGTCATTCTGATCTGAATTGGATATACTCTATGTATACTGCATATTTTTATTTTCTCTTGTAATTCTTAAGACCTCAGCTGTTAAAGCAAATGGAGGTTGATCAGTGCTACTTTTACAGATTGCAATCATTTATAACTTGTTGGGGTTGGATGGCTCAAGTTTCACCAGATGAATTTAGTAATTAATAACCTGCTTATCAATGTATATCCTATCATTGAAAAATGGGCAATTTCATGCCTTATTTGCTGCTAGTTAGATTGTAATAAGTTATCGTATGGTATTTGTGTGAAATATGACTGCAAGCAGCCACCCAGCCCTGCTCCCCCACAGCTTCAGAACTGTCTTGCCTTGTATGTATGCAGGATCTATTGTGACATGATTGATGACTGAACTCGTGCCTCTTCTTCACAGGAAAATGACAGCAAGCTCCTCTGGAGTATTCCTACATAAAAAAGGCTACTTTTCCATTTTCTCCACAATAGCTAATTGAATTGTGCGGCGATGTGAATATTGGCCTGCTTTTGTAACCTGCTGAACTTCTGCACTGTTTGCATTAAAGATGTTTTGAAATGAAATAGCAGAGTGGCTGTGGATCAGAATAGACCTCATAAAACTTAGAGGCTCAGGTTTCCCAATGCTGTCCAAGGTCCTGAGTAGAGCCTTTGCACGAAACTCGGTTCTGCCCCATGTGCACAAAAGCTGCTTTGTTTCTATAACAGTATTCGAATCAAGCTCAGTTTGACTCCACCATGTGACCTTAAGGTGTGTGTTGTTGGAAAAAGCAGTTTAGACCGTTGGTTTTTGGCTACGCTATTTTTAGTCAGACTTTTGCCCTTCAGTAAAACAAGGATTGCGTATGAGGCAGTGTTTCGCCGCTCTGTTTGCTTGCTTGTCGTTTCTGAATGTGCTCTCAAAATAGCAAGCGATCCATGATTGTACATGGCACATTTATTGAAACCTGTCCTGCCTTGATGGAAAGAGAGGAATTGGTGTTTTGCTGTTTTTGTTTTATTATTATAAATCTTTCAGAGTATATTAAAGAGAAAATCTTAACAAAAGCTGCAAATTCATTCATTCACTTTCTGATCTGCTTAATCCTTTATAGGGTCATGGGACAGACGGCACCTAGCAGCATAGGGCGCAAGGCAGAAACAACCCTAGGCAGGGCGCCACTCCATCATAGAAGCTGCAAATTCAGATTAAACAAAGCTAATTGATCAGTGTAGGCTACTTGGTGAGTTACTACCAGTTCTAGTGGCTCAGTGACTGGAGCCATCTGCTGGAAACGGCAGTCACAAATGCCACATGATTCACAATGCTAGTACAGGCATGCATCACGTAACATCCATGATAGGTTCTGTAAAACTGCACAATGTGATCTGGACCTGGTCCCAACACCATAATATATACAGTACATAGTGCTATATGGGATACTATAGTGTACTGGTATTGACTAAATGCCCAAGATACTGCAGTGTTTCCCATACATGGATTGATTTAATATAAACACTGACCACCACTTATTGATTTTCTATTCTTTTACAATTTAAGATGGGTAAAATCTAATTGCACTGTGGCTTCCTGCAACGTATTGATTCGCGCATCCCCTCCTTATCCATCTGGCTTGCGCTCTCCCTCTCAAACACATTTATGGAATTAGAAACCAATTAAATGGAAACTAATCCGCAGCTGTCTCACAATCATCGCACAGTTTACACAGAATTCACCTAAGTGCTAACAAGAGCTCATCATCATCGTCTCGGTGCTTATAAGGAGCTCAACATTCAGTCCGCTCAGACTGATGCCGTATGTGTTTAATAAAATCTGTGTCTAATAGAACAGTTTGGACCACATGCTGTACTGTAACGTGTGGAATTACGACTGCTTTACTGGAACACCTAATGCATCTGGTAATGTAATATATGTGTTAATAACCTTATTGAACTGCGGACATACAGTAAATGCGATTGGACATTGACCGAAGGATGTTTTGCAGCACGTACCTGGTATACCATGTAACCAGAACAAGTGTGCCATCCCAAACGAATGAACTTAATTGGAAAAGTTATCTTGACAGAAAAGGCTGCTGCAGGTTGGGTGTTGAATGCAAGTGTTATTGTCTGAGGGAGGAGAGGTCAGTTGTAGAATCATATCTCAGTGCTGTAACTGTGACCCTGGTCCAGTTTTTCTATGGAATTACATCCCATAAAGGGCAGGCTTACACCTGTACCCTGTGTTCTGCAAGGATAATTCCCCATAACCCAGAACAGGAGAGGTGGGAAAAATTGAGGGGTGAATAAAATCTCTTAATCACAACATGTTACAAAAACTATCATTTCCTTTATATTCAGAACTTGTATGGTCTCACAAGTGCCTAAATATGTGGCTCCTTATGTAAGGTTTCTTCCTAATACTGAACTTTCCCCGTTTCCTCTGAATGCTCATTTTGGGATCTTGATTTGTTTTTTGTAAGGCTACATTGTGAAAATGCCAGTTGTTGACAGTGCCTTATAAATACAATTGAACTCAATTAAATATCTGGAGGCTGTAAGGGAACACGCGTCCAAACCCAGCTGAGGACTTGTTCATTCAGTTCAAGACGTTTTGCGTGTGACTATTGACTATAAAAGTGCTTGCCATACAAAAAATGTAAGGGTTTAGGAGGGATAGCCTGTGGGCGTAGGCTTGTTTATGCTCGCTTTTGCTTCAGTTCCGTACCCCACATCATGCAGGACTAAGTCTTCTGATTGTGACCTGGAAATCAATGTAAATGGTTCCATTGCACTGCACAGATTTAGTTCTTTCAGATGGCAGAGTCTCGTGCCGTCCGGCAGAGACCCCGGAACAAGTAGTTCTTGCTCCCTGCTATTTCTGAGTGAAACTTTTCTTACGTTTCCTTAAATCAGTACCTGTGGGATTTCGCCGGTATTATAACCAGAGACAAGGCGTTAGCAAGAAATCCCCTGTGCTCGAAATGTCCAGGATTTTGGAGGGTGCAAATTAATTCTTGATACAAGCTGTTAAGCCTGTGCCTGGAATTACCCCAAATTCTTGTCATGTGAGACCTTTCGGAGTTATATAACAGGGTAATACAAGGTTAGTAGAGTTCTCTAATCTTATATCCGCACCAGATTCTTTTTCTGTTATGACTTGTTTCATACGGCTCCATGCTGCAGATGCAATTATTTTCCTCTGGGCGCAAAAACTGGTTTGGGAGTATGGCTTTCACCTGCATCACACTGCCAAGCCTGAGTTGATTTATGGAAGCGGGGTTTATATCTGATGCTCTTCATTTCTGGCTTTGAATACATGAGTCATTTTACATGTCAAGAGTATCTCAATCAACTTCAATAAAATCAGCATCAATAATCAGCTCTGTTAGAAGCAGCTTGGCTGGGGTGAATTGTTTAGTCACTCCTAACATGTTTGGGGCAGATCTGTGCCTCTAGGGTGGACGCCAACCTGCCACTCACCTGAACATGTGACTTAAACTGGCAGCAAAATTGGAAACATCCCACTTTAGCAAGGTTTATTTAAACCCCGACAGGGACTCATCCAGCCTGACTGTGCACCAGGAGCCCTGTGAACACCTGGACCCCAGCTCTGAGACTCAACATGGCCGAGACGAATGTGCGAATCAGTGGGGGGGCAGTCAGATACGGAGCCACCTATGGAGGCAACCCCTTGTTCTCCAAAGCCAGAGGTGGTGTCGGTGTCAGTGGTGGTATTGGTGGTGGTGGTTCTAGAGCGTTTCTCTCCCGCTCCTTTGGTTTAGGTAGTGGTCTTGCAAGGGGAGTGGGAGCAGGAGCAGGAGCAGGAGCAGGCGCAGGCCTCGGCCTAGGCCTAGGCCTAGGTGGTTTTGGTTTGGGGCTTGGAGGTGGCTCAGGTCTGGGTCTGGGTCTGGGTGCTGGTTCACGTGCTGGTGGTTTTGGCCTGGGTGTAGGTGCCCTTGGCCTAGGTGGTGGTCTGGGTCTGGGTCTGGGTGGTGCAAGTGGCAGGATTGCGAGCTTCAGATCGAATGTGACTCCTATGAGGGCTGGTCGTGTCTTTAAGATCGGTGGTTATGGGTACAACCCGTTATTCCTGGGCTCCACCACAACAGTGGACGCGGGCATCACAACGGTGCCCACTATCGATCCAACACTACCATCCTTGGATACGGTGCAGGTCACACGCCTGAAGGAGAAAGCGGAGCTGCAAGTGCTCAATGATAAATTTGCATCCTTCATCGATAAGGTAACTTACAGACTTTGCGTTTCCTCTTCCTCTTGTTTGGGACAATTTTAATATGTTTCACCATCGGGGGCAAGGACTTTAAATCTGTGCCACGCTCATTCCTTTGTCTACTAACAGCCTTACAGACTGACTGACTAAAATCTAACCCTGATCTCATTCAGGCTCGGTCGCTGGAACAGCACAATGCCGTGCTGAAAGCTAAAATCGCCATGTTCACCAACCCTGAGCAGGGTGGTCCTGCCAGCAGCTCCATCCTGCTCACCTCAGCCATCGGAAGCTACAAATCACAGATTGACCATCTCACCACCACTAAAGAGGGCATCATTGCAGAGATCGAACACTACAAAGGCATCATCAATGACGTGCAGAACAGGTCAGGTCTTTTTTTTTTTTTTTGCGGCATGGAAGTGTTTAAACTGATGGAATGCTGTAACATTTATCTATAAACCCTGTTTAGGTTTGATGAGGAAGCGAGTCAGACCAAAGCTCTAGAACAGGAATGGACCATGTTAAAGGAGGTATGAACATTTTTGTGAAATTAAGTTTACATTGGGTGAAGATATTTTCCCAATCTACTATACAGGTAAACAGACCAGATGAGTATCAGCATCAAAGTTGATATTTGCATTTATTCACTGAGTCTTGCAAGGAGAGCAGGAACCTGCATAGGCTCAGTTTGGGTCTGGGTCTGGGTCTGGGTCTGGGTCTAGGTCTAGGTCTAGGTCTAGGTCTAGGTCTAGGTCTGGGAGTGGTTATGTGCTGGTGGAGCAAATCTTGGCCTTACAGAAAATGAGCCATTCAGAAAGGTGCCCTAACCTGTGCACATCTGAGCTGTGACATTAGTAGCAAGACATAAGCTTTGTGAACCCTTAATACACACTATCTTACAAAGTACTAACAAAGAAGAATCTATTCAGGTATGCACCCTTTAATGTCCAATCATTCACTTTAGATACCAAGGTCTTAATTTTAGAAATAACTTTATTTATTTTATACATATATATCTTATTCATGTCTGAATGACAGAAAACTAGCATGTGACACCTGCTGACAGAAAAGAGAACTGCAGCCTTGAAAGGAATAAAACAGCATGGTAAAGTTCCAATCTGGTTTTCAATAAATGTTTCAAGTTTTAGAAAAGATAGAAAAGGTAAGAATGACTGTACTGTACAGTACATTACTGCACTCAATGTTTTCATATTGTGTTCTAATTAATATTATCGTAAAAAAATAAAACACTATGTCCACTAATATCCATTTCTGTCAACGTCCTGTTTCATAGAATGCAATGCAAATGTTAAATGGTGCATATGTGCCTTTTCAAGGGATATATTGATTACACGCAAAAGAAAAGTGTATCGTGATATTGATACTTCACAAGACATCGATACCATTTATCATGTTGTCCTAGGGGACAGCCCAGACACAAGGGTGTAAGTCCCAGTCTGGCTGCTGCCTGTGTGGAGTTTGCATGCCCAAAGACATGGGCTTGATCAATCAGTGTGTGCACGCTCCGTTGGATTGGTGCTCTGTCCAGGCGTAGTTCCCTCCTTGCTCTGTTTGTTGCTGATACAGCCCTGGCCATTCTGGGAACCTGAATTGGATTAAGCAGATATGGAAAGTGGTGAGCGACTGACACTGTCCTCCTGTAGTGCTGCACACCTCCAATACTTCAAGTTCAGATTATTTAAATAGCACAGCTCCAGTAATTCCTGAGGAACCTGGGTCCAAACTGAAGGCTGGGCTCACAACATGAAGGGGTGTGAGGTTACAAAACCAGGGTTTTGTCCAGTATGTACCTGTGCCTGCATCCTGTGAATTCCATGATGGGTTCAGACCCAGGTTGCATAGTTTTTTTTAAACATGGCATCTACACAAAAACCTGAGATGTATAAGGAGGAAACCTGGTGCCTCAGTTTGGCATCTTCTTCCTGAGCATGAGGTTCCTCTGGTTACTCTGGTTTCCTCCCAACTCCTTTTATAGTTTAATGCCAGTCTGTGGTTGGGATACTCTAAATTACTCTAAATTAGCAGCCTCCACAAGTCACTATAACCCAAAGTTCTGAAAGAAGTGATGAATGAGTGCCAGATATGCCATGCATGATGCAATGCTTTTGTAACATTTTACATATTCTTTTTCAACAGGAAGTGGATAGCCTGTACCTCAACATTTATGAGCTGCAAGCGAATATCACTGGGATGGAAGATCAGATCACTCTCTCCAAGCAGTTGTACAGTGTTGTGAGTACAAACATACCTATATACAGTTATTTACCTATATGTACCGTCTGTCCATGTAGGATACAAGTAATATAGAAGTAATGGTGTCTGTCTGTGTTTTCAGAAAGTGAAGGAGGTGAGGAACATCATGACTGGCAATGTGAAGTCAGCGGTCTCCATCTCGGTGGATAACACAGCTCAAGCTCATGATCTGACCTCTGCTCTGGCTGATGTTAAAGCTCACTATGAAGCTCTGTCTCAGCGCAGCAAACAGGACGCTCTTCTCTCTGTGCAGGACAGTGTACGAGATCTACTTATCCTAATAAGCCCGATAAATAAATCTGCAGCCACTCCCGCACTTTTTTTTCCAGACTAACAGATAAAAGCTTGTAGGCCTTTAACATAACTGTTAATAGTACTTACACCATGTCTCCCCCTAGTGGACATTTGAAATATTCTCATTTCAATGTTATATTATACCGTAAATATTATATGACATTATGTTGTATTATATTATATTATACATTAGGGTTGCATAATCTTAATTTAGTTTATAAAACTTACTTTAGTTAGACTTAAGGACTCAGCAGTCCAATTATTTATTCTAATTATTCAAGCTATTAAATTAATATTAACCATGCTTGTTTTGGATCCCATCTGATCTCTTCTGTCTAATTCTATTAGTGTATGTTTGATAGACTCCTTTATAATTTTTTCAGGTCCTAATGGCAGTTTTAAATATGCCGCTACAGTATAATAAGGCATAGGTCCATTGCAGGGCTGGATAGGGGCATCTCCCCCTCTCCATGCTATACTATACTATTATAGTATATTACATTATATAAATTCTCAACATTAAAATAATGATTACACAGTCAATTTAGGAACAAAATTTCACTTAAGTTTAAAATATGCATAAAATATGCAAATATGCAATAGTATTATATTATTATAAACAATAATCCTTCACTGACTTTGCTTACCATTGCAATTACTATTTATATATATATATATATCTTCATTTAACGATTTACTATTTAATTATTACTGTTGCATAACACTGTTCCCAAGCTTTTAATTCATTTTCAGTTATAATATTTAAAATTATATTATTTATATTCCTTTATATTATTGTTATATGCTGACTCTTAAAACATAGGTAATCATTTTGATTTATATGAATTAATATATATTTTAGATTAGACTTTATATGTGTAATAATTAAAATAGTTTGTCATCTATATCTTATTTAACCCATATTACATGTGATTTTTACATTTAATTTATATTAACTATTCTATTCATAAATTTGTTACGCTAGCTTGTTTACAGACACAGACCTGTGACTCTCCTGTAATGCCCTTTATTTTGCAGCTCTCGATGTTGACTGTATCGTCCCAGCCCAGTATGCAGTCTCTCAACACTGCCAAGGATGAACTGCGGGTCTACAAACTGCAGATCGACTCTGTTCTGCGAGAAATCGACCGCCTCAAAGCACTGGTGTGTTCCGACCCACGAAGCCAATGACACAAGAGCCAATGCCTCTATGTACTCTCTATAAAACAGCTCTGTTTAAAGTCAGTTAAAGGTACAGTGTGTAAATTTCAAAGGTGCTGCTAGACCTCATTTTAAAGAAGCAGTGATTAGCAGTACTGGATTGCCAGTGTACTGGATCTGTTTAGTTCTGTTTTATCTGTTTTACATTTAGGAGATGCTCTTAAGTGACTACAGCTGATACAGGCAGTTACAATCCAAGCTTAAGGATTAAGGGTCTTGCTGAGGGATCCAACATTGGATCTTGGAAAGTTAACAATTATCACTTGGTATACTTTGGATTCATTGAACTACCATTAAGCCAAATGAACGATGCAGAATTTCCCCTGTATAATGATAGTTTGCTAAACTTTGCCCAGCAGTACGCAATAAATTCCTCCATTATCAAGTCACACAACTGAAAAAAATCATGTTACTGACATACAGTAGAAACAGTAAGCGTATAACACCATTTGAAACGCAGCACTGTGGTTGCAATTCAGCAGTTGG
This sequence comes from Ancistrus triradiatus, assembly GCA_025084515.1. Lineage (NCBI taxonomy): Eukaryota > Metazoa > Chordata > Actinopteri > Siluriformes > Loricariidae > Ancistrus > Ancistrus triradiatus. Next base: position 22,362 of record JAJAGP010000656.1, on the reverse strand, counting down.
ACTCTAGAGGATTCTGGAACAGCGCCTTTAAATTTTTTCAAGCGTAATACGTCCAGTGTATTGACTCTATCCTGGTACTGCATGTACACAGTCTTATGTGGAAGGTTCACAGACCATCTTCTCTTTCAGAATTCCCAGTTGGATTCTCAGGTGGAGGAGGCCGAATCTCACTCCAGCACGCACACTGATACCTACCAGGAACAAGTCATTGCACTCAAGTCCCAGCTTGATGACCTCCGAAAGGTTTCCCATTTAAAACCAAATACAGCAGTATCGATTAAATGTGTGCATTTGATTACCGATAGTGACCTTATATGTGTCTCTAGCAAATCGCAAATTATGGACAAGAATACCAGGAGCTTCTGGCCAGCAAAATGGCAATGGATGTGGAAATCACCGCCTACAAGAAACTCCTCGACAGTGAAGAGAACAGGTAACGATGAAGTGCACTTACTTCTTAAGTGTTTCGTTGCCATCACAGTGATAGTATTATAAGCTGCTTCTTATACAGCATTCTGAACTAACTACTGATCATTCTAAATTTAGTATTTACCAGCACTACTCAGTAAATAACAAAAGAACATTAGTTATAAGCTGCTTGACTAGTTTAGAAACTTACAGCTTTAATAAATCGAGCCATGGTGCTTCAAGAGAACACTTGACTCATAGACTCTGGGTTTCCTATGATCAGATTTATTAAGATTTTTGTAGTTATGTGATTGTTTTATCAATATGAATATACTGTTTTATTAGGTTATTAAGTTTTTTAAACAATACTGCTGAAATGGTCATTTGGACTTACTATTAAGTGCAGTAGTATGTAATTGGAGATGCATCCTGCTTAGGTTTAACATGGTATTTTTTCTCAGTTGGTCTTAGCAATTTATGAACAACCAGTTTCCAAGAGCCTCCAAAATTACAAACGTGTTTTAGTTCTTCACTGTCGCTGCCTCTGCATCTTCACTGGAAAAGCACCGCCAGTCGAAACTGAACCACCGATTTACATTTTCTTATTTCTTATACATTTTCTGATACATTTACACATTATAGCACAAAGGTATCGTTAGGAAAATAGTAAAAAGTATTTAAAAGACTGGTAGGCCTATAAAAACGCAATTGTTTATATCACATGAATGAAATGATATAAACTATGGGATCAAATCAAACCCTATATACATTTATGCTCAGAATTCAACTAAGGACCTGTAAGTGAGGGGCTGTAACGTTACCCACTACACCATGCTACATACAACCAAAGTTAATTTAATACTGCATGCAACAAGCGCGTCAGTGATTTTTTTTCTAAAGGAGATTTAGCGGCCTCTATCATTTTTCAGGTAGAACTGCATGTGACATTCAAGTTCAAGTACATTCACGGTTTATGTTAAACTACGTTAGTACTCCGTTAGTTACGAAGGGTTTTGGGGATACGCTTGTACATTCAGAATATTTAAAGTACAGTGTAGTTGGTGTTACAAATGTTTTGGGGAAACTCCACAAAAGGGTGAAGTCCAAGCCCTGCCAAACTGCTTGGTCCTTCAAGTCGCTTGGATTGCACCTTGTAAGGTAGTATCAGTCATAAGTCGCATTGGACCTGCTAGATGCTTTAAATGTAAATGTAATGCACGGAGGACATCAAAATAGTATGCCCCTTTTACAGCCACTGCATTAAGATGTTCCAAAGAAACCCAGCAAGTGCTATCCTTCAAACCAACAGCAGCCAAAAGCTATGGGGATGTGGTTTAAGATGTTTTAAGCAATGCTGTTTGCCAAACACATTATACAAGCCAGCCTGCATCCTAACTGGTAACCATACTTACGTATCCTACTAAAAAAAGTAAAGCACTGGCCAACTTGATCTGTTTTCTGCTAGTCAGTGCTTTTTGTTTCCTGTCTTTTTGTTAATGCTTTGATACCAACAAAAACATGTTTCAAACATTAAAAAAATGCTCATCGCCACCAATACCTGCTCATCTGTGCTGCTTGTTTTAAGCAAGGGTTTCATCTGAAAGTGGGACTGTTATATTCCTTTAATTGTCTTATAAGTTAATCTCAGATGCAGCTGCACTAAGAAAGAAACCAACACTTAGACCACTTAGTCAAACAGAAACTCACTTAGACCACAAAACCAACCAGTTTTCATGTTTGCTCTGGACTTCTGCACAGTAAATTGTAAAAGTAAATTGACACAGAACCTGTCAAGGCTGAACTAGCCCCTGTGATAATTAAACAGTGTGCTTATTAAACATCATTGTGTACATAGCTGAGAAGACAAATACTGTATTGTCACGACCTTTGGCTGAAAGACAGCCTTGTAAAATTCTCTAATTATTAGTAATAGGTGTTTCCAGAATTTCTACTCATGCAGCCATGCATTGGTTGTGAATGTTGGCTGTAGATGTGTGAGACATGAGCTCATCATTTTCATCAGCAGTGATTTGCAAAACTACTTCTTGTATGTTAGACTGCACATCAGTGCTCGTGTATCTCATTGTGTGTGATTGTTAGTGGTGATCGCGCAGCGAATGATACCCTGATTTTGTTTGACCCAGGATGAAGTCTGGAGGAGGTATCACAGTGCACATGTCAAAGACAGTGGTATCAGGAGGAGGAGGAGGTGGCGGCGGACTGGGAGGCGGACTGGGAGGCGGACTTGGAGGCGGACTGGGAGGCGGACTTGGAGGCGGACTTGGAGGCGGACTGGGAGGCGGACTGGGAGGCGGACTGGGAGGCGGACTGGGAGGCGGACTGGGTGGAGGACTGGGTGGAGGACTGGGTGGAGGACTTGGAGGTGGCTATGGCTATGGGCTCAGCATGGGAGGAGGTCTTGGATCGGGATTTGGAGGAGGCCTTGGAGGAGGACTCAGTGGGGCAGGAGGGGGCAGCTTCGTTTCATCCAGCTTGAGCAGCAGTGCACGTACGTATTCATCCTTCCAAACAATATGTGATGAAATGTATATCAATCATATATCATATCAATGCTACACTCGGGTAGCAAAGCAGTCTAGTACACGCTACATGATGTTTGAAAATGTTCTTTGCTCTTTGATGCTCCACACTGAAGTCCAATTCAATTTAATTTTACTGACCAGTCTTATTCTACAGATACATCTTGACCAAACTTTACTAAATGTTGTTAATTATGATTATTCCATTGTGTTTCTTCCCTCAGTCTCTTCCACTGCTTACTGAAGAACTACGAAGTCCTCCAGCCTCTTTTATCGAGCAGGTGGCAATTAAAGAGCACAGCTATCCTACAGAACAGCAGTTTATTTTTTTTTCTCCTGTCTACCATGTTATAAAGCATTTCCAAGGCCTGTACAGTAAACCATCTGTGTTTAACCATTTCCAAATTCAGCATGCGAAATTTCAGCTGACATTACACATGGCTGACTTTTAAAAGGGGATAAAAATAGAAAAGAAATAACAAAGTGAGGGGGCTGTATAGGTTTAGCTATAGAAATGGGTTATGTTTCTTCAGTGGAAAAACAAACACACGCCCCCTTACCACCTTTAAGATGTCACTCTTACCAGAAATGTGTGGTAGTGACCGATAAATGCCTGTTTCCATGTTAAGGATAGACGTTTGACATTGGAACGGAGAACAGAGGACATGAGTCTTACACTCTTTGTTGTTTTTGTCAGACCAGGCTTTATTTTTGTGCCATTATGTCACTGAGACAAATGTCATCTCATGTTATGAGAATGCAAGACAAATCTTTCTTAAAACCCAATAAAAAAAACCAGCTTATTTTTGCAATGTGCATTTTTTTTGTGGCATCAACCCAAGAAAATATTCTTGATAATACAGAGCAAGTTAATCATACTCCACACCATGGCCTGTTACATGTTGGTTTGTTACACTCTTCCTAGAGCTTCTGTGTGACCAGCAAATTACAACAACCTTTCCATTTGCTTTGACTGAGAAACTAATTGTTCAAGTCTTATGCAAAAGTCTGGGCCCCTCCTGGACAGATGATGTTCTGTTTGTTTCTTAAAGAGAAAGAAGTCACACGACCTTTGACTTTTCTAAAAGCAATTACAGTTGCGTTTACATTTTCTGCATTGACACTTGGATCCATGGTAATTATATGATACATTTTATTTAAGCAGATTTTTTTCTAAGCACCATTCTAGTCATCTGAGGACACTCAATAGAGATGTGCAACAAATGTGCAAACACACATAAAAATAGCATAAAAAACAGTTCTGATTCACCCAAATGCCAGGTGGAACAGGTGCGTAACTTCAGAACAGCAAAACTAAATGCCCTATCACCAAAAGTATGCAACTTAGCAGTGGGAACATAGAGCAGGAGCGAGTCAGAGGAACAAAGAGTGGGAGCTGCTGAGTAGAACTGGAAAAGATTAACAAGATAAGGTGGATCAAGGCCATGCAGAGTTTTAAACACCAGGACAAGCAGTTTAAATTTTACATTTTACAAAAGTGAGAAAAGGGAGATTATTAGCAATAGTGAAAAAAAGCTGCCTTACAGATGTTTTAATTTGGGGTTCAAATTCCTACCCTGGGTCAGGAAGAATGAATGAATTCTGGAATACAAACTGCTTATGTTCTTTATTTAAATGCTTCTGTAATTAACCTTTGGGTTTTCAGTGGTACAGAGGTCTAAGACACTAGTTCACCACTTCCAGCCAGGTCAGGCACCACATGCAGATGCTGTGTCTGAAAAAAAAACTGTAGAAATTCTTAGTGTGGGGGCTGGATGTGGTACCGGTACACAAGCTTGGAGAGAAAGAGTAAATGTGGTTAGTTATTGTTAAGAGTCCAGAGTCTATTACGAGAACACGACTGGACACTAAGTGTAGCATGAGAGTCCTCAGACAGTAATATTTCGGTCTGCTTCTCAGCTACATGGTTCACTACAAGACACTAAGTCCTACACTGCCAACAAACATAACCTCTACTTGTGTGGAAAAAAAACTTCACACATCTAAGTAAATCCATGTTAACGTGGCATCTCCCCAAAGTGTATACTACCACACGTGCTTATTGGAACTACGTTTAGTACAGAAATACGAGGTTTGTGATTTAACCCACTCAGATCGCTGCCCCTAGTGGACGAGAAATATATTGTGACTTACACGATTGAGCGCCAGACATTTGAACTTTGATTTAGAGGGAAAATGCCTGACGTATTTTTAAGGGCCCAGCTCCCAATCCTGCAGCAACAAAGCATCAATAAGGCTCCAGAACTATTTATCTTAGCCATAGAAAACAGTTTAGTGTATGTATATACCTGATAAGACACTGCCCTGTTATAAACCACTTAACATGCAGCTTTTTAATATAATTCCAGTCTAACCTTGGATGGAAATTGCGTTAAGTAAAAATAAAAATCCATATCACATAATCACAAAAGTTAATTTAGACTCTTTAGTTGTTATCCATTGTACAGATTACTGTAACACTTCCACTGGAAAGTCAAACGGCAGCTAAAGAATCACATTTCTTTCAGCACTTAAGTGAAGACAGACATTAAAATTGTTTAAGAATGAATTATATCGTTCCTCTTTCACTTTTTTTTTTAACCCACATTAACTGGGCAGCTCCAGAGATCCCAGGCTTGATCCCGACCTTGGACTCTGCCTGTGTGGAGTTTGCATGTTTTCCCCGTGTCCACATGGGTTTACTCTGGGTACTCTGATTTCCCCACATTCCACAGAGACATGCGTTGGGTTAACTGGTTTCTCTAAATTTGCCCAGTGTGAAGGTGTCTGAGTAATATCAATGTAACCTTTCTCATCAATAGTTGTTGATGCTGATGCGACATTAAAATAAGCAAACTGACAAACAAACCCATATTAACTCCTTACAAGATTTTGGTTGGATGCTATTCTTGGGCTGCTTGTAAAAGCATGAGGTAAGAAGAATACAAAGCCAGAGATGAGGCCTCATGCTAAAGGCTGTAAATGAAAACAGAATTTGTTGTCACTCTCTTGGTGTGAAACACCCGACACGTGTTGTAACCAAGAACATATTGATTTTGCAGACTGTCAATTTAAAACTTTAAGGAAGAGAAAACACCTGCTGTGTTGACAGATCTGATGCTTTGTGGTGGTCTCAGGACTCTGTCCATCACACTAAGGCGCGGATGTGGTTGACTTCAGTTTGAAACAGGAAACAGCACGGCTCACCATGTGATCTTTTATCAGACCTTCACCTATGACTGGAAGCCAGTGCAGCAGAATGAAGGCAGTGAAATTAAGCCATTCACTTAAGGTAATGGTATTATTACATTATTGCGTCTTACTTTTCTGGTGATTAAAGGTACAAACTCTTATCTCTGGGCTGTACACTGTATATGTTTGTGTCCCAAAAGATGTATACACCCAAAATGAAGTTTTTGTTTGTTTGAGATTTAACGTAGATTATTTAAAGGTTATGGAAATATGATTATTGGAAAGAATTTACCAGTTCTATGATTAAATGTCACTTTATTCTGTATAATGTTCAAAATACTGTACGTCTGCAGTGTATTGATTTTTTGGGACACTGTGATACTTTTAATGATGAAAGTATGTAGTCATGTTATATCCATTACAACCAACTGGACTTTTCTGTTACTGTTTTTGTATCTTTCATTTCTAAACCAAAAAAGTTTACTTTTATATCATTATATTAGAGAATTGTCACTTAAACACATGGCAACGCTTAATATTTAGGAATATGGTTATTAAATGACATCTTATGCTGTGTGTACCAAAGCGGAGTTATTCTGATATTCAGTATTTAGTCTTTTCTGGTCTTTAGGGTGATCTAGGTTTAATTATTGGTAGTAGGTAAGTAGGTAAGTAAACTTTATATATTAGCACTTTTCTACGGCAAAGCTATGAAGTGCTTCACAATTAAATAAATCAAACAAAAGTAATGACAATAAAAAGAAAATATACAGACAGAAACAATAATACAGCACAAACACACACAGTTAAGCACGTTACATTTGATCACAACTCATAAAAGCTAGAGAATGAAAGTGGGTCTTGAGGCATTTCTTAAAAGAGGATGCAGATTCATAGTCTGATATTAAAGGGAAGCCTGTTCCATTGTTTAGGTGCACAAGCAGCAAATGCATCATAATTACCTAATAATAATCATTAATCACCTTTCCATTCCAAAAACGTTTATTGAAGTGAGACAGGTAACCTAGGGTAGCCTATAAGGTAAGAATCTGAAAGCACTTAGTAATGCGCTAATGTGAGTAACTGCTGATATGATCTATGTCTTCCCTAAATTAGAGCTCCAAATGTGTCATCACATCACTTTGGGCTTAGAAAACACAAATGTACATGTACAGTAAAATGTTTTGACGCTGGCATGTAAATAGGTAAATAATAGGACAACACCCTATCAATCAATATTCAATAAAACTAGTGTGATTAGTCCATTTAGGGTAGAATTTAAAGCATTTGGAAAGGATACTGTTCTAATTTTGTTAGTACTTTAGTAGGTGTACAATGGGTTAGGGGACTTTAAATGGTGTAATCAAGCCTTTATTCGCTGCAGTACAGAATCATTAAGCAAGGCTAAACAGCACTGAGACATCAATGCATCTTTATGGATCAATGACTTCAAACTAGTACTATGGCACAGTAAAAATCATATTAAAATGCAGTTTGTTAAGAAAAATCAAATCTTTGAATTTGAATCTTTGACTTCACTACAAAAATAATGTTAGTCAAGGTAACCTCCCACTTCCATTTTACATTTACGGCATTTAGCAGAATGTCTTATCCAGAGTGACTTACAGAGGTGTTTGTGTAGACATTACCTCATACTAGCACAAATAGCCTACAACCCAAGAACAATCAAAACCATCCGACTAAAATACTGTTATGTAGGTAAAAACAAACCTTATAGTAAACTAATGGGATGATTTATTGTTTATTTATTTAAAGGTGTGAAAGCTCAGCCTTTAATACATAATACATATATTTTTTGGTGTGTAACTATATAAATTATATTTAAATAAAGCAACAGTTAACAGTTGTTCGTTTTGCCCTTCAGCCTTTCTAGTCCAATGTTTGCATAGCCTTAGACAAAAAAGATGACACACTTTAACATAAACCATTATTTCAACTAAATTAAACCAAACTGCACTAGAATGTGCAGTTTGAGAACTGTTAAGAACTTCATTGATCATTAAAATTTGGAGAATTATTATTATTATTTGTTTTTAATTTAAAAAGACTTCAGGATACAGGGTGGCAAACCAAAATAAAAGTATTTTCACTGTTAACTGTTGTATTTTATCCTATTTATACAAGTTGAATGTTGAGTAAAATACTGTAATTTCATCCTGGAGCTCTATTTTCAAACTATAGTTTCTAACTTGAGTTTGGATTATTTCAAAAATTACAATATATATTGGTACTGTAGACTAATTGGCCTACAGTTTGTTGGGGTATATTTAAAATAAAAATCAGCAGCGATTATGTTTAGTTCTTTAAATTTAGAAAATCTACCAAACATAATTTGACCAGGGTGCCCAATTGTTTGCGTTACTCGAACCAGCTGACATTTTTGAACATTGGAATGCAAAAGAATGAATAAGATGAATTGTTTTCTGCTGCATTAAAATTATGTTCACATAAAGCAGGTAGTGTAGAGTCACGTGATATGTACTTATTATTACAGTGGAAAATACTGATTTTGAAAAATACATGTCATGTCATTAAAAGAGCCAAGATGGCAGCACACAGATGCAGCAGCTCGGCACTCCTGAAATCAATGTCTTTCGTTGTTTATTATCTGTTGTATTGTTAATTTTTCTTCAGAACAAAGTACAAACCCTAATGCCAAACGCTTGACCCTAATACCAGAGGAGAGCAAAACTCAGCATACCTTTATTATCCCTTCTAAAACAGATTAACACTTAACACATGATTGTACAAATGGTATTGGGAAAGGGGGAAATTCACTTTTTTATTTTTTTTTTAGAATGTGGCGCAAATTATGTACAAAAGCACACCTTTAATCAAGCAAAGCAGTTTTTATATAACCAGAAACACAACCCAGTAAAATTAAAAGTAATGACCATGTATAACTTAAAGTGGCTGCTTAAACCATTATGACCTCTTATATTCTGATATTCTGTCTGCCACTGTACGTGTTGGCTATTCCAGGAAAACAAACATAATTGAAGTCCCCTGTACGGAGTTAAAAAACACATTCCTGGCTGTCCGAACTTCAGTCTAGACTAAATTTATCCCCAAAAGTCTTGCTAGTTTCCACTTTTTAGGTGTAATATATTAAGAACCGCAGACGTGTGTGTGTGTGTGTGTGTGTGGTTTTTCACAAGAGGACTCTCTTCATCCACACTTATTACTAATACAAATAGTTTGCAGATCCTCTTCATCTATCTTCATCTATCTTTCTTCAATATCATTAGGTCAGTCCTGTAGTTCTAGGTTCCATTGTTTTCCTGGATGGTTTGTTGAAGTCTTAGGCATCATATGAATTGTTTGATCCTTCTGAAACTTCAGCTACTATTACTCCAGTAGTTCTAACCTTGGAAAAGAAAGTCTCAATGTTTACCTTTCAAAGAGCCCACAATCATACCTGAGCTCAAAGAAGTTTTTAGGACAGCATCGTTTTTATTTTGGGTAATTTGTCTCTTTAGTTTCCACATATCCTCCACATATTTGATGTATCTGAACGTCTGTTTTTGGAGATGTGATAGACATAGTGATAGAATTGCAGAACACTCAGTTTTTTGTGGCATCACATGAAGTTCAGGGTTACAGCAGCAGGGTTTCACCATAGGTTGTAAACTTCTGTAACTCGGCTAAAATAGAACTTCAAGAAATCAGACTTATTAGAAACCTTTCAAAACCTGTCAAAAGTGGGTAAAACGATAACATTTTATCCAACATTTTTTTGCTTTTGAGCTGTGTTCCAAAACGGGGAGCTTTAGAAGAGTGGTAATAATGGTTAATTAGCTGTCCTCAAGACAGTTTTATACACCTTAAAATAACATTGGTGAGGTGTCAGGTGTTATCATTCAGCTTCAAACTCCAATCTTTGTGTCTGTATGCCCATGAAGCACAAGACATACCTAAATAGTTCCTTTGTGGTCAGGATTTTGATTTGGATGGTAAATTGCTAAACATTGTACGTTTTATTCACAAATTCATTTTTAATGTTTTAATGTTTAATGAGTTTAATGAACCAGTTAAAAGTGAAATTAGTTTTGTATTTTTTGCATATACAATGCAGTTCAAATTAACTGTGTTTTGTTTTACTAGCTCAATGGAATGTTTTTCGTCTTATTACAGGCTTATTCACAGTATAGTCTACTATATTCACATAGACAGCATTTTTCCTATGTAACACCTGTGTGGTAACAGAGTTTCATAGTTTCTAACTGTTCATCTAATCTGAAAATTGAATTTTATTATAACGTCCAAATTAAAAACTATACATTCATTAACAAAAAATGTTTTTTAATGACTACTTGATGTTTCAGAATTTTTACATTTGGGATGAAGTAGAAATACCTTTGGAAACTTGTCCGAACTAACATTGGGTTTTAATTTTCTTGAATGGAAAAAATCACATATGATTCGGCTACTTTGTATTGGGTTCGTAGTCTAGTGATTGAGTGGCTTAGTTGGTGTGTAAGTCCTGTCTAGGGTGTTTCCCATGTGCTTCCCTGTGGTTTTGCGGCTCTGGGCCCCCTAACAACCCTCCGCCAGGAACCATATTGTAATTTAAACAACCAACTCATCTTACTTATGCCAAATAAAAAATATTTGGTTGAGTCGAACTTCCACTGCGTTGTTAGTGTCTTTAGTCTTACAATGTTAGTGTATAGTTAAAAAAGCAAATCCTGTACAACAAACTGTTTGCTAGTTGACTAAATTTGGTGTAAAAGGTAACCTGACACTGTGTTATGGGGGTAGTTAAAGGCAAACCAATAGTTGAAAGTGAAATAGTCCAGTCTTTACCCATGTAATTGTCATTTTAATTGGCATATTTGGAATCTAAGTGGTACTGCTTTAGACAAACGATTATTACTGTCAGATAAAATCACAGAGTTAAAGTCAAATTAAGCTTTTAAAGTTCAGAGAGCTGATGTTTGCTACTGATCAAGAGGATTATAGGCTTGTTATATAGGCATGCTTAGCCATGGAAACCTGATCCATGAAGCTTGTAACGTGCAGTATTTTAATGCTATATGATCAAAATAGTTCCTTTAAAGACTGGAGGAACTTGTTAGTTTCATTACTCACACAACGACATGCAGAATTTCTCGGCATCTAACACTGTAAATGTATCATTTGAAAGATTAGACCGTCATCAGATTTACCCACTTTTATCATTTTAATGATGTATTTATTTTTTGTGTACTTCTTTTCTTTCATTTAATTGTTAATACACGCTGCAGGCCAAACTGTGGATTAGTAGCAGTATAAAGATGGTTTTATTTTGTTTGTAAAGGTTTGGTTTCGCCACAACTCTTAGAGCACCTTAGATCGGAATTGTTTAATGAACACAAAGTAATATTAGGAATGAATGATGTTTACAAACAGCTATTTTCATGGTTTTGAAGTGTAATAGCTTCTTTTTGAGAGCAGAATCCTAGACAACGGAGTTACCAGGGGCATGTAAAAAGGTGGCTGGACATTTGGGGGCATGTAAACAGTGTCCACTCTTAAGTAGCAGTTCCCTGTCAGTTGCGGGGCAGAACTAATAATTTAGACATCTCTGGTACAGTTCCTATTCCCCTCTGTTGTGCTTTTAAGTGTTTGTGTTGATACCCCAGCTGCCATAATAATGCCAATAAACTGTAAATGGTTCAAATTATTTCTGCTACATCTGCAGTGTGTTTAAAACAACAAAAAAAGATGTTTTTTTCCCACACCTTTCTTTAAAAATGCTGTAAAAATTTGACTTTGCTTGAAAATCGGGTGACCAGGATAAATGTCGAGGCCCCATATTTGTTGTTATATGTGTCAGGCTTCTCACAGCATTGGCAAAGGGTTTGTGCCAATGCCTTTGGCCATTCTGTGATATGAAGAGAACCAAAGATCACGCAATTATAAGCATAATAAGATCAAATCCAGAACTACTGTTTCACCTCCTAATTTACCATCGCTATGAGGCCAGTAGCTCCCAGTCAGGAAAAACACAACACTGAATGCTGGAGATTGGAGATGAGAAAGCAGACCAAGTGGAGGACAACATGGATACACATGTACATTTTAGAAGTATGCTTGTACATATTTAAGTGTAATAGCAGTCATATTTATCAATAAGGCAATGTGTAACTTGAAAACATTTGAATTTGAACAGATTTCAGCATAAAAAGTTTCATAAGTGCAACTCATTTTAGTTTTTGGGCCAACAAGAGATGACACTTTGTTGCTTAGGGTATTTTTTGTTCAATGTGTTAGTGATGGTTGAGGTGACGAGTCATCAGGGAGCCGTCCTGGTCTTCCTGTCTCTGTTCATGCTGGGGTTCATCTGTGCCATGTGCTTGCGCTGTAAAAAGAAACTGAGTGAGTGTTGTTTTATTATTCCACAAACACACACTAAGGAGTGTATGGGTTGTCATTTGCTTCACAATTTAAAAAATATTTATTTTTCAGGGATTGTGGAGAACAATGACCAGCTTTATGCGACACGGGTCCTGTAAGTGGTCTACTCTGAATAATGTCATATTTAAGCTTGTTCACTGTTTGTGTTGAAGTTTGGAAGGATCTTTTGGGAAACCCTGGGTCTGGACATAAAGACTGATACCAGCACCATTACACAACAGTGGGACCGGTGATCAGTTTAATATGCAGATTACCATATCCAGTAATGACAATTGTCATTAATGGTTATGGTAATCTTTATAATAAACTGATCACCCGTCCCATTGTTGTGTAATGGTGCTGGTATCAGTCTTTATGCAAAGGTGCTGTACATAAGATTGGGGAAGTTTTCCAGCTAGCTGAGACTGAACAAGTCTCTTAGATGAGTGACGTTTCTCCCAAAAAACGTTACGTCCAGATGAAGAGATTCAATTTCTGGGAGTACTGTACATGCTGTTGTCAGTAATAAAAATTAGGGGCACAACGAATAATTGACTAAAATCGACTATTAAAATAGTTTGCATATTATTTAATAGCCGATTAGTCGGTGACGTCTCAGGCGTTGCTCACTGTAACTAGGAATGTTACTGGAGGGTTAATAAAAGCGCAATAGCAGAAAATCCTCAAAAGTATGGGAGCATTTCACACTTAACTCCGAAAAAAGGTTGCCAGTTGTACCATTTGTAAATCCAACCTCAGGTGGCAGGAGCATATCTTCCATGTTGGAGCGTGCGAAGAGGAAACACGTCAGATCACTCAGTGAAGACAATTCATCTCAGTAAACCGAATATCGAAAATAAAACTAACTTTACCGTGGTGTGCTAGTCAGCTAATGTCAAAACCAGTCCTCATGGTATGAGCTGTGACATTTTCTCTTTCACAATGCGTGTTCTATCGAACCGTTAATGGCGTTGTGATGGAGACGCAAGTAACTTATTCACAACAAACCTGTTCGCATTTCAAATAACGTTTCTAGTTTTAAACATGGCATTGTTTCTTAACGTCAAGGCCGCCGGTGCGTTGAAATGCGGCGAAGGGAAAACATTTGCAAACAGTTTGCCTCGAGTTCTCCAGGAACGTTTGCAAACACTCGCAGAGTTTCAGGAGGCCGTTCTCCACGAACATAAGAGTTCATAGAGAACAAGTTTGCCACAAATATTCTGAATACACTTTTTGTATTTGACCGCACCTTAAGTTTAAGACGGGAGATATTGATTTACTGATTTGGCTTTGTCCAGTTTGATGGCTGCTACATTGTTGGTTTTACATTTTGACAGTTTTGTTGGGAGTTTTGAAGTTAATTAAGTGAATTTTTCGAAAAGGTATTCATCTTTGTCTTCATTGTTAGTTATCAACTGCGTAAAACAACCTCCAGATAAATGTAATGGTCAATAACTATATGAGACTTATTTGCAATAATCGATAGATTATTCGACTATCAAAATAGTCATTTGTTGCAGCCCTAGCAGAAATAATGTCTGTTTCTGATTGCTTTTTTCAGTCACCGAGAGGGCAGCAGATTTGCCGTGACGCGATCAAAAACAGGTACAGAGCTATTTTTGTTAGTCTTTTTTTTTGTATTCCTATTCAAACATAGACCGATTATCCGTGTTACCTACATGCATCATGTTTCACTGCCGTGTTGTGGAAATTCTCGTAACATTTAACACATCATTTCTGTTTTCTTAAGCATGACAAATGCCTCAACCACAGGCAGACTTGGTGATCAAGTTCTTCAAAACCGAGTGTGTGGAAAATCATTTCAATGAAATAACAGACCAGTCAAAATGCATTGTTTACGTTTATACATGGCTATCTATCAGCACTGTAACTGCAGCCCGGTATGAAATACGCATTAAATCTAAGAGGACAATTGTGAGGGTTTTCTGTTTGTTCGTTTTGACTGAACTATAAATGTAAGCTTCCTTCAAAACAAGCATCTCTACGACCCCCCACCAGTGGCCTTACACCCATGTTACTCACCCACACACTGAGCTTTAACCTGTGACATTTACAACGCCACATCAGAAGACGAAAAACAAACTGAAGCGAGATAAAATCATTACAATCGATAGCTATGTGCATGTGTTTTCGGCTGAAACGATTTATAGGTTCTACCATATACTCATAGTGAATGTTCCAGGAGCACATGTGATAGAGCTTTATTTGATCGCTTTATTTGTTCCTTTTTTATTCACACGCTCCTAAATGTCCTTCATTTACAGTAACGAAAACTAACCAGATGAGCACAAAGCAATCTCACAGCCTGGGGTAATGTATACCTCTTTATTTTACTATTGGAATACTGTTGCTGCTGATATTACTTGTGCTACTAACTAGACTAACCAGATAAGTCCAGAGCAGTCGAGCAGTCTGGAGTAACATGTACCAAGGGCATTGACCCGACACCATACCATGACAACGCCTGGCTTTTGGATTTGTTGCTGATAACAGTCTAGATGGTCCTTTTAGTCTTTGATCCGGAGCACACAGCATGTATTTCTTCCAAAAGGATCTGTTATACTGATTGCTCTGAGCACAAGACATGTTTCCACTGTGTGATGGTCCATCCCAGATGCATCCCAACCCAGAGACATGGACATGGTTATAACATAAGGCTTCATTTTTTGCACAGTAAAGTTTAAAGTGGCATTTGTGAATGTAACTCTGTACTGAAGTTGGCAAAGGTTTGATAGAGTAATCCCTTGCCCATGTTACAATCATTTTAATAGAATCATTTATTTATTATTTAGTTATTTTAAATTGCTCACCTCTACACGTTCCTCTTTTCGCAGAGATTTGCCATCTAACAGTCAGTCAGACGGTACGTAGTTTAACAATTTGATACTATAAGGAGATTTTTGCTTTATTCATTCATTTATTATTATTATTACTACTACATATAAATTTTCCTCCATCAGCGACTCACAGTTACCAGAACATTTCCCAGAGTAAGTGTTTTTCAACTTAATGTTTTAAACATTTAAGAGATGTGTTTTTTTTAAATAATGGGTTGTTTATTTTTTTTTTAATTCTGATTAATAGCAGTTCTTGGTACCATGGAACCAACATATGTGTAAGTAACCACTGGCATTTCTATTAGTACTACTACTACTACAGTTAGTAGTCTTTGCCATTGATCTTACTCTTACCATCACTGCTATTATTAGTAGTACAAGTACTCTAGCTCATCTATTATCACTACCACTACTATTACTCTATACTGTCATGAAGCTCTGTATTCTGCTGTATATCTATACTATTTAGTATTACTACTAATGCATTTACTGCTAATACTAGTACTACTGTTTGTGCTACTATTACTGCCTCTACCATTAATCTTACCATTACTATTGGCGCCACAGTGTCTCGGTGGGTAGCACCGACGCCTCACAGCAAGAAGGTCATGGGTTCAGTCCCAGGGTGGAGCAGCCTGGGTACTTTCTGTGTGTAGTCTGCATGTTCTCCCTGTGTCCCACAGTCCAAAGACATACGTGTTAGGTTAATTGATCACGCTAAATTGGCATTGGCATCGAGTGTATATATACACGACTAGTCTTGATTTAACCTTATGTTTAGATGTAAATTTGTGTGCGTCGCTGAAATGGCCACTGATGCTGATAGCGACCTTACATGAATTAAGTAAACAAACAAACCATTACAGTCACAGTAGCTACTAGTATTACTAATATCACTAGCACCATCTAATCTATTACTACTGTCATTAAGCTTAATCTATACTATGCTTTTATTAAAGTCAGATTGATGTATACTGTATGTGTAGTGCATTTACACTAGAGTATGGACTCAAAGCAGCTTAATAACTATCTAGAATCACAACCATAACTGAGCGAGCCTAGTTGACCCTTCTACAGTCCGAAAAAGCTTAATCAGGAATAGTCTTTCTGGAAGGGTAGCAGCCAAGAAACCACTTTTTCAGAAGGGGAACAAGGTGAAAAGGCTAAGATATGCTAGAGATTGGAATGAAGATCAGTGGAAAGAAGATTATGGAGTGATGAAGCTTATTTATAAATTTATGGGTCCAGTCGTTGACAATGTGTTATATATGGTCATTATACCATTGCTAAAACAACAAATCTATTGGTGGCCTAAGACTTTTGCACAGTACTGTCTCTCTCAGAAGTGTAAATGTAATTGCTGGTCCAAATAATCTTCTAAATCACGTTACACGTTACATCTCCTTATTTCTTTTAGAGATCCCATTTCAACTCCGCCAGACAAGACCACTGTTCTGGATAGCGGTAAGAACTTCAAACCTGTGCCTTTTCTTTTACACTTTGTGTCTCAGGTGTACTTAATGAGAGAAGACAAAGCCTTCGCTTAGAACCTTAAGCTGTCACGAGAAATGACAGTACACAAAACGAAAGGGTATTTAAAATCTGAAGATGCATACTGTCTTCCTAAGGAAAGCTGCTATAACATTTCAGTCAGTTTTTTTAATACAGCAGTTGTGCTGATGATAAAAAGTGGAGATAAAGTGTTATGTAGTAACAGTGCTGTGTGTAATCACTGTGCTTTATGTAGGTGACTATGCAAACGTTTTTCGAACACCGACCATCAAGCATTACTCGAGTGAGTCCTGATGTATACATGTCAATTATAAAATTACACACATGAGCCACAACATGATGACCATTCACAGACTGAGTAATGTTGATTATCTCATTACAACTGCGCATGACATGGATATATTAGATGACAAGTGATCAGCCGGTTCTTTTAGTTGACGTGATGGATGTAGGAAAGAGTCTATGAGTGTGTTTACGTGAATTTAATAGTCTGATAACTGCAGAACGTCAGATTGTCAGTAATCTGATCAACAAGTATACATGCACTTGAGTAATCAGGTAATGGAAACCTCCGGGTTTACACGACTCGGGTGATAATCAGATTTCTACTTTGCAATCAGCCAATAATCTCACAGAACGATGTGACATAAACTTCAAAGTGTAATATTAAATAATAAAATTATTTGTTTTCTTGGGTATATACAGTTCCTATTTTTTGGCATATTAAAATTGAAATTGAATTTGGCATATTAATATTAAAATTGGTTTGATGTTTCGAAACCAATTTTAATATTAGTCAAAGACAACACAAGTAAACACCAAATGCAGTTTTTAAATGAAGGTGTTTATTATTAAGGGAGTAAAAAATCCAAACCTACATGGCCCTGTGTGAAAAGGTGATTGCCCCCTAAACCTAATAACTGGTTGTTCCACCCTTAGCAGCAACAACTGCAACCAAGCGTTTGTGATAACTTGCTATGAGTCTTTTACAGCGTTGTGGAGGAATTTTGGCCACTGGAGGGTTTTCCAGCATGAACGACTTTTTAAGGTCATGCCACAGCATCTCAATAGGATTCAGGTCAGGACTTTGACTAGGCCACTCCAAAGTCTTGATTTTGTTTTTCTTCAGCCATTCAGAGGTGGTGTGTTTTGGATCGTTGTCCTGCTGCAGAACCCAAGTTCCTTTCAGCTTGAGGTCACGAACAGATGGCCGTACATTCTCCTTCAGGATTTTTTGGTAGACAGCAGAATTCATAGTACCATTTATCACAGCAAGTCTTCCAGGTCCTGCAGCAAAACAGCCCGAGACCATCACACTACCACCAGCATATTTTACTGTTGCTATAATGTTCTTTTTCTAAAATGCTGTATTACTTTTAAGCCAGATGTAATGGGCCACACACTTTCCAAAGAGTTCAACTTTTGTCTCATCAGTCCACAGAATGTTTTCCCAAAAGTCTTGGGGCT
Source organism: Ancistrus triradiatus (assembly GCA_025084515.1). Taxonomy (NCBI): domain Eukaryota; kingdom Metazoa; phylum Chordata; class Actinopteri; order Siluriformes; family Loricariidae; genus Ancistrus; species Ancistrus triradiatus. The sequence continues at coordinate 3,986 of JAJAGP010000656.1, read as the reverse complement.
CCTTAAGATGTTTTCTGGACAAACTGAGACGAGCTTTAATGTTCTTTTTGCTCAACAGTGGTTTTCATCTTGGAACTCTGCCATGCAGGCCATTTTTGTCCAGTCTCTTTCTTATGGTGGAGACATGAACACTGACCTTAACTGAGGCAAGTGAGGCCTGCAGTTGTCTGGATGTTGTTGTAGGGTCTTTTGTGACCTCTTGGATGAGTCGTTGCTGCGCTCTTGGGGTAATTTTGATCGGCCAGCAATTCCTGGGAAGGTTCACCACTGTTCCATGTCTTTGCCATTTGTGGATAATGGCTCTCACTGTGGTTCGCTGGAGTCCCAAAGCTTTATTGGCTTTATAACCCTTTCCAGACTGAGAGATCTCAATTACTTTCTTTCTCAATTGTTCCTGAATTTCTTTGGATCTCGGCATGATGTGTAGCTTTTAAGGATCTTTTGGGGTTCTTCACTTTGTCAGGCAGGTTCTATTTAAGTGATGTCCTGCTTAAGAGCAGGTGTGGTAATAATCAGGCCTGGGTGTGGCTAGGGACAGTGAACTCAGGTGTGATAAACCACAGTTATGGTTGGGACGGGGGGATTTTTTTTCTCCCTTAATAATAAACACCTTCATTTCAGTTGTCTTTGAGTAATATTTAAATTGGTTTGATGTTCCGAAACACTTAAGTGTGACAAACATGCAGAAAAATAGGAAATCAGGAAGGGGGTAAACACTTTTTCACACCACTGTATTGCATTTCAGAGTCTCTCGTTCGTGTTCGATAGCTGTTTCACGGCTCTGTGGTGCATTTAATGCCGGGTTTTCCAGATCCCACGAGAAAAACCCCCATCAAAGCCAATGTGAAAAGAAAGAGGCCAAATATAGCCTAGTGTTCAGAATAGGTGGACCTGGTAACCGTGTCGGGTTATAAAATGAGGTTACTGGTATACATGCTATGAGTAATCCGATTACTGGGTTAAATCCAGCTCTCTTTATCTGATTTCCCATCTGCTCTGAACTAATTTAAGAGCCACTGTGGTACAAGTCACTGAAACCTTTAACGCTCATCATGGGAGGAGTATCGAATGAGATCACTATCTTTAATAAGGGAGCGCAAAATCACTTTAGAGCGAAAACAAGAACCGCACGCTTCCAACGCGGAAGCGCGTTTCAGTTCTGTGCTCGTTTCGTAGATAAAAACCGGAAATACGTCAGAGGTCAAGGCTTGGTAGATCATTACTAGGACTATCGATTGCAAGCTGTCGCAGAAGAAATCGGCAGGAAAGAATAATGTAGAGATTAATATAAAATGCAGTAAAGAAGATACTAAAAGCATTATTGGACTGTGGTAGCCTAGTGGTTAAGGTACTGGACTCTGGACCAGAAGGTCAAGGGTTCAAATCCCGCCTCTGCCAAGCTGCCACTGTTGGGTCCTTCAGCAAGGCCCTTAACCCACAATTGCTTGGATTGTAAGACTGTACCAATTGTAAGTCGCTCTGGATAAGGGCGTCTGCTAAATGCTGTAAATGTAAAGCTAAAATGGAGGATAAATGGCAAAATCGATAGGCACGGAACAGACTGGAAGACAGTTTTGTAATATTAAAAGTAAACTGGGAAATTAATTCAAAAGAAGGACCATACCATGATGGCCAGCCAGTTCTCTGCACAGCTTCCAGAAATTGACTGACATTATATCTACTGAGAATGCAGTTATTTCAAACATCTTTACATCAAATCACATGTTCACACACTAGGCCTGACAATTGGGAAGATCGTTCTAAATTCAACATGGAAACAGGTGTAAATTTTAATGTAATGACATCATTGATTGATTTAATTTAACATACTGGGGAGAAAATGACATAAAAGGCTGCAAGTGCAAGCTTTTGGGCACCTATTGATGCATTGTAGTTTCTGCCAAGGAGTTGCCAAGTTCTGACTGATGGGGCGTCCAAATCTGCAGATGTCACATTTTATATTATGTTCTTCCAACATGTATAATTCAGCAAATAAATAATGTGCATTAAACATTTGTAGAAATATGCCATACTATTGTTTCATGTAGAGGTTAGGCTAGCTTATTTTCACTTAGAAAATCAGCAAACCTTTGATAAGTAGTGACCAAACTTTTGATATGTCATGTAATTTCAGTCTAATTTGATTTCCCTCAAGATGTGAAATTAATCATTGTCTGGCTTGATAATAGGACAATGAAGAATTGTGTTCTACAGTTTCTTGATTATTACAGTATTCACAGATGCCCTCAATATGTTTCTTCATTAAAACAAGGTGTTGTTTAACCCTGTATGTCCAAATCGCAGTCTTGATAATATGATCTCCTCTTGCTTACTTCAGTTTGTACACCTGCCCTTTCCAACTTTACTATTAATATTATAAAATTGTCTGCCAGTCTGTTCTGTGCCCATAGATTTTGCCATTTATCCTTCAGCTTTAATAATGCATTTAGTATCTTCTTTACTGCATTTTTTGTTAATCTCTGTATCATTCCTTCCTGCCGATTTCCTTTAGTGACAGGTTGCAATCGAAAGATTCCAGTAATGATCTACCAAGCCTCTGACATATTTCCGGTTGCACTGTGCAAAGACAAGCTGGTAGAGGGAGTTTGATGCTCTGGGGAAGGTTCGGCCGGGAAACCCTTGGACAATAATCTGACGAGTAACATGACCTAAACATTGTCACAGAGGGGGTGGTTTTAATGTTGTGGCTCATCAGCTTAAAATACATGGAATTCAGTCAGTACAGGAACTGCTCTTACATTACCTGGTATGATCTGCGTTTTCTTTTTGTGGTAACAGATGGCTCGGATTATGAAAATACAGAATTCCTGCAGAACCACATTGAAGACGGTAAGCAAGGAAACTTAATTCCGTGTGTGTAATTTCTAGCCGATGAAGGAGGCCAATTCACTAACACTCACTTTGCTCTTTAACAGATGAACCAGATTATGTAAATGAAGAGGACTTTAATGTGGTGTGCGCTTCTGAGTAATTATTATTTCAGTGTATGAAAGTCTGATTTCTCTGTGAAAATATCAGCGTCAACTAAAGCACAGCGCTGTACGTAATACACAAACTGTATTTTATTAAAATATTTTTGTGGGTCTGTTGTGTAACCAGAGAAAATTAAATCATCTATGTTTGGTTTGCTATTGATTACTGAACCCAGATGTTTTCTTCTCAAACTTTCTGCAACACACAACTTTATTTATTATATGTTCATTTTCACATCTGCTCACAAGACACACATTAGAAGCACCACTTAACCTAACGTGTATCAGACAGCACTCTCCCCAGGCGTCCTGGATATCTGTTGGGTAAAAATCAAGGCTAGACTTTTATTAAAAGTGGCTCAAGATTTCGGTGTGGGAAGACACGAAATGAACTTTTATGAAAGCGAATCAAGATCTGGGTTGGGTAAAACACAGACTGGACATTCTTAAAAGGTGAATCTGGATTTAGGTTGGGTAAAATCTGGACTGGTCTTTCTCAAAAAGTAGATCTGGATTTGAGCTGGTGAAAACCCGGATTGGACTTTTATAAAAAGCAGATCTGGGTTTCGGGTGGGAAAAACCCAGATTTTGTCAAAAAGCAGATCGAGATTTCGGAAGGATAGAACCTGAACTGGACTTTCTCAAAAAGCAGATAGGGTTTTCGGATAGCTAAAACCCGGACTATACTTCTATAAAAAAGCGGATCTGGGTTTCGGTTGGGTAAAACCTGGACTGGACTTTTTTTTTAAAAAGAGGTAATTTAATGCAACTATTTTCTATAGACCAAGTACGACCTCTGATTTGTTCACTGAAAAACAAAACCCATTACTTCAGTGAACATACTTATTTCAACGTTACACAGGGAAGCAGGGTTTAAATACCAACTCAAGATACAGGTGAATGTTTTATTGATCTTTTTTCATTATTAAAGTATTTACACTTAAAAGTATTGGTGCAAAAGTCCTTTCCTAACGCAAGTATCGGAACTGGATA
>JAJAGP010000655.1:114680-330380 GCA_025084515.1 Ancistrus triradiatus | reverse complement strand
GCATGTCTTTGGACTGTGGGAGGAATGAGAATGATCCACCACCCAAATAGTACCTGATCTGTGATGGTCCTGTGGAGGTCCTGACCATTAGAGAGCAGAGTAAAGGGGGCTAACAAAGTATGTAGAGAAACAGATGGACTACAGTCTTTCATTGTAGAATTACAAAGTGGTTCTATATGGTAAGTGGAACTCATAAAATGGACGATCAGAAACAAGGAGGTCTGCTTAATAAAGTTATTGGTGACTGTATCTGGACTCTATTTGATAAACACTAAAATACAAAAACGTTACATTCCTCAGTGACAAGCAAAGCTACATTTCAGCAGCTTTTTTTCTGAGTGGAGGAGGTTAAGTTTGCTGTGTCATTATCTCTTCCTGCTTACCCCTCCTTCTCCACTTTCTCACTCTCTTGCTTTTGCGACAGGATGCTACTGCTTGGTTTACAGCGTCTACAGCTGGTTTCGGCTTCCTGAGTTCAGACGAATGGCTATTGGAAGGCAGGAAATGTCTGTTTATGCATTTTTGAACTAACAGAAGAGTTAGTGGGAGGGAAAGAGCGTGGGTGAGAGAGAGAGAGAGAGAGAGAGAGAGAGAGAATGGAATGTTGTGATGTCACTAGCTAAGTCATACACAAAGGCAAGAAGGACAGCAGCACTCATTCTCCCGGTCTGCAAAGCCTGCTATAGAATTGTCCACACCCAACTGTGAGTACAAACCTTTCCTCAGACTCTTTCCCACCCTAATGTTTTTTTTTTCTTTTTCTTCTCCCATCATCACGCTTACGGCCTCAGCAGAATAACTGAATGACAACTCTGTGTTTTCTCTCTCTTACTCTTTCTGTTGTGATCATGGTAAATGGTTGTGTTCTGACAAAACTGCAGCTGTCTCTGTGTAAATCTGTGTTCCTCTCCCAAGTCATGACATTTGCTGTGGAGTTACAGCAAGATGAAGCACAAAATAGAAGTCAAATGCCTCAGGGATATTTTAAGAATCTCCTCCCATTTCAGCAAGAGAAACAGCATGTTTGACCAGTAATGGCACTCCGGAGGATCAGACTGTCTGAGTCAACCAGGAAGGAAAGAAAGTGTAAAGAGAGTTCGAAAGAAAGCAAACGAGACAAAGACGCAGGCAGCAGAGAGCACAGAGCTCAACCCAGTTGGATGCAAAACTGTAAACTGACAACAAGCGAGCGAACGAGGCAGGCAGATTGTTTCCAGATGTTGTAACTTGTCATTTTTCCCCCACAGCCGTCCAGCTGCTGGCTGCCTCTCAGTGATGAGAGAGCACATGTGGTGAGCGGTAGGGTGCAGGAGCAGGGCCGGCACTCATAACACGCTGCAAGTCCTCATTGGGTTCATAACGCACTTTAGCTCTGAAGGACTAACACGTTGAAAGGACATAGTGCCACCATGCTGCAACAGATCCTGAAGGACATGTACATTGACCCTGATGTGCTGGAAGCTCTCAATGAGGAGCAGAAGAAAACGCTGTTCCTGAAGATGCGCCAGGAACAAGTCCGTCGATGGAAAGAGCGCGAGGAGAAGCTAGAGCGAGAGGAGCAGAGGAAACCCAAAACAAGGCCAGGTACAGCTTCTCACGTATACAGCAACGTGTTTGTCTGTTAGGCACGTCCCTGTAATCTGGTATAATAATATAGAGTGGTATAAATGGAAAGTTTAGGATACCTTCCACACCCTTGCGAGAGGAAGTTGCTTAGATAGGCAACATTTGAAGTAGTGCTTGCACACCAGTGATCAAGACTGTCTCATTTAAAGTGAAGAATCAGCAGAGTTTGAAACACAGTTTGAATATTTAGGTATACACAGCAAGCCCTAGTGGTCAAAAGGTGTATAATCTGTTATGCTGTCGAAAGAAACGTTTCCCCACAGATTTACAGTACTCTGCAAAAGTCTTAGGCCACCATTAGATTATCATACATATTATATACCACTGTTTTAGCAATGGTATAATGACCATATATAGTTATTTTTCAGTTTCCTTAGCAGAAAGCAACCAGAAAATACAGGGAATTAGTATGCAGTATTAAAAAAAATTAAAGATTAGATAAAACAGGTTCTTTAGGCTACCAGTGGCAAGTAATTAGTGTGAGCCCCCTTTACACTTGAGCAATAGCAGCATCTGGCAGCTTCATCAGAATGCCAAGTTGATCCTTCTCCAGTCTGAAGAAACTTGATGAGGAATGGTCTTTTTGGAAAGGTCCCAGCCAAGAAACCACTTTTTTTCAGAAGAGAACCGGATAAAAAGATATGATGAAGCTCACAAAGACTGGAATGAAGATAATTGGAAAAAACTTGGACAAATCCAAGTTTCTGAGCTTTTTGGGCCCAGTCGTCGACAATATGTTATATATGGCCATTATAAAAATAACAAACCTAATGGTGACCTAAGACTTTTGCACAATTTTGTATATTCAAAATATACAACATTTCTTTACAATCTTTACCTGTTTTATTACAATATTTACTAAAAAGCAGGTTGATGTTTATTTTATTGCCATCAGCCAATCGGTGTTCCCTACTGTGGGAAGTCACATGACATGAATCCATTGGCTCAAATTATGTTTTGAAGAAAGGTTGCCCTGAAATAAAGTTTGTTGTTGTGGTGAACCATATGCCAATGACTAAACAATTAAAATGTAGCGAATGCTAAATTCTTTCCATTGCTTCACACTCATGCATGAAACCATTCACTGAATATTAACAATTTAAAACATTTGTACCCTGGACATCAACATTGCCAACTTAACACTGATTGCTATTAACTAACATTACTTCCCAAAGTAGGGTCAATGCTACAATCTTGAATAATAAAATAAATTGCCCATTTGGTTGGCATAGCTTTTATCAAGTTTGATAGACTCTGTCTATATGTTTCTAGCTAGCTAGACATTATCTGTTAGCTAAGTGTAGCTTTCGGTTATCTCATGTTAAACTCTTAACTAACAAAGTATTTAAACTATATTCCAACACTTGATTTAACAAAATATTACTCAAATTGTTGAAATAACGTTATTGAACACGTCATTTCTGAATTCACTCCAGTATAATATGATAATGAAAAAGTTAAAGTACAAGCCTGAGAATTTGATGTGATTTGAAAATGGAACAGGAGCACATACACACATTCTAAGGACATGCCAAAAACACTTGTTCATTATTCCCCCACACCCTCAGTTTCTCATCAGAACACACCTTGCTCACGTCAGAGCGAAAATCGACACATGCGAGCACAACTGTTAGTCTACAGGTCTGTTTGTGGTTCTTTTGTAACCCATCACAGCTAAATATGGACTAAGTAAATGATTCAGTACTAAAACTTTCAACTGATAATGTGGTTTAACTGCAGGCACATCTTGTGTTGATGAGTGCTGATTATAAACAACTCGGCATGCAAGCCACAAAGCGAGGGAGTACATAAAGGGAGTTTTCAATTTTAAAATGAAAGAGTAGGTTGGAGCTTGGACTTGTAGAGGAGAAGGCATGACAACAACAAAACTAGCTGGTAATGGTACCAATTAAGGCTGAATAATAATAGCAGAATTGAGTAGGCGTGATAGAGTTTTCAGAAATCGTGATTGTGTATGGTAGTTATTAAAATGATTTAGTAACTTCCAAATTTTATGAATTTAACTAAACAGAAAACAGCATTTTTTCACATTAGTAGTTATGTAAGCAAACACTTAATATGGCAAACAGTTCATACATTCTTATACTGGAATACCCTTAATTGGCATAAACAGTATCAGTGACACTGGTGACACTTTTGTTCTCAGGATTTAAAAAATGGTTTTACATTTACAGCATACGCCCAGAGCGACTTACAATTGATACAATCTTACAAGCAATTGTGGGTTAAGGGTCTTGCTCAAGGACCAAACAATGGCAGCTTGGCAGAGGTGGGATTTGAACCCTGAACCTTCTGGGCCAGAGTCCAGTACCTTAACCGCTAGGCTACCACCGTCCCGTTTGAAAATGCTACACCAAAGGCATTTGGAACATTTTTTTTTTCATAAAATGACAGAAATGGCATAAGTTGTGAAAATAAAATTGATTTTTTTTCACATTTTTGCCTTGTTTTTTGCTGGCCAGATTCACATAGGTTAGAGCACCCATCTTGCCCTTCTCGATACACACCTCGGTACGGGTTGCTGTTACAGTGCAAAGGTTATGATGCCCTGTTTGGCCTTCCCACACTCAGGCACAACCAGTTGTTTCTGCATGTGGCGCACCAAAAGGACAGTCCCAGTCCTCACAGTTGTGGGGAAGTGTATTAGACCATTGTTTCTCAATCCTGGTCCTGGAGCCCCGACTACTCTACACATTTTAGTGCTTTTCCTGTTTAAACACACCCACTTTTACTCAGTAATGGGCTTGTTAATGGGCAAAACACTAAAATCTACAGAGTGGTGGGGTTCCAGGACCAGGATTGAAAAACAAGTATTAAACCAATTTACCTCACCGAGCAGTCTAATATGCTAACCCACCACCATTGAGACTCCCATTTGAGTCTTGGAGCTGTCTTCAGCCTGGGTGGGTGCTCCACAAATGCAGCTGGCAACTGGACCTCTAGCAGTCAATTGAGATTATGGTACAGATGGATGAAGATGGCGAAAAGAAGTGGTTGATGACCATGGGTTGTGCAGAGGAACTCAGCAGTTTATGACCCTTCTCCTTCAGCGGTGTTGGCGTGGGGTGGAGGAGTCCTGCTCGAGGTGGAACATTAGGAGAAAAACCCAGTGGGAGAGGAACCTAGCTTTCTGGAGCTCAGCAATGTCACAGTTTATATTTAATTAAGACAGGAAATGAAAATGCTTGACCTAGATTAAAATATACTAATTGTGGTGCCTTCTACCAACAGAATTTCTGTTTGTGTTCATTCTAACTGTTTTGGGCCCATATAGAAGGACTAATGTTACTGAGTTTACCTTCCAGTACAGTTTTTCCTCTAACGCTTTAATAAAAGTGTCATTTCAGTCCAAAGACGTAAATTTAGTTTCATTGTTGGGGGACAATAAACGATATTGAAGGAGACGCCAAAGGTGCTACCAAAAGTACAGTTGTATTAAACCTATATACAGGCTACAGGGTTTAGTAATACCAAGAATGACCTGTAGATGGCACACTATATATGGGCGTAGGTTTCCTAAACACAAAACGTTTGGCTGATCTCATCTAAGAGAATAACAAACTAGGTGTGAATTTGCACTGTAGTCATTAAATGTGTTTCTGGTCCAATCTATGCTACATTAGCTTTAAAATACATATTTTGAGCTTTAAGTAGAGCTATAAAAGCAGACGATGTACTTAATAACCAAACTAAATATTGTTTCGAAATATTTGCTTTTTCTGGTCATCTTTAAAAACAAGTTATGAGCAATTGCCACCAAATGTACGACGGCTTAATTATGTACAATTCATTATAATTTATCAATTGTGACGCTAGACACTGGACCAAACCACTGTGATGCATATGAAGGGAGGAACGCAATGCTTCAAAACTTAAAAATGAATTATTTTAAGTTATATAATTATTGTTCTATGATTAGAACAAGTTCTTTCCATGCATCCCCTCCCCCAGGATTTCTGCCCCTACTTCAGACTTTCATAGCATCACAGACAAGATCACTCCAATAACAGTTTAGTCAGAATACACTATGCCTGACTGTATCAATGTTTCAGGCTTTGAACCCCGGCACAAACTGACCTTCTTCAAGACCTTGTAAGCTTATACATAGCACCTCACAATGAGTCACAGCTTCTCAAAAGAGGAGGGCCGGGTTCATGACATACCAGTGGAATGCATTTAAGAGTGAGTAAAGCAGAAAGTGATATAGAAAGAAAGACAAACGACAATTTAGCAAAGACTTTAGGTTATTGTACATTAGACGTATCCACCTTCTGAACTGGTTTGACGCTTGAAGAATAAGGAATCTGGCCTATCAGCATTTTTATGAACGTTGTTTAGGCTTTCTGGAAACATTGCAAATAAAATAAAGTTAGCATATGAAGCATGGACTGCAGAGTCTGCTAAGCATGGGGTAGAAACTCTGATAACTATAGGTCAGACGTTGGGCGCTTCCGCGGTAATTAGGCTTGACGCGTGTCACTTAGGCCAGGAGGAAACTTAACTTGGCTGGGCCAAAAACAAAGCAGTTATTATCAACAGCTTTTGAGGCTTGCTGAAGAACAGAAAGGCCTCTTTTATCTTGAGACATGTGCAGCTGTTCTTCAGCTGCTCTGTGATTTTCCGCTGATACAATGTTCTCAGGCACAACGCAAAACAGATCCACTCTGTTTCAGTAGGTTCTACCTTCCATCTTAAATAGCTGGACCACGTGATTTGCCAGAGTTACACTTTTAGAGCAACAAATACTGTGAAGAAGCAGCTGGCCTAGTTTTAAAAGTTCAACAGGAAGTATCTTCCAGGCTATGTTTCATTCCCTGAAAACAATCAGCTGCCAGCAAATCGGGAAGTCTACAGGAAGTACAAGTGCTCAAAACAGACTGCAGTTAAAAAGGGGCGTCAGGGAGCTAGCATGAGACACAGAAAGAGCGTGAATATGGGTTTGAATAACAACAACGGATCACCCTTTAAGCCATAAAGTGTTAACAACTTCATGCCTCAAATTCATGCCAGTCTACAGACTGGTAAGCATTATGTATTATGTATACACTTATATTATGTATACACTTATATTCTGTATATTATTTCAAACTTTTTTCACAAGTTAACACAGTTCCCTGGGGTCTTAATGACATGTCTGTGCCATGTTTGGTCAAAATACAACAAAGTAAAGCATCAGAACACTCTTTTGAAAACAGCTTTTTTTAGAACAACCCGTTTTGAGTGCCTGTTGCTTTGAATAAGTCACTGCTCATTCTAACCCCCCTTAGTGATCCATGTCAAGTCATTAACATTTTGTGCAAAAATCTATTAAATCATTACTCTTTATCTTATATTCATTCTCTTATTTTGTCTTACAGACATTTGACCAACAAACTAATAGCATATCTGCCACGAACAGTTGATAGTTAATTCCTGTTTTATTGCCTATAGTTTTATTATCTGTCCTGCATCCTAATATAGGTTGGAAAGACTGTGGTCTGCCCCAAAATCTCAAATGCACAAATACTAAATGCAATACAGTAGCATGTTATACTGTATTATGCATTACACACTGCACTGTAGTATGTCAGTAAAAAATGTACTGATACATAATATATCTCCCAGTCCAAGTTGGAATGGCTCTACTACAACTATAAATTATTTACACTTGGTTTGAACCAATTCTGTGTTGGAATTGTAGAGTTTTTCCATTTCCAATCAAAGCATAATTAATGCATATTTACATAATAGTTTAGTTTGGAGCCGATAGAGTTGGAAACAATCAGGTGTAAAATGACAAGCACACACATACAGGGTTTTGCAGTCTGTATTTGGGATGTTGTCATCAAAAATAAACTTTATCCACTCAGCTCCTCTAGCTTCTGAGTCTGACCTTCTCAAGAGTTTTCCTTGCCACTGTCACCCTGGGCTTAGTCAATTAGAGCTTTGAGTCTAGATGTTTGTAAATTTGCTGTAAGACAATGCTCTGCTCTGAAATAAATTTGACTTGACCTGACTCTGAGGCTGCTGATGTAGTGACTGTTCTGATCTGTCTAGCCCAGCTCTTCGTTCTAGCTCTTAACTTTAACATAATGCTTGACCTTATGCAAACTAGGGGGAAATAATTCTAATGAGGCTCCTCATGATGAAAAAGGAGACTGAAATCCCAATGGCTTCTTGATTCCCATGTTTTCTGAAATAGACAGCCCAAAAAATTTCTGGATTGCCATGTCACGTCACAACCCACACATGTGGGTTGGTAGACACTCCAGATAACTGTATTAGTGTGTCTGTATCTGTGAGTTTTGCATAATATGTCCCCATGAGAGCTCAGTAATTTATAAGCAGTGTGTGTTAAAATGTTTTTATTTTTTTAAATAAATGAGATGCCTTTTTTCATGTTTTAACCCTTCTTGTTCCTGCTCAGTGTCATGTGGGGTCCGATGTATTTCCTACTGAACACAGGGCACAGGAAGTGTTTGCTGTTGCAGCGACAGAGTATGCTTCCTGTATGTGAAGGCGTGAATGGAAACTTTGTCACCGCAGTGGTGGGCAAGCATATAAGACCACTGCGTCACCCAAACAGTTCTGCTATACTACAAAAAAAAAAACTGTTAGTCTAAAACTAACCCACTAAAAATAGATTACAAAGTAAAATACTTCAAAATAAAAAACTCAAATGCTTGAAGTAAAATAAAACGGAAATGCAATCAGAAGACAGTTCTGATTTTGATTTTCCTCAGCATTTTCATGACAAGTTCTAGTCCACACTGTTAGAATAAAGGGATCTTTAGGTTTTTTTTAGATGGGTAATGGTTCGATTTAGAACCATTAATCTTGAAGGAACCTTTAAAAGATTCTTTGCTTCTCAAAATGTCATCCAAAATTGATGACATATAAAGTGGTTCTGAGAAGAACTCTTTCAGAAAATGTTACAAGTAGTGCCCTTTTAAAACTGTGGATGGTCAGCCACTATCCCATCACTAGTTTGAGTCTCTGGCCTGACCGTGTGCTCCACAGATACAAATGGCCATCTTTGAGGGAGGGACAGTCAGACAGTGACCATCTCCTTGCTGTTACAGCAACAATCTCATGTGGTTGACTGAGGCAACAGCAAAGGTTGTGTATATGGTGGACGTAGTGCGTTCCTCCGTGTGGGCATGCTTTCAGTGTAGATGTGTTCTGGTAGCTAGCAAAAAGATTCAGTTGGTGGCTGTAAGTTGCACAGAGGTACTCACCAGCTTGTGTCTCACCTCCCTCGGTGGAGAGATCGGCACGTGGCAGGGAATGTCAACCAGGGGAACTGACAGACAAAATTTGTAGAAAGGCAAAGACCTTTCAGGACTTCTGAGGTGCAAGAAGGTTTTAACTGAATTACAAATAAAAACAAAATCATATAAAAATAGCAATTTCAAATAAACTATAGGTATACACATACTAGATCAGAGAGCATAGCCTTCTGTGTAATACAACGTATGCATGGTCAACCACTTGCTTTTGGTTTAGGTTGAAGTCTTCAGTGATTGATCAAAAACTTGCATATGACTGGAAGTCTATAGCCGGGTATAACAATGCAAATGTGTATCTAGTAAAATGCCTGGAGCTATAATACGTCAGAATAAAAAAAGAGACTCATCCTTACTCATCCAACATATAATCATTTATTTAGTCCTCCAGTATGTCTAAAAAAAAGGTTCATTTGTCAATATACCCAGAAACACTTGAATTCAAGCTAATTTGCTAGGTAATTTCCTTTCTAAAAAGGTATACACTGGAATTTGGACACTTTTATGTTGATAACTACTGGAAACAATCTGACCAAACATGTTTAGCAGATTTAGAAGACATTTAGCTGGTTAGTTTTGGCACTGTACAGCTATTACCTTCATAAAAGTGCACTTTCACTGGCAGTTAACTGTGACTACTGAGAATATGATGAACATACACCAATACTTAGACTGAAATCTCACTTGTACCTGTCACTACTTGACAACTGCATGTTAGTTTATGAGCAGTTTTCTTGTTGGCTGGAACAAAGGCGATTCAGTGTTTAAGGTTTTGTAATACTAATTGTTAGGTTGTGAATTCAAATCCTGGCTCTGACAAGATGCAACTGCTGGGTCCTTGAGCAAATACTTTAACTTTTAATTGCTCAGGGGTGTTTCCCAAAAGCGTAGTTGCTAACTATGTTAGTTGGTATGTAACTATGTAAGTTTCTAATGTTGTTAGCAACTATGCTTTTGGGAAACACACCCCAGATCAATTGAAGGTCAATGTAGATTATTGTGTCTGGTAAATACTAGAAATATACATGGCTAGTTAACATTTTTGGTGCTAGAAATAACCAAAAGTTTAACTCATTTTGAAGTTATCAATTTGTCAAAATAGTAGTGAGTTTAGTGCAGTCATTTAATATGCTATTTAGTACAGTAGTTTGTGGTTTGAAACACAGCCAAGCACTTGGGAGTCTTGGTAGCTTGGCAGTCACTCTGTATAAAAGTTCCTGCCAAATACCAGAAATGTAAATGTTTTCTGACAGGTATGACTACTGTTAAATAGATGACTGAAAATATTACTCTGCAAATCCACTCAGGAAATCGATCTGCATCTAGCTGTGATAAATGCAAGCTAGTTTAGTTGCAGTTAACTAGTTCTCTAGCTGCTTGGACATGGGTGGGTTTTTATTGATCCCATTAATATATATTTTATATAATACCGGTACATAAACATAAATACATGAAATGTGGATTTTGTAAAGGTTTTGGCATATTGTCAGATGATCCTGTAATGTACTGTGTTTTCAGAATGTAGTTGACATAACGGTTCATTTAAATTTGCAGAAATATGTTATATTCAGTTTGTTTCCTCCAGAGCCTTTTTCTTTTAAATCCTGGTCAGGGTTGAGGGTCTGGAACACATCCTAGTTATTGCTGCTGTGCCACTCGAGCACCTGCAGAGCTTATGTTAACTCAAATCAACAAAACATGTAATTTGACCAGGGAGCCCAAATGTGGTATATAGTATTATGTGGTTATGGATGCAGCCATAATTAGCACAGCTTGCAGTAAATTGATTATAGTCCATTCAAAGGGTGACTCTGTGGTAGACTGTTCCTAGGTTGTGTTTGTCCATTTCTTCGGTGTGTACAGTACATGGATGCCATGGCACAATCTGCAGTCACTGATGAAGCATTTCCCCAAATTCAGTTCAGACCAACAAGTAGAATTGAGAGCTGAAAGTTTAAAATGCAATGGTTTTCATTTCTTCACTACCCAGAATCTGTCAGATTGCCTGACTATGTATGAAAAAAACTTAGATTTACCTAACACTGCTGAGAATGTGTTTAAACTGAGTTTCTTAGCATATGCATTGCATTAGCAAGAAGTCATACCACTTGACGTGTTAAACAGACCTTGCCCACTCATAACTCATTCTTTTTTCAATATTTATGGAAGGGCCACTGATTTAATCAATGCACAACGTCACAAAGGTCATTTGGAATATCTTTTATGACACAGTTTTCTACTCACTGTTTTCTCAAGTGCTTTTTGTGAGTTGTTCCACATGATGTCATTGGTTATGGTGATTACAGTAAATTTCAACAGTTGGAACATATTTAAAATCCTCATTTCGCAACATGTTTTGATTTTACAGAATAATAGAAACCTTTCTTATTTAGAACAAGATGTGAGGGGATCGCTGCCACACCCGAGTGCCTTACTTTTATCATCTAACCCCCAACTCCCATTTGCTTCATCTGTATGGTCAAATGTTTTTTTAAGTAATTTTATGTATCTGTAATTGTAAATGTGTATCTAGTGAAATTCCTGGAGCTATAATAAGTCAGAACAAAAAAAGAAACTTCCTGACTCATCCAACATAGTATCATTTATTTTGTCTGCCAGTCAATATTGGTCAATATACCCAGAAACACTTAGTCATGCAGCTTGAATTCAATGTAACTAGCCAGCTAATGTCCTTGCTAGAAAGTATACACTCCATACACTGGGTTTTGGACACTTTTATGTTGAAACCACTGGAACCAATCTGACCAAACATGTTTAGCAGATAAACCAGTAAACTGAGAAGCATAAAACTGCTTGGAACTGCAAGCTAAATTGTTATAGGACATTTAGCTGGTACGTGTTGGCACTGTACAACTATTAGCTTCATAAAATTGCACTTTCAGTGATAGTTTTCTGTGACTACTGAGAATATGATGGACATAAACAATACGTAGATACTGAAATTCCTTTTGTATCTACTTGTCACAACTGCATGCTAGTCTATGAGGAGTTTTCTTGTTGGCTGGAACAAACGTGATTCAGTGTGTAAGGATTTGTAATGCTAATGGTTGTGAATTCAAATCCTGGCTCTGCTAAGATGCCATTGGGTCCTTGAGCAAATACCTTAACTTTTATAGTAGTTGATTGACTTTATTAGCTCCATTCGTGGGATTGATGCTAGATTAATTTTAGAAAAGCTAGAGTTTATTATATCATATTCATTTGTTGGCTCTGAATTGAAAAGCTCAGGATATCTGAGACTCTTGTTTTCCAGAGCAGTCAGTGTGCTATGTAGACTACTTCATCACTCGAATGACTAAAGCATTGTCAATAGTATGGGTGGAACTTTGCAGCTAATTAGCTCAGTGCTCTATTGTTGCAAGCAGATTTGACAACACTGCGATGTCTTGATCAGAAAGGGCTTGTCTGCTTGCCAAGCTGGAATGTTGTGTCTTTGCCACTAGGTGTGCAAGAAGAACCAGTTCATTTGGCCATACCTCCCTTGTTTGCTGAAAAACCTGAAACTGAAACAATTATCTGTGTCAGAACGTTAAACCCTGTCGCACCACGTGTTATGTTATCCATTGTGCGCATGCATTGTTGTTTTATTCTCTAGATTTTGACACAACATGAATCAATATTTTTATATTATAGTAATGAAACGCTGTTATTAACAACAGTAATAATGTCTTCTATCTTCCTATCTCTCTTCTCATCTGTCTCTTTTCCTAGCTCACAGTAAGAGTGTGAGTTGGCTGCTGGGCCGTGATGGCGATGTCGAAGTCATGGTGATCGGAGAGATGGATGAGTTCAAGACCTCTAGGATCCTCTATTCGGGATTTGGAGAGAGAAAAGCAGCTAGTCTTCTTAACAATTCACAGTATGGTCACTTTCATTTAAACATGATATCCTCAAGTACATTTGTCATTTAGTAGACACCCTTATCCAGAGCCACTTACAGTTGATCTAGTCATCCAGTTGTGGGTTTAAGGGCCTTGCTCAAGGACCCAACAGTGGCAGCTTGGCAGAGGTAGTATTTGAACCTTGGACGTTCTGGTCCATAGTCCAGTACTTTAGCCACTAGAGTTCAGGACATGTTCCTGGATCCACATTGATTTCTTGTTCCTTAAACACTAATATTTTGATCATCATCAATATGTGCCTCCTACTCACACAGTTTAGATCTACATTTCAGTTAATCAGATTTGGAAAGCACTGAGTCATATAAGCTTGTGGACAGACCGCAATATCTGTCTGCATTTTTTAGACTCGGCATGTTTTTAAGTGCATATGGAAATAAGAGCAGCACTTGGTGAGCAGGTCTTTAAGATCAAAGGCTGGAGCGTGGCCATGTTTTTAATCCAATACAAATCTTTACACTCTGGATTAATGAAAAATTTAATATGTTAACTGTTCAGAGACCTGGTTATGCTTGGTGGATCGTCTGGAAAGTTGCCTAAATGTTTGCACAAGCCAAATCATATCTAGTATTTTTTTCAATATGTTTTAAACTATGTTTATTTCAGTTTTTATTTTCTTTCATGCCAAGCCTGTGTTATGTCCTGTTCAATTACAAAATTATGTTTACAAAAAGTCGTTTAGCCAGTAGTGTGTAAACTTTTGCCTCAGACTGTAAGTCCTGTCATCACATCACATTACTAGACCTTAACCACTTGTTCTCAGTTTTTTAGAACAAGTACCACCCACTATCAAACCAAAACCTCCAAGTACCACCTTTGAGTCTCAACGCAGAAACACATACACCCCACACATTTGTACACAGAGGGTATATTTAGCTGTATCTACAGGTTTATCCATCAAATGTACATATTTAAAGTTCATGAGCTCATTGCTGAGAATCTCACAGCACACAAACCTTTGTGGTCTTGGTTATTCCTCTGTCCCGTTATAGGTGAATTCCAAACTTGCACGTATGTCATACTATCTTGTAGAGCTTTCTCAGAGCTTGCTAACACTAGCTGTGCTGCCTGTGCCTAAATTTAACAGCGGCTGATGCAAGGGTGAGCGAGGAATTAACTTTATCTTCAAAGCATTCAACAGGTGTGTTTGATTTACCAGTTTGGGTTCCTTGCTCCTGGCATCTGCTACCTTAAACCATGATATAATAGTCACTTTATTCATTTTTAACTATTATTTCAGATACATGCAAAAGACCTACTGATAACATCTTGTAAAAAATTCGAAATTTGGGAAGCAGTTAGCGCAATGCAGATGTCATGAACTAAGGGTGTCTGCATAGCCCACGTGGTATTGGTTTAAACACAAACCACAAATGGATTTTATTAAAACAAAATTATTAATTTTCTGAAACGTATGTAGTTCATACATGATTTTAGATTTTTAATAATGAAATAATTCCTTAATTATTAAGTAATGGCTAAGTACATTTGCTGAGGTCATCTGGCGTACCACCTCGTGCTCCTGGATGAACGTACTAATGAGAATGCACTATAGCTTGGCTTGATTCTATGATTAAATGTACATTCATTTAATATCAGCACTCATATTTTAAAGCCAAATAAAAAATACTGATTTCATACAGTCTCAGGGCTAGTGTACAAATCACTTAAAATTATGACCATAAGTTTTGGTGGTTGTTTAATGTTACAACAGCATCAATGGCTATTCGTGACAGGAGCAAGGTTATAATGATGCTAGTCAGACCCTGGGGCAATTTAGAGCAACCAATTAACCTAACACAATTAACCTTGGAATGTGGGAGAAAACCGGAATATCCAGAGCAAACCCACGTAGAGATGGGGAGGACAAATCAACTCCACACACCCAAAGTTTGAGGTCAGCATCAAACCAGGAATCTCTGGAGCTGTGTGCTGCTCTAAATATCTAATTAATATGTGATAAATAAGTAGACAATTATGGTACTTGGTTGTTTTCTATAGGTTAGGCCTTTTTATTTAGAGTCAATTTATTTTCTTGTTTATTCAAATCATCACATATGGCTTGATGTATGTGATGCTAACATGTTACTAACATTAACTTACCTCATATGATTTCTGCCATCTTAATAAATGCTTCTAACCTTCTGTGCTAATTCTAGTGAGAAAAACCAATCAGATGTGATTTCTGAGTAGTTCCTGTTTATAGACTTTCACTGTCAAGAGCAGCCAGTGAGCTAACACAAGCTAAACCTCGATAGCATTTTAGCTGATTTCTAGTCTATTAGAAATGCTCATAATCTTCTTTGCGAATTCCAGCAAGATACGTAAACCAATCTGAAGGATTTTTGATAGTTGTAATATTTGTAACAGCTAGTAGCTAAAATTAGCTAAATCTGACAGCATTTTGAAAGGATTTTAAGTCATTATGTAGAAATGTTTATAATCTTCCCTGCTAGTGCTAGCTAGGTGGTAACTGAGCTAGATGAGATGACTTCTCAGAGACTGTTAAGCCAGATAGTAACATGGGGGCCACACCTGGGTTTTGGTTCATGTGACAACTGCAAAACAAGCTCCCACCCTAAAGAGCACTTGCAGGGACAATGCGGAACCGCCCGTGGTGATATTAGAGGTACTCCTGGAAATACTCACTGGACTGAAAATCTAAAGAACAACCAAACCTTCAGAGGGTGCCAGCAATCCTGACACTGCTGACTATACATGGTGCCAGGACACCTCCCAGGGACAGCAGTTCCAGGAACAAAAGAACATGAAAACATCCATATCTGACAGACCCATGGGTTTTGAATTGGGATAAACACAATAAGGCCTTAGATTGAGACCAATTGGGGAACTCTAAGGTGAGCAGCCACTCTGGATGAAATCAATGCCCATGATGAAGACAGTCTATTATCTTGGTTCACTGGACACCGTGTCCAGTTAAGGTTGGTCGCACCTTCAGTAGGTTGGCTGGTTTGCACCCCATATAGTTTCTGGTCTCTGGATATTCACAGGATCACCTCTGATTTCATCAGCCAAAGGAACCAATTGAACTGTGGGTTGAGAGAGGACCAAATTAATGTTGCTACTATAATATAACATAGAACAATTTGTATTTGTAATATTTATCATGTTTGTTTCTCTGTCATTGTCTTCTGCAGTAACCAAGTTAGTTTGAAGAGTAACCTTATAAATAGGATATCTACAGAACCTGTGCGAACTGGAAGAGAGAATCTCCCACCCAAAACATCATCAGGAGTACAGCTTAATTTGAAGGTATGTGCGAGACAATCGCTGCATTTGGGTTTAAAGGGTATCAACACTTAGCACAATTATATGGATACGTTACCCGCATGAGTCCAGTACTGTGCTAATACTGTAGAATAAACTGCACCAATACCAACTAAACTTCTCACAGAGCGTGAATATCATGGCCATGGAAAATACTTCTGTCTCTGACTATCAAGCAACAGTTACTTCCCTAAAGAGACACATTTAACATAAATCTGGTTGAGATTTCTATGACATAGCTACACCTGAGGTTCTTGGGTGGTGCAGCAAACTAATACGCTAGCCCACCACTTCAGGGACCAGAGTTTGAGTCCTGGTGGTGTCTTCTGACCTGCTTGGGCATCAAATGCAGACTGTGTCTGAGGGATTGCCCTGCAACAGTGCCACCTACTCAGCCTATATGCTTCCACATGCTCCGTACTCACTAGGCCTATAAATATAAATAAAAATAAATAACTAGCTGCTCCTGTTGCAGTCCAAAAAGATACTACTGTCTGAAAATCACCACAAGGTTTCTGTGATATGAAGGAATGGTCAAAAAGGTATATGAAAAGGAAATCATCAATCATAAGGATGATAAGGCTGATTAATCAAGTTGGACGTAGTAATGAGCCCTGTGGAACTCCAACAGCTCATATGGAAACTACTGAATCGGCTGTTACATAGTAGATTCTAGGATGGTTGCTGTACTCATTTGTATGTAAACATGCTACCATTAGCCTGATTTTCTCTTGTGATTATTTTGCCCGGTCTAAATATTGGATATGGAAATGGATGAATGGCTGGGTGAGTTTGCAGATGCACATGGCTTCGATATTGCATGTGTGTTTGTGGGAATTTTTATTTTTATTTTTGTGTATACAATGGTGCTTGAAAGTTTATGAACCCTTTAGAATTTTCTATATTTCTGCACAAATATGATATAAAACATTATCAGATTTTCACACAAGTCCTAAAAGTAGGTAAAGAGAACCCAGTTAAACAAATGAGACAAAATATTATACTTGATCTGCTCTTCACAAAACATGTTTGTGGAAGTGTATGATGGCATGAACAAAGGAGATTTCTGAGGACCTCAGAAAAAGAGTTGTTGATATTCATCAGGCTGGAAAAGGTTACAAAACCATGTCTAAAGAGTTGGACTCCACAATCCACAGTCAGACAGATTTGTCAACAAATGGAGGAAATTTCAAACATGTTACCCAGAGATCACGCCACGAGGCAAGGCAGTTGGCGAGGGTCACAAAAGGACCCCAGGGTAACTTCTAAGCAACTGAAGCCCTCTCTAACATCCACACCTCACAACATGGTGGTGCAAGGCAGGGTTGCAAGGAGAAAGCCCACTGCTCTCCAAAAAGAACTTTGTGCTCGTCTTGCAGTTTGCTAAGATCACGTGGAAAAAAAGCCAGGAGCTGTTAGAAGAATGTTTGCTGGACGGTTGAGACCAAAATAGAAACTTTTTAGTTCAAAAGAAAAGCGTTGTTTGAAACAGGACAACACTTGCATCCAGCATAAGAACCTTTTATCCCATCTGTGGGAAACATGGGTGGTGGCTAGTATCATGATTTGGGGCCTCTTTTTGCTGCATCTGGGGCCAGGACGGCTGCATCATTGATGGAACAATGAATTCTGAATGATCTCAGAGAATTCTAAAAGGAAATGTCAGGACATCTGTCCATGAACTGAATCCCAAGAGAAGGTGGGTCATGCAGCAATACAACAACCCTAAGCCCCCACAAGTCGTTCTACCAAAGAATGGTTAGCGAAAATAAAGTTAATGTTTGAAATGGCCAAGTCAAAGTCCTGACTTCATCCAATCGAAATGCGTGGAGGATGTGGAAGGACCTGAAGCGAGCAGTTAATGTGAGGAAACCCAACCAACATACCAGAGCTGAAGCTGTTCTGTACGGGGGGGGGGGGGGAGGGAGGGAATGGGCAAAAAAAATTCCTCCAAGCCGGTGTGCAGGACTGATCAATAACAGTTACCAGGAAAATGTTTAGTTTGTAGTTACTGGACGGGATATGAAAGCAAAGGCTTCACATACTTTTGCCCACACTCACAATATGTATAGTGGATAATTTTCCTCAATAAATTAAAATGACGAAGTATAATATTTTTGTCTCATTGTTAAAGGGTTCTCTTTATCTACTTTTAGGATTTTTGTGTGTGATATTTATTTTAGGTTCATAATTTACGCAGAAATATCGAAAACTTCTAAAGGCTTTACAAAAACTCTCAAGCCACCCACTGTATGCACTGATCGTCTGGTGTGTAGGTTGCTTCCATATTGGGTTTTGGTGTGTGCGCGTGTGTGGCGTTGCGCAGTAGGGACCTCCTGTTGCTGTCATTAATCTGGGACAAGCTGTGTGGGGCAGCGAGACGGACTTTTCTCCACAGGGGAGAAAGCCATTGCTCAAAGCCAAAAAATCACAGCCCTCTATCTATCCGGTCTCGTGTTCATTCTCTCACCAGCTTCCTCCATTCTTTTTTGTCTACCTTCCCTTTTTATGAGAAAAATCTCTCAACTTCCTCCACCCTGCACCCCCTGGCACAACTCTTCGGCCATTCCCCTATGCTTTACAGAGCTCACTCGATCTTTTGGATGACTGTCAGAACGCGTTCCGCGCGAGTGTGTATAGTCAGGATTATTACAGCTAAGCCAACCGGTTTCTGCTTTCTCTGCCACGGTTCCGTTCCCTCCAAGCAGATGTCTGAGTGGTAGAACCTGAGGGGTAAAATATGAGTCCATGATGCATTCGATTCGTGTCGCGGGCGAGTCTCATCCCCTTCTCTTTCACGCTATACTAATGCGAGGAAGAAAGCTCGCACATTCAGGTTGCCATGGCAACGCAGCGCACAGCCAAGGGCTCACTAGGGCTGGACCCGGACCACTCTGGCCGCACCGTGATCCTTACGATCCGAAATGCAAAAAACACCTGCGCAAACAACGCGCCCAGGGTTCAGGGGCCTCACCTCGCTCGACCACTACGAAGCCTACTAGTTCAGCGCTTCGCTTTATAGACGTTTCTGCTGTGTCAGGCGCTTATTGTGGGAGTTGATTGATAGTAGGTAGTAATACCTAATTAGCAGTGATGATTCTCAGAACGTGATTCTTGTGTTTCCACAGGAGAACAGTGAAGAGGTGAGGATGTTGCCCCCTCCACAGGTAAGCTTGGGTATTACAGTTGGTAGTTGTTGTTAGAGCTAGGTACAAGGTATTGGGTCTGTTTTGCTAGTAATTAACCGCAACCTTTCTGGTAAATTTCCATAACAATACCAAGACCCAGCAATATTTGGACATGTATCACAAAAGGAACAGAAATGCTTTATTAACGGAAATACATATTTAAACTGAGGACCATGTTTTTCTTACTTGTTTTTGACTTTCCACGTAAACGCAGACACATTTTGAAGATGAAGCCATTTTACCATCATTCTAAAAAGCTCCAATTCCAATTCCATCCAAATTAAAATGCCTAGAAAATATTCAAAGTTGAATAAAGCAAAGGAATGTAAAGCAAATCATACAATCAATAAAGACAAGTGGAAAAAAAGTGAAACATTATAGACACTGAGGCAAACGCAGAGACAGCAGTGGCAAGACTGAAAGTGTGTCTTATAGAATAGAATACAATACAACACAATAAAATATGCATATGATTGTGCCCTAGATCATCATCTCTTTTTTTGTTCTATGGTGATTGGCACACTGCATTTGTGCATTATCGCCACCAACTGGACTGGATTACTTGCCTTGTGCCTGCAGATTGCACCATTGAGTATTTTATTTAGGGTGTTGATGCTATAAATTGGAAAAACATTTAAAAAATTAAACTGACAGTTTGATGTCCAAAATTTTTTGAAACACAAATCCACACATACACACACACAGACCCTGTCTTATTATCTTTGAGGGGACCAACCATGGATATAATGATTACTGTAGCTAATTAATGCTACACCTACACCTAACCCTCATTAGCCTAATATTTGACTCATTGCTTTTTCAAAGGAAAGTTTCAATTTTTGTTAAAAAAAATTTTTCCTCATGCGTACCAACAAAATGTCCCCACAAGTTAAAATATGTCAGATCTTTCAATCCTTGTGGGGACATTTGGTCACGACAATTTAATATAAACATGACCCCACACAGACCAATGGTACTTGGCTTTTTTTAAAATTTATTTAATACCGGTACATTGTACATCATTACAAATGACATTCAGCACAATTTGAGTGTTCTTTGTACAAAATACATACATTTCAATTTATATTTGGTATGTTCCCCCTTTTGCTGTAATGATGGCAAAATCTGATCATCCATGTTATCACAGCTTGATTTCACAATATTCTGTAATAGTCAGTAACATCTTGTGATACAAATGAATTTGAAGAAATATATGGGATATAAATGTATGTTTTAATAAGATTAAACTTTTCCGTCAAATTGTTATCCTGCGTATTTGATATGTAATGACAAAAAAATGTAGTAATCGAGAAACATTTTCATTAGTAGTCTCAGACTATCGGCTTCCATTATTTGTATGGGTGTACACAGTAGTTTGCAAAAGTCTTAGGCCACCATTAGGTATGTTGCTTTAGCAATGGTATAATGACCATATATACCAAATTTGATGATTGGACACAAACTTGAATTTGCCACTCCATAATCATAATACTCATAATACTACTGACCTTCATTCCAATCTTTGTGTGAGCTTTAGCATATCTTATCTTTTTCACCCTGTTTATAAAATAGAAGTGTCAGCTATGTCGTTCTAGTAATAACACATTAGAATTTGATACCATAACTAAAGTTCACACTGAAAAGCTACGACACTAGCAAAATGCCTATATAGATCATGATCTTTGAGATTTCTGATATTGCTGCCAAGACAAGGAGCTTGCTACAAAACAAGAATAAGGCATGTCATAAAACCACATTCAGAGGATGCTTCTCAAACCGACACTGTGTAGTAAACAGGATATTAGTACATTACTCAGTAGTCTCCTCAGGAGCAATTAGTAATAGAAACCCCTCTTCTGTTACAGACGGATGTTTACGTATGTCATATTTCAAAATTAAAGCACATCATATTAAGGACAAAAGCTAGAACTCATGTAAAAGGCATTGCTTCAATAGAGCAAAGAGTCTTCAGTAACCACATTATCTTGTATTGACATAAGGGACCCAAACCCATGAATTTCACAGGCAGATGTAGACCTACAAAAGACAACAAGCCAAAAGTTGTATTCCAGTTCCACTGTGTCATCCCCTTTTTCCAGAGACCCAGAAGACGACGACTCAGGAGAGTCATAAATACTGCTTCCACATGATTCTCTAGTAAATACGTAAATAACACTGCATAGGTGTCACGCTTTATACAAGGAGGGAGACTGAGGCGGACGTACAAGACAATAGCACACAGTGCTAGACAAACAATTAGCTAACACGCTAAAGCTAAAGGCACAGGACAGAGCTACAAAGAACACATTACTAAACAACATAATACAAAGCATACGCAAGACAAAGAGCAAAGAAGCAAGGGGAAACAACAAACAGGAAGTAGTAGACTGAGTAGCAGTCTGAGTGCTGTAGCGCTGGTATAGTGACCATATACAATTATTTATCAGTCTCTTTACTAGAACACAACCAGAAAATACAGGAAATTGGTATGCAATATTAAAAAACAGAAAAAAAAGAATAATACCACCCTCTGAAATATCTGAAAAACCAGCTATAGGTTACAGTGGCAAGTATTCTATGGCAGTTTCATCTGGATACCAAGTTGACCCTTCTACAGTCCGTAGAAGCTTGATCAGGAATGGTGTTTGGAAGGGTAGCAGCAAAGAAATCACATTTTTCAAGGGGATCAGGGTAGGCTAAAATCAGAATGAAAGATATGCTAAAGCTCACAGAAGATTGGAATAAAGATCAGTGGAAAAAAGTATTATGGAGTAACAAATGCAAGTTTGAAATTTTTGTGTCCAATGGTTGACATGTTACTGCATATATGGCCATTATACCATTGCTGAAACAACAACTCCAATGGTGTCCTAAGACTTTTGCTCAATACTGTATGTACTTTTAAAATATTATGAAGACTTTCAGTCACATTGCCATTCTGTTTATGCCACCCCAGCTATTCCACTGTGCAAAATAACGTCAATACCATTGGTTAAGTTTGGTTAAAGGTCATTCAGTTGTATGTGCTCTCTCTTTAGGTACCTGCATGTGAACTGACGCCACCGTCCCATGCTGAAAATGTAAGTTTGACCACAGGCTTTGTTGAGGTTTTTGTACATTATATTAGCATGTATGTTATATGTGCATGATACCCCATGTACAATATATCCCAATATTTAGGCTTGATAGCAATTCAGGATAGCACAGTGCTATAGCAGCTAGCGTTGGCCTCGCATAATTCCTGGGAATATATGTTTGATCCTTGCATCCATAGATGTAGCATGCAGTTAGTTTTTATCTTACAAAAAAGGCTTTATTCTTTTATGTGACCAAGAATCCGTATATCCAGCCACTAGATCCATTCATGGAGGATTATGCACTGTTTGACCTAGGCATTACGTTCTTTGTAAAAGGACGTTGACCGAAATGGACATTGTCCAGACATTACCATATTTACATAGTAGTTAGGTGAATCGTGCTGTAACTTGTAGTGCCCCTAGTCTGGCCAGAGTGGTTCAGTCAGTAACTGGTTCCCAATGAGCCTCTCTCTTTTGGTTCTTGCATCTGGTTGGAGAGAGGCCTATCGGTTACAGAGTTGTGTTTTGGTTCTTCGTGCTGTTGGTTTCTCTGTACCATGTTTAATCCATCAGTAAATAATCCTGGCACTTGTGTAACGTCCGGGTGGGTCCACTTGCACCCTCGAAGTTGGGTTATTGCATTCCATTCAGTGTGCGGTCTGAGCATGTATTCACTGGATTACCTCCAATATCGTAGGGGGCAAGTTCCCAAGTCTCCAGTGATCCTTGGGGTGGGGGGTTGGTCTACCATATTTGGATTGGACTAGTATTTCAGGGGGTTTAATTTTATTCAAAAATCTTCTCAATAATAAAACCTGCCTTTTCTATGTTAATATACTTAACATGTCTACAGGGTTGTATTCTCTGCGTTGTATCACACATAACTGACTGACACAGCTGGTCATTATTTTTAGAAAACTAAAAGTACAGTCAGCCTTGGGACTTGAGCATCTATAAAGTAAAGCTTTATACCTTTACTGCTGTTACAACCATCCTTTTAATCAGTTGCATCTGGCTTTTCATTTTTTATTCATTTCCGTATTGCTCTCAGAGTTATGAGAGAATAGAGTTCTCACAACATCTAGTCCAATTAAAAAGTGCAGTGAATCTTATAAAGCCTCCATTTATCTGGGAATGTCTCTTATTGTCTTTTACTTGCACACTAGAACATCTACAGTGAGTAGCAGCAAAAACAAATGTGTTTTTTTTCTGACTCAAGGTGACATCTGAATGCAAAATGATGATGGTTTGCATCCGAACGGGACTAAAATGAGTTAGGTGAAAAACATTAGGTAATTCTTCCTGTAATTTCCTCAGGGGATGAGGAAGAAAAACACTGATGTGGAGAAAACTCCACATGTCCTGGGATGCTTTTGTCTTTCATAGACACTTGGGTAAAAACAAGGGGATTCACTTACACAGTCTCCTTGTACATAAAGATAAACCATGAAAATTTTTGAATGTTTGATATATGCTCGCCAATCACTTAGGTACACCTACTTGTTTCTACACTCATTGTCCATTTTATCAGTTCTACCATATAGATGCACTTTGTAGTTCTTCAGTTACAGACTATAGTCCTTTTGTTTGACTACATACTTTGTTCGTCCCCTTTACTCTGTTCTCTAATGGTCAGGACCACCACAGATCAGGTACTATTTGGGTGGTGGAACACCGCAGTGACACTGATGTGGTGATGGTGTGTTAGTGTGTGTTGTGCTGGTATGATGGGACATATCGCTGCAGACACATCGGTGCCGCTGGAGTTTTTGAACTCCGTGTTCCCTCACTGTGCGCTCTATTAGACACATCTATGCTATGGCTCCACCTTGTTGAAGTAATGTCAAAGACCGTAGCTCATCTGTTGTTGCACAGTTTGTGTTAGTCATCCTCCTTCATCAGTGCTCACAGGATGCTGCCTACAGGATGCTGGTGGCTGGACATTTTTGGTTCGTGGACTGTTTTTAGTTCAGCAGTGGCACTGAGGTGGTTTAAAAACTTCAGCAGCACTGCAGTGTCTGATCCACTCATACTAGCCCAACATACGCAAACACACCACCACCTAAATTGTTCAAAATCTTCCAAAAAATATTTATTTAAAAGATTAGTCATTAGTTGATCATCTACCGCAGTCCACAGTCCTCCAGGCTTATGTTATGGGTCCTGATTTGAACCCTATAGATAATATTTGGTCTCACATCAAACACTAACTAACTGGGAAACATTCAACTACTGATAAACTGTTTTAAGTTATTATCGTTATTAGGAATATCCTGATTTTACGTTTGGCCCATTTTTTGAGCAGTAGTGGAGGTGGTACTTGATGGTTTTGTTTCTGTCCGGATCTGCAATGTTGGTATGTGGAAACGTGGCCAAGCCTCCATTTTGTAGATTTATGTATCTGATTGATTTGGATTTGCGCACTAGAAGACCTACTGATTCAGTGTTTCCCGACTGATTCTGTAAAGGCTAAACAGAACAGCTGATGAATTATAGGCTCTGCACTGCTTGGGTGCTGACCCTTCATCAACTCTCTTCATGTTTCCCAGCGGAAGATCTCTGGGCAAGATGACTGATAATCACAAACACCTCCATTTCTCTCTCTTGTACTCTCCTGGGCTACAAAGTGTTTTAACATTAAGTGAAGATGATTTCCTATCACATTTTTGCTCTTTGTAGGTCAGTATGTCAAGTCTTTCTCCTTTTTCATCTCTAATGTAAAGCCAGCGGTGTTCTTGAAAGTGGTCAGTTCACGTCATTTTGTGAAATGTTTGTGACTAGTATAGGACCAGGCATTTGTGATGCAGTTTGAGCTGGGTCTTGCTTGATTGACTACATTTGTCTGAATGTTCCTGGTCAAATTACATGTTTTGTTGATTTTTCTTAACAAAATAATGCAGCCTTCGCAGGGAACATGCATTAAAAAATTTCTAAAACAGATTTGAAAATTGTAAGTAAAAAAATAGCATTGCATGTGTAAAGGTCAGGTGGATCATTATTGGTATTTTCATGTAGTTTCAAATAGTTCCAATGTTTATTTGTCACATGCACAGCATGTCAGGACTGTCATACACTGAAATGCTTGGGGTGAGGCACAGGTAATTAGTGTACAGAAGTTATTTATTACTATTTAACACAACTAAATATTAAAAAGAAAAATATACAGAAATAAATAAATAAATAATAATAATAATTATGTATATATATATATATATATATATATATATATATATATATATATATATATATATATATATATATATATATATATATATATACTACTCCTCCTTATTCTCCCTTACTCTCTATCTTTAATCTCCCTCTTTTATCCTCCACTCCTTCGTCTCTTCTCGCCTCTTCTTCTCCCCTTTTTCCCTTCTTCCTTTCTTTTTTTTCTTTTTTCTTGGTTTCCATATATATATATATATATATATATATATATATATATATATATATATATATATATATATATACATTATTATTTTATTTTTTCTGTATATTTTTCTTTTTAATATTTAAAATTATTTTTAAAAAATACATTTAAATAATATTTTCAATAATGCATTTATAAATGTTGGCAACTGAATGTGAATCATGCTGCCTTATGTTTTATGAAATAGTGTAACATAAATTAGTAGTATATAGTTTATATTAAATTAGAGTATATAGTAAACACTTAATCCTGTATATTAGTTGTAATCGGTTTCTCCTTCTGGATCTACTGATAACCAAGTAGTTGAAGTAGCAATGCACTTATGCACTTATCTGATGTTAAGATTCACTATCAAAGTTAATTTGCAGAGGAAATGTGCAGTGCAATCCTCTTGACTGAGCAGAATTTCATTGAAATAAGTGTAATTTCCTGTGGGAAATTGCAGTTACAAAAGCTACTGTGACTCTTCCATGGTAGTCCTTAAGTGCAGGGGTTACGGTTTGAAGTGACGCGTGGTGTCCTGTGTGACAGTGTGTAGTTCTGTAGCTTGTGCTGCATGGTTGTGGTCTTACTGGCTCTTCTCTCTGATGCCTTTGAGATCAGAGGAGGTCATAATACCAGCTGTTCTCTGGCAGTACTTCTCAGATCTATCCGATTTCCCTCCCTACCCACTGGGGGACACACACCTGTCTCTGTCTTTACTCCTGCAGAAGTGTCTTGTACACGGGTGGGTTTCCCGCTATGTATGCAAAAACACAAAGTGTCCCAAACAAGTTCTGGTTAATTTATCCCTATCACTATTTATAACTCGCTAAATTTCCATACCTGCTAATAGAATTCTGGGTCATGGGGGCTGACCAGCAGCAGAGGTGGCAATGCAAGAACAAGCCCTACAAAGGGTGCTAGTCCATACATAGGCACACTCAAATCTGTATTTACATCCCAAAGATAAAGTTAGGATGGTATGGAAAATGCAAAAATAAAAATGTTCCTTACGTTTACTTGGACTGTTATTTCATTGCAGACAGTATGAAGATATTGTGTTGTCTGGTCAACTTCATTTCATTTGTTAATAAATATCCATTCCTGCATTTCAGGCCTATAGTACATTCCAAAAAAAGTTGGGACGGGGCAATTGGGACTGTGGTAGCCTAGCGGTTAAGGTACTGGACTCTGGACCAGAAGGTCCCGGGTTCAACTCCCACCTCTGCCAAGCTGCCACTGTTGGGTCCTTGAGCAAGACCCTTAACCCACAATTGCTTGGATTGTAAGTCGCTCTGGATATGGGCGTCTGCTAAATGCTGTAAATGTAAATGTAAATTTAGGTCTAGTAATGAGTAAAAAAACTAAATAATGATGTGATTTCAGACGGGTAATGTCAACAGGTGATTGTAATCATGATTTGGTGAAATGCTGAGTTTTTGTGGAGCAAAGGTGGTCAGAGGATCTCCAGCTCGTTAACAAACACTTGAGAAAATGATCGAAATGTTTAAAAACAACATTCCTCAAAGGGCAAAGTATTTGCATATTTCAGTTCTTTGTAACGTATTCTGAATTGGCTTGTTTTGCATTTTCTTGTTGAAAATGCATGGACATCCCTAGAAATATGTCATCTTGAAGGCAGCTTATGTTGCTCTAAAATCTAAATGTACTTTTCTGCATTAATGCTGCCATCCCAGAAGCGTAAATGACCTTTACCTATGGCACTGACACAACCCCATACCTTAACAGACTCTGTCTGTTGGAGCACACAGAGTCCCTGTCATCCAAAAGAGATTAGGAATACTGCTTCGTACTGGATACTGATTTTGGTTGTGGAACAGGACTCACTGGAAAAATACTGGAAGATCACTATTTGGTACTGGAAAATTTAGCGCTAATGGTACAGATAATGGAACTCATCATTTTCCTGGTACCAAAAGATTGTGTATACTGTATTATTATAAAGCTGAGTTGTGTGAATAATATTATGAGAGACTGGAATAATATAAAGATGGCTGCAGAGTGAAGGGGAAGGTAAACCATGTTGTACTGGATGAGTGAGAGAGCCTCCTGCAGGGTGGAGTTGGGTCTCTGGGTTCCCCGCAGCAGATGGTTGATAAAGTTGATTGGGGAATTAAAGTGTCAGAGACGAAGGACGTGTCAGTCGCAGATGGATGGGATTGCGGGATCGTCTCCAGAGGCTAGGACAGGGGCAGCTCCTTTTTCTCAACGCTTTGCAGTGCCATGCACAACCCCCCTCCTTCCTCACGTGATTTGAAGCAGAGTCATTTCCTGTGCTCCATGGTCCCATCAAATATCTCTTTGCGTGTACAAAAAAACGTGGACCACATGTTTACCATTTGTTGCATTGTGTACAAGATTTTGATTGGAAACTGATTTCAGAAAACAGTTGATTTGAGGTATTAATTTGGTGGAAAGGGGAAGGAGTGGCGATGCAATGGAGAGTGCCTTAAATGAAAACCAGTACACTATGCAGTCTTGTGAAAACATGAAATACTTCTGCAAATGTTATAAGTAAGTTTTAAAAAATATTAGGTTTTTCCTACTTTACGATGGCAATCCAGTAAAACACACAAATATGCATTCAGCAGAAACTGTATTCTGAATTTTGAATTTTCCTCAGGCAAGTGATACACAGTACGATACTCTCCTTTACATGCTGGACATCCGGGCAGCAGCCAGCTGACTGAGCTGAGCAGAAGCGCCAATGGACAAGTTTCATGCCGTATGTCATTTGCCATTCCTATGGTTTGGAGAGAACCCAGACATCCCGCTTCAGATTGCTACTTCTGCCTGACAAATATCAATGGTACAATATCAAAATCCAAACAGACGGTGAAACATCCTACTTCACCATCTGCTTTGATGCCAGAACCTCCAATTAAGGAATCACCTGTGCCAGAGTCTCCAACGAAATGAAACTGAGAGTCCGGTGTTGAGAAAGTAGACCAAGTAGAGGACAATGAGTGTGTTTACATGCACTTAACAATTGGGTAACTGCAGAAATTCAGATTTGTCAGTAAAATGATAAACGAGTTAGCCTATAAATACATGAGTAATCAGATAATGGGAAACTTCCAGGTTTAAATGACCCAGTAATCAGATTTCTTCTTTGCAACCAGCCAATAATCTCATAGAAATATGTGACAAAAACTTCAAACGTTAATATTAAATAATCAAATTACTAATTTTCTTGAGTATATACTACGTTTCAGAGACTGTGTTCGATAGCTGTTTCACTGCCTTTAATTCCGTTAAGTGTAAGAAGAAGTTTAATTCCGGGGTTGCCAGATCCAGCGAGAAAAAACTTCTAAAGTCAATGGAAAAGGGCCCAAATAAAGCCAAGTCTTAAGAATATGGACCTGGCAACCTTGGAGGAAGGCTCACGCACATCGCAGACTGAAAACACAGATTATAATTGGGTAACTGGTAAGTATTCTGATTACTGGGATAAAATCCAGCTCCCTTTATCGGATGCTGTATACTTATAATCAGATAATTGCCAAAATCTGACTATGATCGGTTTATTAAGTGCATGTAAACGCATTCGATATGTACACAAATAGACGTTGTAGAAGCGTAACAGCCTTTCATAAAAGCCTATCATAAAATGTTATTATTAAAATCCATGCCTGATTCTAAAATAAACAGATCCAACTTGACACTTAAAATGTACTACAGTCGTATGAAAAAGTTTGGGCACCCCTGATAATTTTCATGATTTTTCTTTATAAATCATTGGTTGTCCAGCTCAGCAATTTCAGGTAAATATATCATATAGCAGATGAACACAGTGATATTTGAGAAGTGAAATTAAGTTTTTATAGGTTTTACAGAAAGTGTGCAGTAATTATTCAAACAAAATTAGGCAGGTGCATAAATTTGGGCACCCTTGTCATTTGAAATACCTTTAGCACTAATTATTGGAACACAAATTTGTTTTTGTAAGCTCATTGACACTTGATCTACATACACAAGTGAAATCCAACTATGAGAAAGTGTTAAGGTGGCCAATTGGAAGTTAGTTTTTCTCCTCTTTGCATCTTCTCTGAAGAGTGGCAACATGGGAGCCTCAAAACAACTCTCAAATGGCCTGAAAACAAAGGTTGTTTCAACATCATGGTTCAGGGAAAGGGAAAAAAGCCCTCTCAGAGATTTCAGCTGTCAGTTTCCACTGTGAGGAACATAGTGAGGCAATGGAAGACCACAGGCACAGTTCTAGTTAAGGAACTCCCGAAGTGGCAAGACCAAGAAAAATCTCAGATAGGCAGAGGCGAAGGATTGGTGAGAACAGTCATAGTCAAGCCAACAGACCACCTCCAAAGACCTACAACCTCATCTTGCTGCAGATGGTGTCACTGTTCATCGTTCAACTATACAGCGCACTTTGCACAAGGAGAGAGGCTGTATGGGAGAGTAATGCAGAAGAAGCCCTTTTCTGCAGACACGTCACAAACAGAGTCACTTGAGGTGTGCTACAGCACATTTGGACATCCAGCTTCATTTTGGAATAAAGTGCTGTGTACTGATGAAACTAAAATTAAGTTATTTGGACATAACAAGGAGCGGAAAAAGAACACAGCATCCCAAGACAAACACTTGCTACCCACAGTAAAATTTGGTGGTGGTTCCATCATGCTGTGGGACTGTGTGGCCAGTGCAGGTACTAGGAATCTTGTTAAAGTTGAGGGTCGCATGGATTGTAGTTAATATCTCCAGATTCTTGAGAACAATGTTCTAGAATCAGTGACAAAGTTGCTCCGAGGCCAACGGCCCCAAACCCTGCTCAAAATCTACTAAGGCATTCATGCAGAGGAACCAGTACAACGTTCTGGAATGGCCATATCAGTCCCCCAGACATGAATATTACTGAAAATGTGGGCTGTCCATGCTCGGAAACCATCAAACATGACTGAACTGGAGATGTTTCTAAAGAAGAATGGTCCAAAGCACCTTCAACCAGAATCCAGACTGGAAGCTGTAGGAAGCGTTTAGCGGCTGTTATTTCTACAAAAGGAGGATCTACTAAATATTGATGTCATTTTTCTGTTGGGGTGCCCAAATTTATGCACCTGCCTAATTTTGTTTGAATAATTACTGCACACTTTCTGTAAAATCCTATAAACTTCATTTCACTTCTCAAATATCACTGTGTTCATCTGCTATATGATATATTTAACTCAAGTTGCTGATCTGAACAACCAATGATTTATAAACTAAAATCATGAAAATTATCAGGGGTGCCCAAACTTTTTCATACGACTGTATAAGGTCCACTTATTCAGTTGCAGGGACAAAAGAAGTTACCATTTTGTTACCAAGTGTTATCTGCATATAACTAATAGACTATATCTCATTGATCTGTCCATTCATGGGTGCAAAGTAGACAATTTTGAAGCAGTTTCTTTGTGTTGATTAAAAAAAGGATCCTCTGTATTACCGCCATAGTCTTTAACCCTAACACCACCTTCACAGACAATTTCCCCTAATAAATGACTTCCATTTTAAACCTGGCCATTCCGCCCATAAGTGCTGCTGTGTTTTGCTCTTGTTTATCATTTCCCGCTGTTATCTCCTCAGGTTCAAGATGCAGACGAGGTTGAAGATACAGATGAAACAGGGGATGATTCGGCTCTTCTGTCAGCTATCTGTTACCGACCACATCTGATGAGTGCCGCCAAGGCAACTAGTCTCCTGCACAGCCTTATTCCCCAAGACACCATGGAAAAGAGCACAACGCTGTCAGTCACAAGCAGGCTGCAATCAAATGAGCGTCCTGAGCCTCGTATTAACAGAGGTGAGGCACTGGTATTCTCTCTCTCTGTCTGTGTGTGTGCGCATACATAATGCCAACTCCAGAATAGGTTAAATAGTCTTTGCGGTTAATTAGCTTTATCTCATTTAATCACATTTTAAGTGTACATGTGTGCTTTAACAGAAAATCATTCTGGAGATAACTATATATACAGTTAAGCACTGTTTAACGACCATCCTATCAACGTCCGTCGGTGCTTTCAAAATTTTCAAAAACGTGGTGGGTGGAAAACCTACTTATGACTGTTTTATTATCATTATACTTGCAATTGGATGGTGCAGTGACAATTCACTAGCTCACCTATTTGGTAACTGGATTCCTGGAACTGGTGGTGCATTCTGAGAGACTGGAGGCCAGAAGGGGAGATCATCCTTCCGACAGAGATCCCTGCCATGCAATGAAATGGACTGATGCCCTGCCCAGGCTGTACTTCATACCTGCGGCTAGTGTTTACTAGGATGTGCTCCCTACACAGTCCAGACCATGATCAGGACAACCAAAAGATTATTACACTTCTTTAAACTTGATGTCTTTATCGTCAGCCATCAGACTCATAATAATTTTGAGCTTGGGGAACTTGCTTGTAAAAAACTAAACAACAACAAAAAAGCTAATTCTGGCAGCCTTTTTCACCTCTGTGTAACTTAGTCTTTAGATATCTGTTCTACTCCACTCATCTCTGATCTCCTGCTTCTATCTATGTATATTTATAATATAAGCATAGATTCGGTATATTATTTTCTGTCAGCATTCAGATTTGTGCTATAAAGCTTGTGTTTAGTGCTCGTGACCATTTTCAGCGCTTCTTCAAAAGATAAACCAGCACCATCCAGTGTGTGTTATTATGCATTACATGCAATTCATTTTTAGAATCTGTATGAACGCCACCTGCTGGACATATCGATTCACTGCTGCTACGCTCACATTCACACTTTGTTACAGGTAGAGCAAACTAGTAGTTTGCGTTTTATACATTAGTAAAGTGGATGTGATATTTATGGAAAGGCACTTTCTGCGTGTCTTAAAGGCTACAGATCAAAGTGTGCACTTGACTGGAGATGATATTTAAATTTGCAGCTGTTCTCTGCATTAGCGGCGTCACAGACCACTCTAGAGAGCTATATATGTGCTCGTGAGCGTGTGTGAGAAATGTAGGAGTATAGGGGTATTATCTGTGTACGTGTGCCTGACAGACTGGGAATTTGGCAAAGTGTGTGTGCGTGTTCGTTCCTGTGGGTGCACATGTGCGTGCAAGTGTAACAGCGTCCCGCAGCTGCTGGCTCCGTCTATGCGTGCATGCATGCGTATATGGAAGCCTCTCTCTGTACGTGTGTGTGCGTCGAACTGAATGCGTGCAAGTCCTCTCTTCACCTTCAGAGGGAAGGACACACATTCCTGCGCCGCTTCCCGACTCTGGCCCTGGGCGACGCTCGGCCGGAGCTGATAAGTGACAGGGCCCCCAGCCTCAGCTCTGCTCAAAGCCCCTAATGCGCGAGAGCACACACACACACACACACACACACACACACACACACTCCCCCTCCCCCGGCAGTCGTGACCCCCCCACGGCCTGGCTCAGCGCACAGACGTGCCGCTCCGGAATTCTGCCCTCTGCCCCATTTCTGCCCCCCTTCCCTTTGAGGCGGAGGTATTTAAAGAGATAGCAGCCCTTTTCTGGGAATGTGGATTGGGAAGATATTTTAGCACAAGCCAAAGTGTCGAGGTGTGATGTCACAACAGGATTTTTAATCATTCACCTGACTGTGAGTGAAAACACCTTAACAGCAAATTATATCACATGGATTTCCTCTCTGTCAACCAAAATTAAACAATATTTTAAGGAAATGGCCCTGAAAAAGTTGCATCGACACAACATCATTTGACACGGGGTGTGTACAGTTTTACGTAAGACTGTAGGCAATGTTAGCACATAGCTAACAGGCCAGCATGTCAACCCGTAATGACCTGAATTTGGGATGGGATCGACTCAGTTTTGTGCAGCTTAATAAGGGATGTGATATACACTATATAGACAAGAGTTTGCGGACACCCAAAAATAATATCCAAAACGTGTATTAGGATGAAGTTTTATTCCCCCACCTTTGCTGTTACATACAGCCTTTGCTCTTCTAAAAGCGCTTTTGGCTAGATTTTGGAGATTTTGTGAGTTCAGCTTCTGATGTTAGACAATAAGAACTGACTCACTTTTGGCACTGCAGTGCATTTTCAAGGTGTCTGATGGAGTTAAGGTCAAGGTTCTGTGCAAGCCAGTCAAGTTTTCAATCATATTTGGCAAACCAAATCTCTATGGACTTTAATTAAGGATACAGGGCAGAAAGCTGATGACTGGAAGCAGAAACAGAAACCTATAAATCTGTAATAGTCACTGGGGTATCAGTACAACTCATTCTACTGCCACTGTTTGTCTTTGTAGAATCCAGAAATTGTAATTATGTCATAACTGGTAGCTAGTGTGAAACCAACAGGACAGGACTAACATGAATAAATTTTCTAGTTCTTGTTAGCATGCTGCATTCTGTACTACTTGCAGTTTGTTTACAGATTTACTAGAGCATCCAGCCAGTAAAGCATTATAGTAATCCAACCTTGAGGTTATAAATGCACAAACCAGTTTCTCAGCATCTTTAAATTGTGTATATTTCTAAGTTTAACAATATCACATAGCTGGAAGAAAGCAATTCTACAACCCCAAATCAGAAAAAGTTGGGAGAGTATGGAATACTTGCGCCCTTGACCTTTACGCACTGAAATTCCTACATATTCCTTGAATCGTTTAACAATATTATGTACTGTAGAGCGAGAAATATGAAAATCCCTTCCAATCTTTCTGAGTAACATTTTTTAAAACGTTTCAATAAATTTCTCATGCATTTGATGCTCAAAGACTTTGTGGATACTGCTTTTGTGCCCAGTCATGATTACAATCACCTATACACATTACCTGTTTGAAATCTCATCATTATTTAGGATTTGTTTACCTCACTATGAACCCTAATTGCCCCATACCAGCTTTTTTTGGATTGTGTTGCATTCCTGAAAAGCAGGAATGGATGTTATTATCAAATGAAGTGAAGTTGAAGAGACTACCTTTTTTTTGCTGTTTCCATACTGTCCCAACTTGTTCATAATTTAGGGTTGTAGAAATGTTGCTAATCTGTGCATCAAAGGTCCAAATCAAATGTGGTGCAGTGGTTAACACTGTCCTGGATTCAAGTCCCAGCACGTCAGAGTTCTCCGGTGTCTGCTTGGGTTTTGTCCAGGTACTCCGGTTTCGTCCCACGTTCCAAAGACATGCATTAGGTCAACTGGCATGACTAAAGTTTCCCAGTGTGAGTGTGTGTGTGTGTGCCTGTGCTCTGCGTTGGACTGGTATTTATAGGTACAATCAGCAGCAACTACACCAATCAGCCATAACATTAAAAACACCTGCCTAATATTGTGTAGGTCCCCGTCTTACTGCCAAGGCACTTACCCATCAAGGCATGTACACCACAAGACCTCTGAAGGTGCCTTGTATTATCTGGCACTGCGACAAAAGCAGTAGTTCATTTAAGTCTTGTAAGTTGCCTCTATGGATCAGACTTATTTGTCCAGCACATCCCACAGATCAGATTGAGATCTGGGGAATTTGGAGGCCACGTAAACACTGTGAATACTTTGTTATGCTCCTCACAATTCCTGAACAATTTTGGCAGCGTGACAGGTGTATTATAGTGCCATTAGCCAGTACCATTGATATGAAGGGGTGCACTTGGTCTGCAACAATGTTAAGGTAGCTGGTATGTGTAACATCCATATGAATGCTAGGCCAAAGGTTTGCCAGCAGTTGACTGCCCACAGCATCACACTGTCAATGTTCTTCACATCATCAATCAGTGGTTTTAATGTTATGGCTAATCGGAGTAATATCTTATAAATACATTATGTATGATGCAGGTGCTTTCGTGCTTTGTCACATCTGATTGCATGGTTATGGCAGTGTGTGTGTTAGAGAGAGATCTCAGGCTCAGGTTGCATAGTTTCTCGCAAATCGGGATGTGTTTGTGTGCCGGCTGAGAGGAAGCTGGGCGGTTATGGTAGAATGGAGTTCGCTGCGCCGGGGCGTGCATCGTGCCATTTCTTATGGTGGTGTCAGCTAACAGGAGGGAGTGGCGTGCGGGACGCTAACGTGTTTTAACACATAACCAAACGGACAAACACATATGGGACGCTTTGGAAGGCTTCGGCACGGCCTATTAGTGGGACGTGGAGAATGTGGTGGATAAGCAACCGCGAGTGTGACCGCGTTAGCTTGTGTGTGTGCGCGTGCGTGCTGAGCGCACGTGTGTCCACCGAGGTCGCTGGAGCCTGTCCAGGGTTTCCGTGGCGACCACACAACACAGGGAGACAATCAGAGGTAGGCCCACGCAGTGCGGCGAGAGGACATTAACACAGGAACTATGGGTCAGGGACCGGGGGAGGAAAGAGGGAGGGGGGCAGGAAGGCTAGATGAGGAAGCGGAGGAGAACAAACATGGCGAAGGGCAGTTAAGGCCCGTCCCCTGAAACTGTGCCTCGGAGACGGGAATATCGGGACACGTCACTCGTCAGAGGGAGTGTTTGGAAGAGATGGAGTTTGTGCGAGGGGAAAAAAAACGTGAAAGCAAGAAGGGGTAGATGTGTGTACGGTTGAGCGTGCATGTATGTGCGTGTGCGCACGCGTGATCGAGCGAGAGCAGGCTCACACATCTGTCTCCCCTGGGGATGTGGCTAAAAATATGTGGTTCCTCCAACCTTCTGGTGTCTGAGCAGCGTCTGTCTGCGCTGCACCGCCATCCCTGCGGCCCTCCTTTCCTCGGCTCCCGTCCCTCCGTCCCTCAATTACACTCTCTCTCTCTCTCTCTCTCTCTCACACTCACACACTCTCTCACACACACACACACACACACACACACACACACACACACCCTTAACCTCAGTAACCTTTTGGCTCTTTGGGATTTCAAATAAAACTAGCAGTTTTTGTAAATAAGTAAACTTAAAAGTGCAGACCGTTCCGCACAAGTCAAAACTGTCTGATTTTCCTATCGAGGTGGGAACATTTGGTTCTCACAAGTATAAGAAGGCGAGTGCACACACACACACGCGCGCACACACACACCAACTATACCCAGCTGCGTCCCTGCTCCACTTCCTTTGCCAACGACCTCCGGTCTGGCAGTCTGCAGCCCGGGAAGAAAGAGCCAGGGACAGAGAAAAAGAGAAAGAGACGTGAATGAAAGGAATAGAAATGGAACAGGCGAGAATTTGCGCCTACGGTCCGTTCCGAAGCGATCATGACTATGCACTAAACCCCTGGAAGCCTTCACCTCTCACTTTCAGGAATCTAAATTAGGGGATACCTATCATCTACAATAATACCTTATTTCTTGGATTAACAACGCACAAGCTGATACTTTCGAGCATGGTACTCGCTTTGCAAAAAACTGTCAATAACACGCCTTAAAGAGTTCACGCATTCACTACATCATGTAGCCAGGTGGGATAGACTGCTGCGCATGCACACAGAGTGCATGCAGTGTGCACAAACCAAATGAGCGTTCTACCTAAAAGCGCATGATTGAAGTTAAAAATGAGTGGACAAACTGCGCCAGCAGACAAAATACAGACACCATGTCGTTAGATTTAATTGCTAGACATGGCTTATCATGGATTTGAAAATACGGATGCTGCTCATCAGTCATCAGTCTGCAAAGTCAGTCGTCAGATCAGTTGCTGTTAAACACAGTAACTTATTTCACCATCTGCCATCTAACCACCATGCAGTATATGAAGATTTTGAGAAACTTTGTAGATGAAATGCACTGACAAGGACAGGAATGGTTCGGATGTTCTGCTTGACCATAGATATGTTGTAGTGGCAAAATGTGAACGCTTCTGCGGCTTATGCCGTATAGTTTTTACTTGAATGCTTCAGCTTTAAGTAAATAAATAAAACCTGTTTTCCTTACATTTACATTTCCTTCGATGTTATTTCCATTGATGTCATTAGTAAGCAACAATTATTATCCTATTAACATTAGCAGGTTAGCACAATGTATTTTACAAACACATTTTTGAAGGATGCAAAGTATCATCTAATTATTGTTATCGATATTGTCCCAGAAAAAAATCGACATGTTATTTTGCGTCAATATCGCACACCCTTACTGTAAATGGTGTCACTCGTAAGTGATCAGACATACCAATAATTTGGAACTCATGTCAGTGTTGTAGCACAATTGTAGCACAATCACTTATGGTTATGGACTGAACAACTTAAACGTTCAAAAACAAAACGTAAACAATGGTCTACCAAATTCAAGGAAAATGCAAAATAGAAGCATTTTCACTAATCTTCTCAGACCCCCACTGTATGGTTACATATGAGCATAGCATCCTATTTTTCCATCGCTTATCCTGGTCTGAGTCATTTTGGAGTGTCTGGAGATTAAACTTGAATTCACAGGGTGCCAGTCTTTTGCAGGGTTCCACAAATGCACCACCCAGCCTTCATATTGTAAACCCCAACGATGATTCAAACCCAGGCCCTCAGGAAATACCCTTTACAGAAACTGACTCTCACCACCAAGTAATCTGAGCTGTGCTATATATACATTCATGTCTTAAGTGAGCTTTGTCCTGGTCAGCGTCAAGGAGGCTCCGATCCCCAGAGAACATAATGTAAGCGTGCCCTGGAAGCCACACCAGTCCATCACAGGGATGAGTGGGATTTGCTATTTTAGCGCTGGGGAATGATCTTCCAAACAGCCCTTCCCTTTCTCGGGCCCAGCCAATTGTGTCTGCATGTGATATCCTTCTCAGCGAGAAGGCACTGCTGGGACTTGAATTCAGGTCCATGCAGTGGTGGGTCAGCGTATTAGATAGCTGCACCACTTCATCCATAGTTTGTCCATAATGTGACCTGCTAGCAATAACCATGTCAGCTTGCTTGCAACCCAATC
Organism: Ancistrus triradiatus; assembly: GCA_025084515.1. Classification (NCBI taxonomy): domain Eukaryota; kingdom Metazoa; phylum Chordata; class Actinopteri; order Siluriformes; family Loricariidae; genus Ancistrus; species Ancistrus triradiatus. Next base: position 291,741 of record JAJAGP010000655.1, on the reverse strand, counting down.
ATTTTATTAGGTACACATCCTTGGTACACTCCTTGTCCATTATCAGCTCTGCTTTCCATACAGAAGCACCTTGTAGTTCCATAATTACAGACTGTAGTATCTGGTTCTGTACATACTTTTAGTCCCTTTGACTCTGTTCTCTAATGGTCAGGACCACCACAGCTAAAGTACTATTTGGGTGGTGGATCATTCTCAGCACTGATGTGGTGGTGCTGTGTTAGTGTGTGTTGTGCCGTTACAATTGGATCAGATATAGCAGTGCTGCTGGAGTTTTATACACAGAGTTCACTCACTGTGCACTCTATTAGATGCATCCACCATACTGCTCAACCTTACAGCTGTTGCTGCACAGTTTGTTAGCCATCCTCTACGCTCATCAATGCTCAGAGCATGGTGGCTACAGGATGCTGGTGGCTGGACAATTTTGGATGGTGGACTGTTTTCAGTCTAAAAGTGATTCTGAGATGTTTAAAAGCTCCAGAAGCACTGCTGTGTCTGATCCACTCATATCAGCACAACACACTAACACAGCACCACTACATCGGTGTCACTGCAGTGCTAAGAGTGATCCACCACCAAAATAGTACCTGATCTATAGTGGTCCTGTGGGGGTCCTGACCATTAGAGAACAGAACAAATGATACAGAGTATGAAGAAAAAGATGGACTACAGTCTGTAATTGTAGAACTACAAAGTGCTTCTATATGGTAAGTGAAACTGATGAAATGGACAACGAGTGTAGAAGGAGGTGTACCTAATAAAGTAATTGGTGAGTGTATTTGCACACTGAATGGTTTGTTTGGATGATTTGTTACATGTATGGCTTTTGAGCTTTTTATGTCCTCCTTTTATCTTCAGGTAAAGATTTCCGTGTGACAGCCGCCTCCAAACGCACCGATTCTGTGGACGGGGGACTCAGCATGGGACGTGGCCGCGTGGCTGAACTGATGAAGACCTTCAGTGTGACCAGTGACTCACAAACCCCACCAAGACCCAACAAACCACCAATACCAAACAAACCCAGCCACCTACAGCTCAGGTAATGGACGGAGAGGAAACAAACCCTCAGACTGCCTCTCTCAGGAACACGGCACTAGTCACACAAGCGGTGGAGCAGGATGATGGGGCTTTAGCATTTTTTAATTGCGATAATTTGTTTGATGTTGCTGACAAAACAAAAAAAATGCATTGTGTAGTATTCAAGTTACGACGTTTTATTATGGACTGTTTTATACTAATGCTGTTCTGTATTTGATGGGATTCTTGTTGTACTGCCAATTTGTATTCCAGCTTTTCCTTTGTGGTGCAGTGTTATCATTACAAACTGTGGCCAAATGTTGAGGGGGAATTCCGCAGCAAGATATTTTTGGTGATCAGGCAGCTTCTTTGTATGAGCTGCTATGTCATTTTCCACATTTTGAAACAGAACAGGCAGCGGGACTAATGAGATGATGCATGTTGACAGGTTTATTGAGTGAAAAACCAGGAAGCTGACATTTTCTGTCCAAAATCATGCTGCAGTTCCAAATCTATTTCTCCCATCATATTACTGACACACAATTAAGGCATGTCATAGTATTGTTGTAGAAAAAAACTCAGTTTTACAGTGGATCAAAGTGATTTTTTTTAGCCTATTCCATTTAGATGCCCCCAAAACACCATTGTTTCCCCAATCCTAACCCCAGAAATAGACCATCTCATTGTCACTGGTTTGATTTATTCCATGCCTTACTGGATTAATGTAAACAGAGCAATTACACCACCTCCTGACTCCCCTGGCTAGAACTCTCTGAACCTGTTGGAAGAACAGCACACATTTGACCACCTCGTTCAACTTTTACAGCAATCAAGTGGGGACACGCAGCTTCAGTTACAGCGTGTACCTTCAAGAAAGCGTGCATGTGCTGACTCACCAGTAAAGTGAGCTGTTTCTTCGGTTCACGGCCTCGAAACACCACCTAAAGAGGTCATATTCCAATAGTCAGCAGCTCTACTGTATCCTCCTGCAGATGAATTGTGAAGCCAGGGCCATCATTACCAGAGCACAGGTTATGTACTGTTTATTATAGCCGATGAGACCCATCCTCACAGTGCCCTGTCCCATTCAAAAAGGGTTGATCAAGCACTTCTGGGAGCTCTGGCCTCACACTGCATTCTTACATAAAGGTCCTTAAAGGGGTCTTGATGCTGTTCTTGGATTGGGAATGTAATTTACACTTATCAGCCTGTGCCATGCCAAGTTAATACCTGCGACGTTTAAATAAGTCTCAAAGGGAAAGTTTACCTTTCATGGAATATGCCAGAAATTTTCAACTCAATCACTATTACGATCTGTAGCATCTATAGAACGGTTTATATAAAGACTATGTATAATCTGTAGCAGCTCTAGTGGCTCAGTGTTAAGAGCCAGCTGCTGGAAACAGCAGTTCCTGAGGTTCAAATCCCGGGAGGGTGACGCCAATGAAGTTGATGCCAATTGACTTAACACGTCATTTGAATGTGCAAAGGAAGCAACTCACGCGAAAGCAAGGAGAAGAGGCAGAGCAAAAGTTCCTAAGAACGCTTGGTTTTATATACAGGTTTACGCCGTTTAACGTCCGCATTACATTCTCAGGTCATTGACCGGATATTACCACAGTCGCATATTTAATGTAAATATAAAGGGTATTTTCACAAGAAAACTGCATGCAAACGATACTTAAATGCGTCAGAGATACACAAGTGCGCTGAAAACACAAGTGATTGATGGGTGCTTGAAACAACTGATATTTTTGTTTCATGGAAGCCAAAAATGCATTGATAGACAGTAGTACTACTTATAATAGGACAAGCACATACGCTTACAAATGCCATGTACAGCTTCTTACAGAGACGCAGCAGAAAGTCAAGCACACAAACTAAGTAACTTGCACAAAAAGCACATCAATATTTTCTATTCCAAACGTGAGCTAACAAGCGAGCACATGACTGGTATGGCAGTTACACGCAAATGGACGACAGACTTCCACTCAAACTCATGTATACATATTGTGCCTAAAAATGGAAATTTCCAAATTTTCTCACTTCCAAGTACTGTGGCAGGTTATTCAAGGTGGTTGGAACAACCAAGCAGTCGATTTCCTTATAAGCACTGTGGACCTTCAGGAGATTGATAGCACATTTAAGGGAGCTCATGCCAAATGTTACTTGATTGAGTGTTCTCACTGTTTAAAAAGCATCTGCCCTATAAGTGCCTAAGACATTTGCACATTAATATATGGCCTCTGATTGGACCTGAAAGGTTCTTCTGAGACCGAAAAATGCTTTAGCTGTGGTACTACCTGTATCCTTTTGTGTCTGGTTTTCTTTTTGTCTGTGCAACCCTGCCTAATTATGCAAAACCCACTTCTCTCTAAGTACAGCCAGAACTAATGTCCCACACCTGTCCTGGTTTACTGCAAGGCTACAATATCTGGTTGCACTTGTTTTTATTCCTGTTTTATGTCGCACTATTGTGTGGGGTGTTGTGTATTGTTTCTCTCTATGGATTGATGATTGAGTTATTTCACGAGGATGAATGCTGTATATTGTCTGAGTATTGTCTACTCACAAATGCACAATAAAATGATCAGAATCCTCAGAGATCTTAAAGATATGTTCTTTCGGGACAGGGTAAGGGAGAGTTGGCATGGATTCTCATTCCCGGGGTTCTGGCGTAATGCATAAAAGAAATGCTGAGGTCATAGAACCTGTACAGGCCTTTACTTACCTTGCATATTCTTCTGGGCTGCCCCCTGTACGTTATATTTAAAATGCATTAAACAGAAGAATTACATGTGTCGTGAGGTGTAAGACAGTGTACAAGAGTGCCAGTCACTGGCAGCCAAAGCATTAGACATATGAACTACTGATGATTAGTGTATATTTGGGTATCAGTGAGAAAGAGTGAAAAATTTAAGACCTCACCACCTCAAACTATTCCATATAACAAGCTTCTTGATGTCTCGCCTAAGAGGTGGCTCAATGTCATTTGTGAATTTGTATCTGTTGGAAGACATCTTTTGATATGACTCAGCAGCTTAAGTAAAGCAAGAATGTTGGTGAAGCTTTTAGGAGTTTGATCCCGTTTACACTTTCATTTGTCTCATGTGTCTTGAGTACCAGATCTGTATCCGGATAGGGATAAGCCACATCAAAATGCACTTGTAAATATTGATATTTGAATCTGATTGCTCAAACCACTTCAGGAGGAAACTTAAACATTTGTAAAGGCATTCGTCTTCGCCAAGACACAGCTGACTGCCAAAATCCACCCAATACATCACGACAGGGTGCCATCATACCCACTTTACAAAATGTTGCTGTGCCCCACTGAAATCACGGTGGAGATGCACGGATTGCAATTATATTGGCCGATTCCGATTTCCGATTCTTTAAAATATATTATCGGTCAATTCTGATTTTCTTTCTGTCTAAGAATTATAAATGACAGCATACAGAAATAACTGCTAAAGAAAGACAGCAGGAGCTGTTGGCTTATACCTAGCTCTATTCTCTCACTGGGCTTTAGCTTTGTGGTTTTGGTACATTTTGTACATTTACAGCATTTAGCAGACGCCCTTATCCAGAGCGACTTACAATTGATACAGTCTTACAATCCAAGCAATTGTGGGTTAAGGGCCTTGCTCAAGGACCCAACAGTGCAGCTTGGCAGAGGTGGGATTTGAACCCTGGACCTTCTGGGCCAGAGTCCAGTACCTTAACCGCTAGCTACCACAGTCCATTGGTACCACATTTGGTCACACAAATATCAATCACTGCAAGCTTGCTCAAATTGTACTTCATTATAGCCTTGATAAGAGCCTTTTACCAGTTAGCGCAAGAGTGCAAGTACAAGCAAAGACACTGAATTGCAACTCACCCCACAGGTAGCAGCGCACAACAACCAAGACGGTAAGTCATACATACACTGAGTGCTCAAACGCAGTCAAGATTTCTACTTTGCAACCAGCCAATAATCTCATAGAAATATGTGATATAAACTCTGAATTTTAATAATAATAATAATAATAATAATCAAAGTATTCATTTTCTTGTGTACCTAATGCATACTGAGTCTCTCTCTGTTTGATAGCCGTTTCACTGCCTTTAATTCTGTGACCAGATCCAGTCACAAAAAAACTCTAAAGTCAATGGGAAAAGAGGCAAAATAAAGCCAAGTCTTCGTGCACATATGCAGACTGAAAACAACACAATTAACAACTGCGAGCTTTTATAAACAAATAAAAAGACATATACACATAAAACACAGATGCACATGAACAGAGAAATAAACAGACCATCGAACCACGTGCTAAACATTGGGACTGGGAAACAAACATGCAGCGGCTAAGCATTAACTGTTTAAGTTTAAAGCTCCTTACATTAATGGAATTCTGAATTAATGTTAGTCAAAGCACTGTGCTGTTTGTGTGTGCTTGTGCTTGTGCCACTGTCGGTGTCACAAGTTAGGCTAAATGCGACCAGCACAGAATTTGTTATATGAAACTGAAAACCAGCCAATCCCGGTATCCGAACAATCAATCGGTGAATCTCTAGTACCGTATTTTTCGGGCTATAAAGTGCACCGGGTTATAAGGCGCAATATCAATGATCGACTGCTAACGGATCTATTTTCATACATAAAGCGCACCGGGTTATAAGGCGCATTAAATGAAACAAAACTCTTAAGTTCCCTCAGAAACTCAGCTTGGTCTTCTTTACCTGGTGCAGGGCGTCTTCTTGCTTCCTTCACTCCTGTACCATTGATTCGTTAATGTTGAATTCTCTCCCGGCTGCTCTATGTCCATGTTGTACTGCATGACTGATCGCGTGGAGTTTGAAATCCGCTTCGAAAATAAATGAATGAATGCACATACCCTAACGTTGAAGCACAGATCGTATTACTCCGCAATGCTGCGCACTACGGTGGTCGTGAGTTTCGTAACTTACCGAGGACGTGCTAAAACATTCTGACAGATTTATGTACCATCTACAATCGGTTCTAGGTCAGAAAGCACAACCAGAATTAATTCATACATTAGGCGCACTGCATTTTAAGGCGCACTATCGATTTTTGAGAAAATTAAAGTATTTTAAGTGCACCTTATGGTCCGGAAAATACGGTAAATACTAAATTTTATCCTGGAATTCTGAGCAGCTTTACAGGACATGCCATGCAAATTCACTACAAACACTACATATCCCATAATGCCCCAATATCTTTCAAACAACTTAAGAGGCTAATGCTTTCAGTCAGAGTCAGTTTCCTTGGGTTTTTCACAGGGAGTAATGGACAACTGCAAATATTTGAAGAAGGTCAGCCATACTGCAGGCAAGGTAATGATAGCTCAAAGCTATATGTTTTGGCCACTTATAACCATATAACCTACCAAAAGTACATATTAGACCACTAAAGCAATGGCATTCATTAAACTAGCAAGGGCATCAGTTACATTAACCTATGCAAAATTACTGTAACTAATAAAAAAACTATGTAGTGTTACTTAGTGTAATTTGTTCTTCATTTCTCATCCATGGCAGAGTGGTTCCCATTCAGTGTTAAATCACTTAATCTATTTAGTGTTTAACAGGCTTATTTTTATGCACAGTTGTACCCCTGTGACTGATTGGAAAGTAGAAGGGTACAGCTGTGCCCCAGTATGACAAGTAGTCTAGAAACACCTCTGCTTTAAGACATAGCACATATCGTCCATGAAACGCTACCGAGTGCTGAATAGAACAGCATCACCAAACAGCATACTGGGGACAGCTTACTAGCTAGCCAGGTAACATAACTGTCTGTTAACAGTGGTGCGAGGCTTCATCCTTATGGTAGATTCAAGAACAGAAAAGAGATGGGAGGACAAAAAAGGTGAGCCTGGAGATGCAAAAGAAGGATTTCTGCCTAAGAAAGGAGCAGTGCAGTTTGGACACAGTCCAAAAGGCTCTGTATTGCAAAGTTTGTCGAGCCGCTGTTGATAACACTAGCAACTTACTATATCACCTCAGAACAAAATGGTTTGGAATACCTAGAGTGTATGTGGTTACGGTCATCAGATTCAATAGTGTTAACCAGCAGTGCAAGTGAAACAGTGAAGCCAAAGGCTCAGACATTGCTTGAAGAGGCAGTTTCTTGAGGCTCTGCATATGACAGGATATGTAAGCGGTGGACCGACATTACCAACGCAGTAACAATCCAGTCGAGAGTGAATGATTAAAAAACCTCTTTTTTCGACCACCTCAAAATTTGTCTAGATAGGTTCTCGACACATTTTGTCTAGAAAAATGTCTCGGTTCTCATCGTTGCTTAAACTTTTATGAGTCAGGCCACGCCACTCGTTCCAGCCAAAACTGGATTCACGATTCATGATTCAGTACGCAGTGATTCAGTGATTCAGAATCTCAATAGGTCATGTTTAATGGCGAGTCTCTGCTGTGTTTCTTGTGTTTCTTTATTTTTTACATCTACAGTACTGTATTCTTAGTACAAATAAGTCTGCATGGGTCCTAAAATGGTAAATGATTACAGCCAACCAAAAGGAACTGAGTCCTCTGGAATACAGGCTGCAGTTAGCGCTAGCAGCTATGCTATACCCTCAGTGTTTTGCTTTTACTCTTCACTTTCAATCCATTTCTCAGTAAATTACCTGAGATTTTCAACACTTCATTATAAAATAATCTTTGTGTTGATGATTTTGGCCAACTGTAGGTTAATATTTTAAGCTTGGCTGTTTATAAGGTTTAAAAGGTTGGCTCCGCTATGATACTGTAGACTATATTAAACTCATCAGTTCATGATATATTTAACTTATGATGGGTTTGTCGGAACATATTCCCGTCATAAATCAGGCAGCATGTACAATATAACTTAACTTGCATATAATGCCTTATACAGTGTGGATTTTCTGGGGTCTGGAACAGATTCATTCAATCTACATTATTGTTTATGGGAAAAGTTTGCTCGGTACTCGTCATTTTCAGTTCTCGACAAGCCTTCTGGAATGAATTAATGACGAGAACTGAGGTACCACTCTATATCTTATTGCAAAATACTCCAGCCAAAAATTGGTACATATCCTTTTTTAAGTACTATTTTAATACATTGCATTTTGCAGAATAAAAACTGTTTACAACTGTTTTCATGCATCCTGATTCTTTCATATATTGTGCCATTTTGTAGGGAGAAGTAAACCCTATAGTATTCAAAGCCTTCATCCACAAACCTATATAAAAGCCCAATCATGCCCAAAAACAAACAATTAAATAAATAAAAATACCATGCTATACTGTGCAATTTAAATATATATATTTAAATAGCATTTCTGACCCACCTCTGACTGTTTAAAAAACAATCTTAGTGTCATAAATGTCTGTTAAATACTAAAGTGCACTAAAATACAAATACTCAATTGAGTCCCAAAATCAAGTGGACTAATCTAAAGTGCGGCTACTTCCAGTCACCATTCCATAGACACGTGAATGAGAGTTGGATCTGAGTCCTGTGCTTGGAAGAACAATAATGACAGCGGCTGTTCTCTGACGTACAGAGACGTTGGCAAGTCGTTTGCAGATGACTGCAGGAGGTCCTTGGCAGCCCCCTTCATCCCCTCCCCATAACTTCTCCTCCTCCTCCTCCTCCTCCTCCTCTCTGCCTGGCCACGGCTAACCGAGCCATCCGATGAGAGATAAAAAGGGGCCGTTGTTGTTGCAGCACGCATGGGAGATAGACGCCTCTGTGTTCCTGCGCCTGCCTCTATCTCCTGACTCCCCCAGACAGTGGAAAAAACGGACACAAGAAACAGAGGAAGAGAGGGAAAAAAATGCATGGCATTCTGGGGTTATTCCCCTCATTCTCCTCCCTGGCTGGAGGAAAGAGGGCCTGGACCATGTGATAGGAGAAGTATGCAAGCCCGGCTCGGCCCCCAGGCAGAGGGAGTGGGGCCTGCTGCGTCTCTCCTGCATGATTAATCTGGCTGAAGGGCAGGACGACTGCCACAGACCTGCCATGCTCACTCCCTACTCACCAGCCTAATACACACACACACACACACACAAAATCAGAGGCACACACACACGGATGTACACACCAAAAAATCTGGGTTGATGGCGACTAAACGCGCCAGAGCGTCCACCTGCAACTGAGGGACGTGGTCAGGTTAGGAAAGTAGAGCAAGCCATTGTGCCTTTGTTCTCGCCACAGGCTCCGTCTCTGTCGAGTCACATGAGAGAAGTGGTCACGCTGCTTGGACATGGTCAATGGACACTGACTTTCTCCTTGGGAGGAGAATTCTACATTATTGCTGCATGGTTGATACAAGTAGTTTAAAGGCCTTAAACAAATCCAGAGACAAGGGTTTAGACAAGAAAGTAAATTAAAATGTCAAGTTGTTGTAGCCAGGAGCCACAAGTAGCCACAAGTTATCAGTTTCAATGTCTTCAAAAGGTTTCAGTATTACATGTATGCATCACTTAACGCCCACAACATATTCTGTGAATTTTCTGGAAGTTTCTATATGTGTACTGATGTTGACTAAAGAGCCAAAAGGCTACAGTGTTTCCCACACATTTATTTACTTAATTTCAACACTGACTGCCACATCCTGATTTTCTAATTTTTTTTTACTATTAAAATGGGTAAGTTTTATTTCACTCTTGAGCTACAATGCATTTGGAAAGTCTTCAGACCCTCATTTTTTCACATTTTGTTATGTCAAGGCCTTGCACTAAAACAAAAAATGTGTTTCATGTGTTTGAGGAGAGGCTTCTGCCTGGCCCGCTCAGCCGTAAAGCCCAGATTGGTGGAGTGCTGCAATGATGGTTGAACTTCTGGAAGTTTCTCCCATCTGCACACAGGATCTCTGGAGCTCAGCCAGAGTTACCATTGGGTTCTTGATCACTTCTCTTTCCAAGGCCATTCTCCCCTGACTATTTACGTTTGGTGTGGCGGCAAGCTCTAGGTAGAGTCCTGGTTGTTCCAAACATTTTCTGTTTAAGAATTATGAAGGCCACTCTGCTCTTGGGAACTTTCAGTGCAGCAGAAATTTTCTTGTATCCTTCTCCAGATCTGTGCCTCCACACAATCCTGTCTCTAGCTCTACATGTACTGTGTCTTTCCAAATCATGTCCAAGCAACTGAATTTACCACAGGTGGACTTCAGTCAAGGTGTAGAAACATCTCATGGATGATTACGAGAAACGGAAGGCCCCCAGAGATAAATTTCAAGTGTCAAAGCAAAGGGTATGAATACTTATGTCCATGCAAAATTTTAGTTTTTTCTTTTTAATAAATTTGAAAAAATGTCTAAAACTCTGTTTCTGCTTTCCCATAATGGGGTATTTAGTGCAAATTAGTTATTTTAGTCCAAGGCCTCAACATAATAAAATGTGAAAAAAGTGAGGGGGTCTCAAACATACACAAACACTTACATTTATGGAATGAGAAACTGTCTTTTATGTGACAGCACATTGTATCCTATTGTATCCTATATGTACGCAGGTTTTTCAGAAGAAAGCAGAAAATGAGAAGTCTACAAAAAGTGAATAACAAACACGAGACGTTTATTCTGCTTGTGCCAAAAACTTTGTGTTTAACAAAACCTTGTGCACCAGAGGACCCCCACAGGACTACCACAGATCAGGTACTACTTTGGTGGTGGATCATTCTCAGCATTGTAGTGACACTGACGAGATGGTGGTGAGTTGAATTAGACACAGCAGTGCTGCTGGAATTCTGAAACACCACAAGTGTCACTGCTGGATTGAACATAGTCCACCAGCCAAAAATGTCCAGCCACCACCATCCCCTAGGCAGTGTCCTGTGAGCACTAATGAAGGATGAAGTGTGTTTTAAAACTCTAGCAGCACTGCTGTGTCTGATCCACTCCTAACAGCAAAACACACTCAAACACACAGTGTCACTGCAGCGCCAAGAATAGTACCTAACCTGTGCTGGTCCTATGGGGGTTCTGACCACTATAGAAAAGAGTAAAAGGGACAAACAAAGTATGCAGAGAAACAGATGGACTACAGTCTGTAATTGTAGAACTACAACGTGCAGTGACCACTACAACTTAAATAAAGAATAAGCAGAATATAAATTGGAAAATATAGAATGCCTAAGGCTTTGCATTGTACTGTCTATGCAAAGATGAGCTGTCCAACTGGACGTCTATGGCCCTTACTGGTTATCATTAAAATACACCTTTATACTACTTTTACTATTTTTTAGCAGGTACCTGATACGTTTCCCACAGTAATAAACCCACTTATAGTAGTAAACCCACTTTCTGCTGGCATGTACGAGTCTCCTAGCAGTGTACAAGTTTCCTGGTCCCCTGCAGAGTTCGACCAGAAAGACCAACCCCTGCATCTCAGGGTCCCAAGAAGCCAGAGGTTAAGCCGCCGAGGTTTAGCTGGAAAGGATGAAGTGTCAGGCATGTTCTTACCGCAGCGAGACGCCCGATTCCTCCTCCACCACCCCTCCACCCCCACCATCCCGGCAACCTCCCACAGCCGTGACCAAATTATTTTCTAGCCTCCCGAGATTCGCCTCGCCAGACAAAAATCTGCAGCGCAGCCCTGATTCAGAGCACAAACATGCAGCCTCCCTCCTCTCTCAACGCCTCTCCGCCACCACTTTGAAGAAAATGGGCCTGCCATTTTCTTTCCTTTTTTTTTTTTTAATAGGCCTCCGTTAGGAGGGCTCCGTCTGTTTACACTCGACAGATTTAAACGCTCCCAAATAACAGCGTCCGCAAAACAACTTGGCTTCCTCTGTGAGTAAGGGCCAGTCCAAGAGGCGGCTCTTTGTTCCCCTCTCCGTCTTTCACTAATATTTCTACCAGGTTTTCAACTATCTGTCAAAGTTAGTCAAAGACAAAACAGACAGTTTTTGTTTAGCTATTACAAAATAATTTTTAAAAAGTCAACAATCCTTTTAAGCTTGAGGTTAGTGGGCATAAATCTGGGTGACGACAGAAACTGAGAAATACTGAAGAAAGGAAGAAAGGGAGAGTCTGATGTTTGAAAGATAGAAAGGGAGAGAGGGTGAGAGAGTGGGAGGGGGAGAAAATAAACCCCACCAGTGCGCAGGCCGCCCAGTCCTGCCAAACTGCTTAAAAAAGCCCTCTGTTTTATTTATAGTGCACTGTATCCATGGCAACCGGAGGGGTCAGGCAAGCCCGGTCCACACTTCACCCTGCTCAAGGGATTTAGGATTTCACCAAGCCTCTCACATGTGCCCAAGGTGGACTAGACTTGTCCACTGGTGTTGCTACACAGCTCAGGGAACAGAGTACAGAAGCAGGGAGGGAGCCGGGGGGGACTTTAACACTCGCGAACACAGACAGAAGTGCCATATGAGCCTTAATGAGCTAGTCCACACTCCAGAGGCACCAGCAGTTTGGGTTTGTTTACACTAATTGTCAAAGTTCTCCAAGCCAAGTTTAAGCCTATTAAAGTGATAAGAGCTCCAGATATTACAGCTCACAGTAGGGTCAGACTGGGTCAGTGGGAGAATCTCAAAGTATCTCATGGGTATAATCATGAGCATGGCATCAAATTGAACAAAAGTCCTGATTTTTCGAGAGCTGAAAAGATGAAGCGAAAAACATGCTTCCGGTCCTTGAGGTAGAACAGAGTAAAGAGTGTAAGACCTCATTATCAAGACAATCTCGGGTTATGGCAAGCGTCAGAGCGCATGGATTTATGGATTTATGGATTTTCACAGGCAGAGGCCAAATGGTCGTAGGTCATTAGACTGACCTTCATACGCAGGGAGAGGTGTGCTCAGCCACGCAAGAAGGACGGCTCCGCAAAGTGGGAGATTTTTGTGGCCTTGTTATTTTCCTCTCAGGCACTGCGTGTGAGAGCTGTTCCTCCAAATCCTTGCGTGGGAGCCAGTTGGAGGAAAAGAGAGAGAGAGAGAGAGAGAGAGAGAGAGAGAGAGGGGAAGAAGGAGGGGTAGGGGCGCGAAAGGCATTGACATGCACTCCAAGAACGGCGCCGTGTGAGAATGTGGACTTCCGGATCCCTCTTGGGGAGCACGCAGTCCGTGTTGCTAGGAGACAGATTACCATGGGGGTTAGTGGAGTCATGTGTGGAGGATGATGTCTGAGTTGGTCAAAGGTGGAGAGACATTAGCCTTTAGAGATGGAGACACACTGGGCATTCTGAGGTGGAGAACAACCAGTCTTCAGAGACTGAGGTGTATACGATGGTACTGAGCTTCCGAAGGTGAAAGTGGAGAGAGACTGGACTACAGACATGGAGAAAGACCAGTCTCCAAAGGTGGTGTTGATGAGGAACTACCCTTCAGAAGAAGGGGAAGAAGATGGAGGAGGTTTGGCCTCCAGAGTCAGAGAGAATGACCTCCAAAAATGGAGATAATGGACAAACTGTTGGAAGAGCCTTTCATTTTCTGTATACTGCAAAGCTTTTCTTCCCCAGATATCTCCAGGGCTACTCAGAACCCTTGGAATCACCGACCTTATCCCATTTATGGTACCATTGGGCAAGGGGCTGACCAAGGTCACTTTAGTGGCACAAAATTACATAAGCACAGAGTTGTATGTAAATAATTCCTTACAAAGTTGCTTACAAACCTAGAAAGTCTAGGTTGGGTTTATATGACAAAATAAATTATATCAAAATACTTTTTTTTTTTAATGAGTTCTCAGTATATCATAATATTTAAGTTTGCTAACATAGTATAAGAAAACTATTTGTTTTTTCATATACAGTACTGTGTAAAAGTCTTCAGACCCTTTCAATCTTTTCACATTTCACATTTCTCAAATTTAAATGCCACCATTAAATTTGTTCTTTTAGCAATGGTACAATGACCATATATAACCTATTGTTGACGATTGGAGCCATATATTTAAAACTTGGATTCGTCACTCCATAATATTCTTTTACAATGGTCTTTATTCCAGTCTTTGTGAGTTTTAGCATATCTTAGCCTTTTCACCATGTTCCCCCTCTGACAAAGTGGTTTCCTCCCTTCCAAAAAGACCAATCTTGCTCAAGCTTCTTCAGACTGTAGAAGGGTCAACTTGGCATCCCGAATAAGCTGCCAGATGCTGCTATTGCTCAAGAGTAAGGGGAGGTCACACTAAATACTTGCCACAGTAGCCTACAGAAGCTGTTTTTTTTTTCTGATTTGTTCAGATTTTTTTAATACTGCATAAAACTTTCCTGTTTTTTCTTGCTGTATTCTACTAAATAATTTATTTAGAATTTATGAGAAGGAATTGTATATGGTCATTATATAGTGGTGGCATAGCAGTTAAGGTACTGGACTATGGACCAGAAGGTGCAGGGTTCAAATGCCACCTCTGCCAAGCTACCATTGTTGGGTTAGCAAGGAAAGGCCCTTGACCCTCAACTTCTTGGACTGTAGAAGTTGTAAGTCACTCTGGGTAAGAGCATCTGCTAAATGCTTTAAATATATCTCTATGCATAAATGTTTCTAATCTAATGGTCGCCTAAGACTTTTGCACAGTACTGCATATTCTCTCTCTCTCTCTCTCTCTCTCTCTCTCTCTCTCTCTCTCTCTTTCTCTCTCTCTTTCTCTCTCTCTCTCTCTCTCTCTCTCTTTCACACACACATTTACATTTACATTTACAGCATTTAGCAGACGCCCTTATCCAGAGTGACTTACAATTGATACAATCTTACAATCCAAGCAATTGTGGGTTAAGGGTCTTGCTCAAGGACCCAACAGTGGCAGCTTGGCAGAGGTGGGATTTGAACCCTGGACCTTCTGGTCCATAGTCCAGTACCTTACCCGCTAGGCTACCACAGTCCCACACACACACACACACACACACACACACACACACACACACACACACAAAACAATAATAACGGGTAACAACAAGGGGACATCAATCATACCAAAGATTTCGACAGTAACTTGTTGAAATAACTTGAATCAATAATTTTGAAGTAATGTTGACAACCTGTGGCAGAACTCAGTGTTTAGTTCTGTTGCCTTACAGCTCCTGAGACCTGAGTTTGAGTCCCGAACTGACCACTGTCTGTGTGGAGTCTGCATTTACTCCCTGTGCGGGTTTCCGCCTGGTACTTCAGTGTCTGCGTGGATTTTTTCCAGGTACTCTGGTTTCCTCCCACATACCAAAGAATGTGTTAGGTCAATTGGCATCATTAAAAACTGGGCTAAATTAAAAAAATAAATAACTGGAGTAGCAGACAATGTACAATAAGTGCCTGAGCACCCTCTGGTCTTGAAAGTGCATTTAAATAGTCTAGGTTTCCAAGACCAGGATTGGAATCGTGTATGTGAGTGACCTGACTCCACTATTTTTCTAGGTTCTTCTTGGCATGGCAGGACAGAATTCCTCACTGGTTGTGCTATAGGTTGGGGTACAGCCAGTAGCTACACCATCTTCAACGTCAACCTGTGCTTCAGGGGTTAAGATTACCACTATATACGCAGTTGCCAAGCGACACGAGACCTTCAACATGTGTGGCTTGGTCCCGTTGCCAGGCGATGGGGCTCAGTGGGAGCTGGTGGTGGCAATAAGGGACTGGTGTTGCCACTGGGACCGAGGGGGCTGTTGCTAAGAGATTCCACCAGCCAAGCTGACTTATGGGTTGGAGAAATATAGCGCTCCTTATCTTAGGGATGAGACGCATATCAAGGAAAGCCGAGGGAAAAGGCCTTTATGAGTCAACAGACTCAAACGGACCATGTGTATGTCACACCAAGCTGATACAACCATCAAGCTCATCCACAGAGCTACAGCTATGATATATGAACTATATGTGACATATGAAACACTGTGTTCCAACTGTAGATATGGGCTTTCATATGTATATACACAGTACATACAATCACGTAGATTGACACTCACTGACCTTGAGCACTGATTGGATTTGGTAAATTTACATATGATTTTGATTTTTATGTACAAGTTGGGCATCCTGGTCAAGTGAATACTCTGGTCAACTAAATACAGCAAAGCTAGTGGATGACCAAATTTCCACCACAACCTATTACTTACAGCATTCTTCACTGTTACTATAATTTTCTTTTTTGTCTGTTTAGCTCTAAAGCCATGGAAAACCTGAAACACCCCAAAATGCAACCCTTTTCACTTTAAACATTGCCAAATCCATTCAAACCCCATTATCCAAACTCCCAGGACCCAAATTCCCACTACTCTGAGGTATTGTAATATCCCTCTCCACTCTCCAGGCCATAATGCATGAGAACTGGTAAAATAGCAGAGGTAGATCATGATCTGAAAGCCTTCTCACCTCTACATACACCCTTCACTTCCAGTCTATACTTTGACTAATTATGCAGTAAAGCTTTTTCACTGTATATTGTAGTGTTTAGCAGTAGAAGAATCAGCTTTGAGACAGTAGCATATTGAGAAACCCTGCCCAGTCCACAAATAAAAGACAGGCTGGAAAACCAGTTAGGAAGTCCCCTGGACCACCATATTACGCAGACGTTACTGAAAATAGGTTGGGTTTTCAATGTACAGAAACCAGGTAGGGATTTCCCACAGGAAATAACAGAAATATAGTTACCATAATCCAACGTTTCACTACATACACACATGGGTGTAGTTACTGACATTATTAAAAGATCTGGCTTTGTGAAATCAATAAATAAAGTCAAACGCATTATTTTCACATGGCATCACATCTCTCTCTCTCTCTCTCTCTCTCTCTCCGTCTCTCTCTCTCACCACAACACACACACACACCACAACACACACACACACACAACACATTGATTTTTGTGTTGATTTGTAAATTCAAACGAGACATTGCTTTAGTGTCTCTGACTTGTCTTTGACTAAGTTCCTCAGAACATGGGCTCCTGAGAATCTGGTTTGGTTTCTTTTGACATCATCTGCAGTTTTGTCCTTTATTGATATATTTCATTCAAAAAAAGAAAAACAACTCCCCCATGGCCCCAAAACATAAGTGACATTTTGCGATTTGCTGATACTTGGTTGAGTCTCAAACTTCAAACTAGTGTACTACTAGTATGTTAATGTGACAGAACAAGAGTATGTGATTTGAGACACCGCCAACTGTGCTTACTCCAGAGATTAAGACTATTTTGGCGTTATTTAATTCCTAGTAGATAAAAAGTATACAAAGAGATTTGTAATATGCTTTAAAACAATATAAAGACAGCTTGCAGAAAACAGAAATTGATGTGGAGAGTAACGTTATGAACAGAGTGACAATGTGTTCGTGGATAATGCAGCTCACTCTTCATCACAAGACAGTCCGTGCACTTATCACCGTGGGCAGTAGGAGAGCTGTACACTTGTCTGTGGTTTTCCTAAAACTAGACTTATTTTGTCCACATCTCCAAAATATTTAAAAAAAATGAGCGAATACAACCATTCTCACTCAAACACTAAAAGGTGATCATCCAAAACCAACACAAAAAACCAACACAACCCACTGCCTTCCTAAGCTTTAACTACAGATCAGTAATATGTGTTGGGGTCTTATTCTATTAACTGAGATATACTGAAAAAAGGATAGTACTTGTTGTTTGGTTTAATTTTTGATGTTGTTGGTTGGTATGTACAGTGGTGCTTGAAAGTTTGTTTTAACCCTTAGAATGTTTTCCTAGATTTCTGAACAGAAATATGACCTAAAACATCATCAGAGTTTTTTTCACACAAGTCCTAAAAGTAGATAAGAGAACAAAAATGATGGACAAAATATTTATACTGTGGTTCATTTACTTAGTTGAGGCAAAAATGATCCAATATTACATATTAGTGAGTGGCCAAAAAGTATGTGAACCTTTAAGATTAGCAGTTCATTTGAAGGTGAAATTAGAGTCCGCGGTTGTTTTCCCCCCCCCCCCTCAATCAATGGGATGACAATCAGGTGTGTGAGTGGGCACCCTGTTTTATTTAAAGGAATTGGGATCTACTCAAGTCTGCTTCTTCACAACAGTGTTTGTGGAAGTGTTATCATGGTAACAAAACAAAGAAGATTTCTGAAGGACCTCAGAGAAAAATAGTGTTGATGCTCATCAGGCTGGAAAACGGTTGGTACAAAACCATCTCTAAAGAGTTTTGACTCCACCAATCCAGTCCAGACAGATTGTGGTACAAATGAAGGAAATTTCAAGACCATTGTTACCCCTCAACATGAGTCGGTGGTCCGACCAACGAAAAGATCACTCCAAGAACAAGG
Source organism: Ancistrus triradiatus (assembly GCA_025084515.1). Taxonomy (NCBI): domain Eukaryota; kingdom Metazoa; phylum Chordata; class Actinopteri; order Siluriformes; family Loricariidae; genus Ancistrus; species Ancistrus triradiatus. The sequence continues at coordinate 273,512 of JAJAGP010000655.1, read as the reverse complement.
CGTGTAATAGCTGGCGAGGTCAATAAAGGACCCCTCCCAGTCCACCATCAGAAGAACACTGAACAACAATGGTGGTTGCCATGGCAATGGTTGCAAGGAGAACGCCACTGCTCTCTAAAAAGAACATTGCTACTCATCGGCAGTTTTGCTAAAGATCAGGTGGACCCAAGCCAGAAGGCTATTGGAAGAATGTTTTTGTGGATGGGATGAGACCAAAATAGAACGTTTTTGGGGCTTAAAAGAAAAGCGTTATGTTTGTTTGGAAGAATTGAAAACACACTGCATTCCAGCATAAGACAACCTTATCCCATCTGTGAAACATGGTGGTGGTAGTCTCATGGTTTGGGCCTGTTTTTTGCTGCATCTGGACCAGGAACGACTTGCCATCATTGGTGGAACAATGAATTTTGAATGATATCAGAGAATTCTAAAGGAAAATGTCAGGACATCTGTCCATGAACTGAACCTCAAGAGAAGGTGGGTCATGCAGTAAGACAATGACCCTAAGCACACAAGTTGTTCTACCAAAGAATGGTTAAAGAAGAATAAAGTTAATGTTTTGGAATATCCAAGTCAAAGTCCATTTGAAATGTTGTGGAAGGACCTGAAGCAAACCGTTAATATGAGGTTTTGTTGCAAAATGATAAAACTTACCCTTACAAACCATGTCAAAGCAATATCAAAAGCAAAAGGTATATTCAAATGCAAAACTTATTAATGTAGCAGCATTAAACTAAAAAACTCAGAATTGTTAAATACTTAGAACACGTGATCTTAACATTGTTCACACTCACTTTCACCAAAGGAACATTTTCATTGTTCTTAGAACTGTTGGAGAATATGCCCCCTCATATGTGTTACATGTGTTCACACCGCGCCAAAAACTCGGAATGACTGTGTTTCTCATAACGCTGTGTATAAGGACTTTTGTAGCTCCTACTTTTCTCAGCAAGTAGGAACTCTTAGTCACATACGTAAACGCGTTTGAAATGTAGTGTATAGTGACTGGTCCAGGAGCCTTAGACAAGTACATTGTTGAAGGCAACTGCCATTTTTAAATATGCTTGTATATTACACCAGTAGATGTAATAGACCAGTAAATGGACCGACAGTGAAGTTCAGGCACTACTGAGCTACATACTAGTGTAGTATGCAGTAGTGTGCCATTTCATATACAGCGATTAAGGTATCGGACTGTGGTCCAGAAAGTCAAATCCCACCTCTGCAATGCTACTGTAGTAGGGTCCTTGAGAAAGACCCTTAACCTCCAACTGCTTGAATTGTAATAGCTGTAATTGCTAAGATTGTATCACTTGTGAGTCGCTCTCGATAAGTGTGTCTGCAAAATGCCTAGATGTAAAATATATTAGCATGATTAAGGTATTCAGGGTGTTTTGAAAACTGAGCATATGTTAAATATGTCAAATATTGTTCCAGAAAATCATTTTTACATTTAAGTGAAGATCAACACTGTTCACGGATGTGGATATTGCTGGTTCCTTCTCTTCTTAGAAAAAAGGAGGGAAAAATTGTTTTAGCTAACTGAACTCCCTGATGTCCCACTATAATGTATGAGGTATTTCAACTTCCCTCCCCTCTAGCCAAGCCACTACCCCCAAAACGAATGACTATCTAAAATTGAGAAATCAAACTGTGCACCGAGTGAACGTGTACCTGTATAATGTGACTTATATTGGTAGTAGTTCCTGCCTTTGCATGCACCTTCCACCTCCTTCCTCTCAGTAAGAAGCTCCACGTTGTGTTTATGCTGGGATTCATTATAAAAATCAATTAGTGAAGCAGGTCACTGTGAGACATTAGAGGAGATTTTAATATTTTTATTTACACTCAGGAACTTAACAGCCAGCTATGAGATCACCAAGCTCTGGACCACGTTCGTTTTTTAGACAGGCTCGGCTACCTCATAAGGACAGGTGGGGGAGAGGTTACCACAATATTCATCCTCCTCAAAGCATAGGTCCATATCATAAACCAATTTTATTGGCTTACAGGTGGTTAATTTTTTTTTTCTATGAATTAAACTGTTGTTAGAAATTCGTGAAAGAAAATATGTCTAAGCCATCGTCGAACGTGACTGACAGTGTTTGACAGTGTAGCACATTACTAAGGCAGGGTGTCTGACTGCCCAACAGCGCCTCGCAGGTTTCTATAGGAAATTTACCGGTTAAATGTGGTACTGCAGATGCCATGTGTAAATGCAACTCAGTGGGACAGAATGAAGCGGTTAAAAGCTAGCATGTATATCACCTTATCTTAATTAGAACATAAAGGCTACTGTATATGACATCCAAACAACATGTGTGAAAACTAATTAGTAATGTGAACCAGCTTCAGCAGCCTCTGTGTAAAGTTAAAGAAAGTTGTAAGTTTTAATTAGACTGTATAATGTAGCCACTGTAAGTGACACATAGACATTTGTATAGGCTAGGCAAGAAGTCCTGGCTGTACTGTCCTGTGTTGCTCAGCACCTGTAACTTGCCCAACAGTCTGGTAAATTAGCTGCATTTAACCTTCCTGGTACACAGTCAAGTGTTCGGCTTACATTTACATTTAGTCATTTAGCAGATGCTCTTTTCCAGAGCGACTTTCAACTGATACAATCTTACCATCCAAGCCAGTGGGTGAAGGGTGGCACTTTGATAGAGGTGGAATTTGAACCATGGACCTTCTGGTCCATAATCCAGTACCTATCACATATTCATTATTTTCTAAATACTGGGTTCATCTGGTTTGATAATATAGGTCATGAGTTTGTACCTGCACTTACATTGTTGGTCAATATCCGCTACTGTTTGTAGGGCCAAAAATAAAATTTGAAGCTAAATACAACTGGATAAAAAAGAAGAGTGCATGTTTAATTCAGTGTAGACTTGTTATTTAGGGCCTGCTTTAAGGCAGTTCTACATTTGTTGCATATTTACCTCACTGCTACTTTATACCTTTAAAATTACTTATAAATTATCTTGAATCTAATCTTCTTTTGTGCTGCTACTGCTGCTGCTGCTGTACTGTGTGACAATCTTGACATAATATCTCATAATAACAATATAACATCTCTTAACAACAACACAATATCTAAATTTTTTATTCTGCTTGGCAGCCAAATGCTTCTGTACAAATCAGCATGCTAGTTGCAATAAGATAAACCCGATACGTTCAGGCTGCAAGCTCCATGGCTAAAACACTGTATAATGTTTATCAAAAACTACCATAAATTAATTCTTTTGCAGCCTCGATGGCTCAATGGGCAGAGCTAGCTGCTCTTAATGGCAGTATCAATGGTCCTGAGTTCAGTCTCGGCTGGGGCGTGCAACAAGAAGGTCAAGCAGTGTGTTCATGGAAAACCCCTGCCACTATGGTGTACTGCTAGTGCCAGTGCCCAGCCCAGATAAATGGGAAGGGCTGCATCAGGAATGGCATCTGGGGAAAACCTATGAAAGGTCTAATATGTGGATGATAACGGGAGCAGTTGATGGAGGATTTTTACTGTAAAAATGATGTCCATTGGGATGGACAAAAACTTTGCAAATATAAAATATATTAAGATAAATTTGAAATGCTATCACTTGAAGTGGAACCTTGAACAAAGGTTTCTACCTTGTAAATGGTTGTTTGTCACTTGTACTTTGTTTGCTCGTACACACATTCACGGGAGACAGAGAGTGAGTGAAAAAAGAGAGAAAAGACAGAGTAAACACAAAAGTCTCCTGAGCCACTGAATTAAACTACATCACTAAACGTTTTGAAGATGCCATAATGAGGTAGGGATTTTCCCTTAAGAAATAATGGATGAATAGCTCCTATTATCTGAATATTCATTATCTGAGCCATTTCCAGGTCCAAGGTACATTCAGATAATGAGGTTTGACTGTGCTTTTAAGTTTTGCTACGCTAGCCATTCAACCACTGGTTGTATATAGTTGTATACTGGTCAAAGTTACTCAATATAGTAGCCTCTAAAATAATTTTAAACCACAATTTTAATTCACTCTGGTCTTGACTCAGACTCACCTTCATTTGGACCCAATCCTGACTCAAACTCGACACTCTTTGGACTCAGTCTTGAATCTTGGCTATATGGGTCCTGGACTCGGGGAAAGGAAGTCTTGGCTACTTCCCTAACATACAGTAGGGGCCAAAAGTCTGAGACCACTGGTGAAAACGCTTGCTTGAATCATTGCTCAGAAGGATTGAAAATGCAGCCAGATAATGAGCTTTGCACCAACTATTTGAAGACCATAGAAGATCAAGGAGTGGCAACTGTCATGGACGTTCTTTGTCAGTCACCTGACCTAAACCCCTTCAAGCACTTGTAAGGACAATTGAAGACAGTGAAAGCAAAGCATTCAGTGACAACGCAAAATATTCTTGGGATAAAGTTGAGCATTAGCACAAACTTGAAGTCCATGTGAACTTGAGTACAAAACTCTCTCATTACAGAAAAAATTAGATGGGTGTGTGTGTGTGTGTGTGTGTGTGCATACCAAATACTAATAAATTCTGAAATTTAAAGATTGTTTTTCAAAATTGCACATTTTGACTTGAATTGTTATGCTGATTATATGATTTATTTTATATGATTAATAATATTAAATTCAAGACAAAGCTTAAATAAAAGCATTTCCAGTAGTGGTGTCAGACTTTTGGCCTGTATATACAGAGTGATATTTACAGCTGGGAAACTGCAGTTGTAAAAACAAATGTGGGGAAAAATTCTGTCATTATGGTCATACTGACGACGTCCATGAGCTTGTGTTTTTTAGATTTATTATGTGGATATTTTTATAACATTAGCAGACTCAATGCAATTGTCATAGTTATATTAAAAGAGTCAAACAAATGTGAATAGAGAATAGACAAATATTTATTACCAAAAGCAATCGTACTACTAGATGTTCATACCTGTAGAAGGACATTTGCAACTGCACATCTGTGTGATAAATGCTCTCAAATGCTGTCTAATATCTGCATTTCAAGCCTTAGTTTGTAACATTGCACAAATTCAATATAAAATCATATATCTGCTGGCTGATACTGCATATTGTCACGATCTAGGTGCATCAGGGGCAGGGAAACAGACGTAGTTGCAAGTGTGCTAGCTTTATTGGTGACAAACATGGTGAAGATGCAGTGAAAAGAGGAAGACTATGGTGTTATGCTGAAGAATACAAAGAAGAGCTGAAATGCTAAACACACACAACAATGTTATCAATGAAAAACAATAATAATACAAACAGAGCTACAGTGCCAAACTCACAGACAATGCTAACACTAACACACAGTGCTAAAACAGAGCTACACTACCAAACACACAGACAATGCTAACACTGACACATAATGCTAATACAAACAGAACTACAACAAATAGTAACGCTAACTATGTGCACCACCCTAAAAGACATGAAAAGAGGCAAGAAACAAGAACAAGATCACACAAACCAGGCTAGGAGTAAGACAAACAGGAGCTGAGAATCACCAGAAGCATGAAAGGCCAGAAAAAGATATGCACCAGAGTGAGTGTATATATAGGTAGGGAACAGCAGACTGTATATTGAAAAGCCTGCTGTGGAAGGAGAAAAGGGTCAAAGTGGAGCCATGCGGGATGATATAGCTAGCCAGCCCACATCATCCTGACACCACATCATCCTGAAACTATACAATCGTCAAAATTGGTGTCATGTTCATTCAGAACTAAAGTTAAATACTTTTAGTTTTGCACATTAATCTTACCCTTAACACAACATATCATCTGTAAACTTCCCACTTATTGCTGTCCTTAACGCTTATTGATTATTGGTTATACGCTAAAATTATGCAAACATTGTTGTGGTAAAAAAAAACTAATAGATACACATCTTACAGTCAAACTTTGTTCCAAAAATGGTTTGGATAATGGAGCCCTGTTTCCATCACCTCCTAAGGGGAACTATATACCTGGTTCCTGTATATTTAAACCCCTATCTATTTTTAATTATGTCAGCATTACATAGTGATGCAGAAAGCTTTCTGGTTGGTCTGGCTGTATGCCTGTTATCTTCACATTAGGTGGGCCGTTTCCTCTCTAAGGGCAGGGTGCCATTCGTCACGTATACCACAGAATGTGTGCACACGTACTCTATTGTCTCCCAGCTCCCACACTATTTCTAAACACTACAATATACAACCATTACCTTACAATTAACTACTGAAGAAAACAAAAGTGGTAAATATATGTAGAGGTAAATACATTTAGACCATCATTTACATCATCATTTTACATTTAGGTGGGTTAGGGATAGAGGATTAATATACAGTGGTGCCTCGATTCTTGACCACCTCAGAAGTTGTCGAATTCGGTTCTCGATGCATTTTGACTAGAAAAGTTTGTCTCAGTTCTCGTTGTTTGCCCGGTACTCTGGGCACTTGCTTAAACTTGTATGAGTCGAGCCGAGCCGCACAACTCATTTCAGCTGAAACTCGATTCATGATTCACGATTCAGTGCACAGTAATTCACTGATTCAGATTCACAGTAGCCATTGCCCAGTGAAGATCTGTGCTGTGTTTATTGTGTTTTTCTTTCTACAGTACAGTATTTTATTGCAAATAAGTCTCCATGGATCCTAAAATGTTTACTATTGACAGCCAACTGAAAGGAAAGGAATGCTCTAGAACACAGGCTGCAGTTACCATTAGCACTATGCTAATGCTGAGTTCACCAATAGAGTAGTTGTTTTGCTTATATTTTTCCACTTTCAATTCATTACTCATTAAATTACATGAGATTTTTCAACACTATACTATAAAATAAGATTTGTGTTAATAATTCTGGCCAACTGTAGGTCAGTGTAAGTGTTTTAAACATTAACTTTGCTAATCATTACTTATCATAGCAATAAGTTCCTGGGTTCAATCCCAGAGTAGAGTGGCCTGGGTCCCTTCTGTGTGGAGTCTGCATGGCTTCCAAGTGGGTTTACTCCAAGTACTCCAATTTCCTCCCACAGTCCAAAGACACTAAATTGTCTAGATTACACTAAATTGGCATTGACTTGAGTGCATATGTATGACTAGTCTTCGTGTAAACTTGTGTATAGATATAACCTTGTGTGTGTCACTGAAATGGCCACTGATGCTGACAGCAACATTAAATAAACCAAATAAACAAACAAACAACTTATCATAGGCTCAGACTTTACCAAACACTTTTTAAACTCATTGCTTCATGATACATTCAACTTATGATGAATGTGTCGGAATGTATCCCCATCATAAATCAGGGAGCACCTGTACAATACAACTCCATTAAAGTATATAATTCCTTATGCAGTGTGGATTTTCTGGAGGTCTGGAACGGATTAATTCAATTTACATTATTCCTTATGGGAAAAATGTGCTCGTTTCATCGTTTTCGGTTCTCGACAACACGTCTAGAACAAATTAAAGACGAGAACCGATGTACCACTATACTCCATTGTGGGAGTTAGAATAATGGTGTCACGACCACATCACACCCAGACTACACTTCCCAGCACGCTGTGCTCCCGCCTCGTCATTCACTCCCCCGTTCCAATTTACCCGTCTACTGATTACGCACACCGGTATCCTTTCAGCTCATCACTCACAAGCGCATTTAAACGCCACTCTCCCGTCACTTCAAGGCCAAGTTTCATCGTCCCTGCATGCCGCATAATCCTGTTACTCAGCGGTCCTTCTGATTGCTGATCCCGGTTATTCACTCTGCTCCGTTCTCTGACTCTGATGTCCGTGTTCCGCCTTTAGACTCTTTTGCTCGTTAGAACTGAACTTCTGTAATCGTGCTCGGAACTGTTTTTGACCACTGCCTTTGATCTGCCCATTCCGTGCTTCCGCCCTGAGTGTGTGCTAATAAAGCTTGCTTTGAATCCGGCTTTCTGCATCCGTCTCCAGTATGTACCACTAATGATAAGTGATAGTTTTTTTCATAAAGGGGTTCAACTATTTCTTTATTTGCATTGAACTGAACAAAATTAATCAATGTGTACACAGCTCCATGACAAACCATTACTTGACTAAATATTTGATATATTTTTTTAACTTACTTGAAAGACAGGTATAATTTTAACCTTTAGTTCACAGCCAGTAAGGGCTACAAGAAAATATCAGATCTGTCTCTTCAGTTTGCTTACTTTCTTCACCAAAAATAATGGTCATGAATGTGAAATGTACCATAACTGGAGCTAGATAAATCTACCTGTTTAACTTAAAGACTTGGGAAGGAACAACATCTGACTTTTGGGTGGAGAAAACACTGTGACTGGAAAGACACTAATTAATCTAAGAAAACCTACATTAATTCCGAACCTGTGAGCCACAAAGGTAAGACGGGACTGCTGTATTTTTTATGTTAAACCATGTAAAGTCTATGGTTTTAACATTTTTTCAGCTTATCAGAGACAAACTTCTATATTAAAAGCAACAGCAACAACAAAAATACTCCTAGCTATTTTTAGGGGTGCTGGGATTCAATTTAGGGGTGCTTTCAAAGGGTCTACACACACTGTGAAGCAAGATTAGAGGCCGACTTGGGCTTGCTGTCATGTATCAGCATTATGGCATTTATGAACAAGAGGATCTTAGTAAACTTTATACTGGAACTACAGTACTCTGCAAAAGTCTTAGGCCACCAATTGATTTGTTGCTTTAGCAATGCTATAATGATCATATGTAATAATATCCCAGTCTTTCTATTAGAATATAACCAGAAATTTGAGGAAGTTTGTATACAGTATTAAAAAAACCTTCTGTAGGCTACCGTGGCAAGTTAGTGTGACCCCCCTTACACTTCAGCAATAGCAGCATCTAGCAGCTTCATCTGGATGCCAGGATGACCTTCTACAGTCTGAACAAGTTTGACCAGGAATTGTCTTTTTGGAAGGGTCGCAGCCAAGAAACCACATTTCCGGAAAGGTCACATTAAATGCTAAATTATATATTTAGTGGTGTACTTTGCCTGCAGAAGCCATTTTGATCAAAAAATTAGTGTTTAGTGGGTTTTTTTAAATAGTGTGTAGATCTTTGCTGTATTTTCTGTTTTGTATCTTAGTAAAGAGATTGAGAATTAATTACAAATGGTCATTAAACCATTGCTAAACCAACTAATGGCGGACCTTTGCACAGTAATGTATAGGCTAGTTCTGTAATATACAGTATATAGTGATGTGCACAAATAAGGCTCATAGAAGAAGGCACCCTTATCCTGAGCGACTTATAACTGAAACAATCTTACGATATACAAACCAAGCAGCTGAAGGCCAAGGGCCTTATTGCTCAATGGTCCAAGAGTGGCAGCTTTGGCAGAGCCATGGCTTGTAACCTCAGCCTTCTTGTAAATAGTGCAGTACCATAACCATTGTGGCACCATGGGTATCGAGAATTGTTTGTACATTCAAAAAACCTAATTATTGTGGCAAGGTGACACAGCAGAATGCATTACGCGTACAGCTCCAGGGTTCTGGGCACCAGGGTTTGAGCCTCCCCTGCAGTTACTGCCTGTGTGGAGTTTCCTTTAAATTGCCCCACAATTGTGTGTGAGTGAATTGGTGACTTTGTTATTCCCTGCATTTTTTCAGGTTTGTTTCCTCCTTGCACCTAACATTTCCTGCTCACAGATTGACAGAATGCTATTTAGGATGACATGGTTACTGTAGATGAATTAATAAAAACAAACTGTTTAATATGTCTTCTTTGCGAATTATGTCATTTACAAAGCAATCTTCAGTAAGACACTCCACTAATGAATTAGACTGTATGCAGATAAAAAAGCACTAACGCTGTACAACTTTTCAACCAAACCTTTTCCTAATGTTGCACTGCCGTTGGTTCAGATACTCGGAACCTTCTAATAAACCATCACCTCCCCCAACACCAGCCATCCCCCAGCTCCCCCTTATTATAGTGTGTGCACTGTCACAGTTTGGCCAGATATGAGGTCTCATGTCCTGCCTGTTCAACCTCCTAGTCTATCATTACGGCAAACCTGTAAGAACTGCCAAATCAAACACTGCGTCTTGCTCTCACCCCAGATCTGTTTTTGCTCATGTGATATAATGTGTAAATTCACCCATTCATCTTCAGTAATCACTTTATCCTGGTGAGTGGACTGGGGAACCTCTCTCAGAAATACAGGTATGCTGCTTAACGTCCATTTGGATGTTTTGTGATCCTTATTATTAAGGTAATTAACCTACTTTTCCAAAATGTTACCATGCCAGATAGATTAGCTGTCCACCAGTAGTAATACACGTGACACACAGCCTGTTGTTCACAAAGTTGTATTGAACACAGTTTTGTTAAACACAAGACAGGACAATGAGAACTGCGTCTTTGTAATGCAGCACAACAGAGTAGTATGCGCAGCCTCATTCGCACAATTTCTGCACACGTTGTGTTAACTGCTCATTTTTGAAATATATCCTCGCATTGTACATACAACAAAAGAATCATTACATAAAAACAGTTTCTCATTCCATAAATGTGTGTGTCTGTAAATTCATTTACATTTACAGCATTTAGCAGACGCCCTTATCCAGAGCGACTTACAATTGATACAATCTTACAAGAAATTGTGGGTTAAGGGCCTTGCTCAAAGACCCAACAGTGGCAGCTTGGCAGAGGGGGGATTTGAACCCTGGACTTTTGGTCCATAGTTCAGTACCTTAACCACTAGGCTACCATAGTCCCGAACAATTCAAAGAATCTGGAGGAATTTACATATACATTAACAGCATTTAGCAGCATTTAGTAGGATTTGAACCCTGGACCTTTTTGGTCCATAGTCCAGTACATTCACCACTAGGCTACCGCAGTCCCATTCAAGTTCACCCATTCATCTTCAGTAATCTCTTTATCATGGTGAGTGGACTGGGGAACCTCGCTCAGAAATACAGGTATGCTGCTTACTCGGACGTTTTGTGATCCTTTTTATTAAGGTAATTAACCTAATTATCCAATATGTTACCCTGCCAGATACATTAGCTGTACAGCAGTGGTAATGATACACATGACAGCACAGCCTGGTGTTCGGGAAGTTTTACTGAACACAATGTTTTATTAAACACGAGACAAGACAACAATGAGAACTGCATCTTTGCAACACATAAAACACGAGATAAATGTGCAACCACGTTCATTTCTGAAATATCTGGTCGCATTGTTCATACAACAAGAAAGAAACATTACATAAATATGTGTGTGTGTGTGTGTGTGTGTGTGTGTGTGTGTGTGTGTGTGAGAGAGAGAGACAGAGAGAGGGACTGTGCAAGTCAGTGTGATTCACACACCTCCACAGTGAGATAAGATTTTACACATCTTAAATAGTATAAAAAAGAAAATCAATAGGGGTTAGTTAATGATGATATTAAATAAATCAATATATGGGAAACACTGCAGTATCTTGGCTGTTTAGCCAGTGTTGGTACACTATAATATCCCATATAGCATTGTTGGGTATGGTGTATGATATGGTGTTGAGACAACATCCAGGCATAACATGCAGTTTCACAGAATATATCCTGGACGTTAAGCAATGCATATTTGTACTGGGAGTAAGGCAGGAATACACAGCAGATAATGAGCCAGTTCATAACAGCCTCATGCCAAACATGCCGAACTCCACACCGAAGGCAGGGATCAGTCCTGGGTGGCTGAATCTGTGGAACACAAAACAGTACATAACCATTTTGCCCTGTGATATGCATGTGGATCAATATTATGTCTTTTTGTCTTAATAGTGTTGATTTAACTCTCCATGTGAAGCGAAACCAAAACAGAAAACATGCTCTACTTTTAATTTTATTTTAAAGCAGCAATGGCAGTTTAAGTTTTATTTTCGTAATTTTAATTTCTGTTTATTAAAACTGTTTTTGTATTTGAGTTTCCATTACCTATAATAAAACCCTGGCGTGGCTTGTGCTTAAAGCCTTTCTTATCTAGCCTCTATTACAAAGTCACCAAAACTTCTAATCAAGGCTGCTATATGGGTGGAGACATTAGTGCCACTTTCGCTTACCCTTAATGCATCAGTCTGCATGCTGTGTTGTTATCTGTTTAATTAGCGACTGAGCTATGCTTGGATGGAAACCCCAGCTTGTGGTCCTTCCTCGACTCAGGTGCCGTTGTATTATGGTACCATTCAAATCAACAAATGCTCCTCCGTGGTGATTCGGCGAGCTCATGCCATATTGATGTGCTATATATTTCAGTCTCATCCCAGTGCTATAGGGGTCTGTGCGCTGGGGAAGGTATAAAGCAGTGCCCGCTCTGACCAGAGACCTGGCTCACGGCACCATTTATCAGCGGGGACGCGCACACAAAGGCCTCAGTGTGGGGGCCAGTAATTGGATCTGCAACACCCCAGTGCCCCTAAGACCTAACTGCACCCCTTCCCCAATTTCCCCCCATCCTTTCTCCTTCTTTCCTCCTTCGCTTCTACTTTCTCGCTCCTTCTTTCATCTAGCCATTATCTCCGCTGGCTCAGTGCGTCAGGAAGCACGCTGCATGAGCAGACGCAGACATGCCCTGACTCACAACCAACTCACACACGCAAGGACACAAGAGGAGATATTCTGCAAAACACTCAAACAATCTAACGTCTGCACTGCTACAGCTTAAATGCAGTCTTAGATCATTTCCATAGTGGCCATCATGATTTTTAGATTCCAGTTTTCAGTGTCCGCATGAAATTGAAGATAAATTAGATTTTTTAAATTTGTATCATGATTATTCTTACACTAGTTTTAGTAGTTTGGTAGTATATTTTTGCTAGTATTTGTCATGTGATGGTTTCGTTGCAAAATTAAAAGAACAACACATTCATTCTACATTTCTTTCATTCTCGACAGAAGACTTGTCGAGAACCCGAAAACAATGAGTACTGAGCAAATTTTCCCATAAGGAATAAAGTCAATTTAATTAATCCATTACAGACCCCTAGAAAATCCACACTGTATAAGGCATTAATGGAGCTGTATTGTACAGATGCGATTGGGTCACATTCTGACAAATCCATAATAAGTACAGTATGTATCATGAACTGAGGAGCTATAATGGGACTGTGGTGGCCTAGTGGTTAAGGTACTGGACGCTGGGTCAGAAGGTCCAGGGTTCAAATCCCACCTCTGCCAAGCTGCCACTGTTGGGTTCTTGAGCAAGACCCTTAATCCACAATTGCTTGGATTGCAAGATTGTACCAATTGTAAGTCGCTCTGGATAAGGGTGCCTGCTAAATGCTGTAAATGTAAATGTATAATATAACCTATATTGTATCATAGCGAAGCCCACATTTAAAACACTTATACACCAACCTACAGTTGGCCAAAATGGTAGCCTAGCGGGTAAGGTACTGGACTATGGACCCCATCTCTACCAAGATGCCACTGTTGGGTTCTTGAGCAAGGCCCTTAACCCTCAATTGCTTGGATTGTAAGATCAATTGTAAGTAGCTCTGGATAAGGGCGTCTGCTAAATGCTGTAAATGTAAATGTAAAATCATTAACACAATGATTCTCTGTAAACCCTGGAAGATCAGCAGTTTCTGAAATACTCAGACCAACCTGGCTAGCACCAACAACCATGTTCAACATCACTTAACAATCTCACCATCAACATCACCTTCCTTCCCCATTCTGGTGCTTGGTTCAGCAAGTCATCTTGAACATGTCTACATACCTAAATGCACTGAGTTGTTGCTAAAATGGTGTGATAATTTCACGTTAACGAGCAACTGGACAGTTGTACCTAATAAAGTGACCAGTGAATGTATGTGTATGTAAAAGAAAGAAAGCATGATAGCTTAATGGTTAAGGTTGAGGACTGTGGGCCACAAGGTCTAGGGTTCAAATCATGCCACTGCAAAGCTGCCACTGTTGGATCCTTGAGCAAAGCCCTTAAACCCAAACTGCTTTGATTCTAAGACGCTATCAGTTGTAAGTCGCTCTGGATAAGAGCTCAATGACCTTATGGCCCCAAATGTCAAGTCAACACGACCACTTAAGAGAACAAACTTACAAATGGCATTGTTCTGCTTGATTGTTGGCATTTTTTTTTCAGTTTACACAAGTATATTTGAGATTAATGAACAACGTGACACAGTCTGATGTGAATGGTGTGATAATTTCGCCATGCAGAGCTAATCTCAGGGTTAAGATGCTTTCCTTACTCATTAGCAACCAGCACAACACTAAAGAAGAAAAATTGGGACAGCAAACATATCTTGACTACATTTGATTCAGGACTTTAACAAAAGAAAATCACAAAGGAGACCTCCTTAATATGTCTGTAGTTTCTCCTACACAAAAGGGAGATCTAATGGTAAGGAATACTAGAACATAAGGTTCCTGTCTCTCAGGTTTTTCTCTTGAGTAAAAACACCCAATCAAACATGCCTGCTGTGAAAAAAAAGAGCTTCAAAATGATGTCAAACATTTATCATCCATACAAACAGTATATTTGACTTAATATGGAGTACTTTTATAATAAATCTAATTAGTCAAATAATGGCAATGCTAGCCTATTATTTTATGGCTCATCACTCCACCTAAAACATGTGGTGCCTCGGTTCTTGACAACCTCAGAACTCGTCGAATTGGGTTCTCGGTGCATTTTGAATAGAAAAATTTGTCTCTGTTCTCGTTGTTTGCTCAGTATTCGCTGCACTTGCTTAAACTTGTATGAGTTGAGCCGCTCGACTTGTTTCAGTCAAAACTCGATTCACGATTCAGAATTCACGATTCAGTACACAGTGATTCAGTGATTCAGGATCACAATCGCCTTTGCTCAGTAAAGATCTGTGAATGTTCCAGAACACAGGCTGCAGTTAGCATTAATAGCTATGCTTGCACCCTGAGTTCATCAATAGAGTAAGTGTTTTTAAATTACATGAGATTTTCAACACTTTATTATAAAATAAGCTTTGAATTTATGATTTGACCAACTGTAGGTTAATGTATGTATTTTAAACATGAACATACTTATCATTACTTGTAATACACTCCACTATACCACTCTAGCAAACACTAGCAAAAACATGTCCCCTTCATAAACCGGGGAGTACCTGTACAATACAACTCCATTAATGCATATAATGCTTTATACAGTGTGGATTTCCTGTGGGTCTGGAATGGATTCATTCATTCTAAATTATTCCTTATACGAAAAAGTTGCTCGGGACTCATCGTTTTCGGTTCTCGACAAGCCTTGTGGAAAGAACTAACAATGAGAACTGAGGTACCACGGCACTTGTAAGGAATTTGAATAGATGCATATTACTGTAGTTGTTCACATTTCACACTTTTTTATGTTTAGGTCTTCAATCATCACTCAACCAACATTATAACAAATGTATACATCTTTTGTTTACATTTCATTCATTGTCAAACTCAGGCAGCACATGTGGCTCAGCTATAAGAGCCAGAGTTCAAACTCCAGACTTGCAACCAAAACGCTTCTCAAGATAAGCTCAGCTTTGGCTCCTTTAATCTCAAATGTATCCTCTTTTGTATAAAATGTGTTTTTTTAAGGAGAAATTCTGTTTCTCCTTAGGAACTTTAGAGGAAACAAGTGTGACAAGGTGAAACGTAAAAGAAACCTAAATGAGAATCACTATTAACTATTAATTCCTGGACTATAAATCACAAGACCTTCCTATGAGAGTATGTGCAGTTGATATATAAACAGTGTTGCCTGCTGAGTAGCAATGAGCAAAAGACTACATCAATACATGAATTAGGCATCTACTAACACTGCTACATTTGTTTTTAATATGTGGGAATGCTGCACAATACGGATTTTGGGGAAAGAAGTACGGAAAGAGCTCGACTACCTAAGGCACCCTCAAAGCACAAAGCTCGGCGCTAAGCTAATGGCCCCTAGCATGCTTATTTATAGCATTTCCTCCGTGACTAATGCTTTCAGAATCCACCTTCGCCCTTGCCTGCACTGGCTAATCCTTCTTCCGCCCTGACTCGGTGTCTGTTGTTGCTCGCTGTTTGTTTTCCGAAGATGCAGCAGGGACGGCGAATGCCTGGTTTAGGTTCGGTTTGAGTTTGATTTGGGCTGCTGCTGGAGCTGCTGCTGGCTCCTGCACAGTCAGCCAGACCCCTGAGGCCTGGGCCTTCTTCCAGCATGGGCGGCAGCGAATCGGACAAAGGAGCTCAGTCACTGTGTGAGCGTGTGTACGTGTGTTCTTGGGCTTGGAGAGAGACCCTGGCGAGCCTAGCGCGACGGTCTTATCCTCGCGGCTCAAGCACACGCCACCAGCTGCTGCCCTCTTCCTGTGCTTTCATTAAAGCCGTCTCTGTGCTGCTCCACAGGGTATAACACACACATTGCTGAGCCTGGATCAGTCACGACTATATCACATGCCTTGCTCTACTGTCTTTCGGTCCACCTCATTCCCTCGTCCGTTCCTTTCTTTATGTTTTCGACAGGATCTGGCTTTGTTGGCTGGCTTTCTAGCGTTCTCCCTGGCTTCCTTCTCTCTCGCTCTGTCTTTCTCTAGCTCTCTGAGGCCAAAGCAGGGCAAGACAGCCAGCCCCGGCACACAGCCACTGCACCATTCACGCCACTATGAAATATCTTTGTGTTCTGTTTTGGTGAACCCGGGCCACGCTTTGTATTTTCCTTTACTTTAATATCTTCTGTAGGTGTGTATCAGTATGCCTAAGTGCATGCATGTGGTAAACACAAGAGTGTGTGCACGAGCACAACGAGGCTGCGTTGCATGCGTCAAGCCCCGAGCCAAGCCAGGCTTTGCCAGAGGGAGCGTCTGCTATGTAGGGCGCCTGGCAAGCTGGACGCCAGTGGAATATCAACATGACTGCATGCCACTCCTTCCCACAGCCCACCTGCCCACAGAGTGAGAGAGAGAGAAAGAGAGAGAGAGAGAGAGAGAGAGAGAGCGTGCGAAAGAAAGGGGGGGTGCAGGAAATTGCCAGGTAGCGTCCAGACCCACTTCCCTGCGTCGCGCCCAATTTATCAGGATCGCATCCATACTGGATGCACTCTCCAGGACAGGAGGTGTGTGTGTGTGTGGAAGAGAAAGTGAGAGAGAGAGAGTTTTAAAGGAGACTAAGAAACTGTGCCATTTTGTGGGATTTGTGGCGGAAACAAAATGAGGTTGTACAATTTTTTAGGATATGATCAATATATAAAACACTGAACTGTGCAAAGTGCATAGTAGGAATTGTATTAGTATGTAGGTAGCAGTACTAACATAGTTGTAGTATACAGTGATCATAGTAGTAATTGTATTTGTACTAGTGGTCATAGTAGTAATAGTAATAGTAGTAATAGTAATAGTACTAGTGCTAGCAATAATTTCACTGTAATCATGGTAGAAGTAATATAAGTAATAATAGTGGTAGTAGTTGTAGTAGTAATAGTGGTAGAAGTGGTGATAGTAGTGATAATAGTGGTAGTAGTTGTAAGTTAGTTGTAGTAGTGGATGTAGTAGAAATAATAATAGTGGTGGTAGTAGTAATAATAGTGGTAGTAGTAGTAATTGTATTAGTAATAATGGCAGTAGTGGCAATTTAGTAGTAATAGTGATAGTATTGGTTATTTAGTAGTAATAGTGGAAGTAGTAATTCATTTGTGATTTGTTTTGAGGTAAAAAGCTGGAAGAACACCTGTGGAGATTCTAGAATTTTTGCCTATGGTATTAAAGAATCTACATATTTTCTTGTATTTTGAGAGTAGAACATTTGGCCAATAAATGTTGAAATCTATAATGCCAATTTCTAACTTTGAAAACCAGCTGGATTACATGTTCACAATCACATGCAGTGATTTCTAAAAACCTGAATAGAGATCAGAAAAAAAACGCAAGAAGATTAAGCTTATTATAGACGGAGTACAGAGGTCAGTATTATAGTCAACAATAATCTAATTCTTTAACAGAGCCATCAAATGAGTAGGAGCAGGGAATCCCAGAGATATCAGGTGCTGCCATTTTGGCTATATGTATTTGAATGATACTTTCCAGTATTTGTTTTTCGGTTCTGCTTTCTTACATTTATTAAAGTTAGCTTTTCATCAAACTCAATGAAGTATTCTTTCTTTTTATGCTTTTCATCACTTAATAACGTAATGGGTGGGTCGTGCAAAAGGGATGTCGCTTAGGTCCACCAAAGATATAGAAACAGTCCTACCAGACGTAATAGTAGCAATAGTAATGGTATTAGCAATAGCGGAATTAGTAGTAAAGGTAGTAGTAGTAATAGTGATATTGATAGTGGTAGTAATAGTAGTCACAGTAATGGTGGGAGTGAATTAGTAGTAGCAGTAGTAGGCAGTAGTAATAGTAATAGTGCTAGTCATAGAAGCAGCAGTAGAAGGTAGAGAGAGATAGAGAAAGAAAGAAAGTGTGTGTGGGGGGCATGTTTATGTTACATTGTGGGGACAAAATGTCAACCCCCCAGGAAAGAAAGAGCTGATAATTTAAGCATTGTTAACAGCTTTTTTCCCCCACAAACTCCAACTTTCTTTTGAAAAACCAAAAGTGTCAAATGATTTGCTTTAGGTTACTAAGGTTAAGGTTAGTGTTATGGGTAAGATTAGGTGTAGCATTAATTAACTACAGTAATCAGTCTGTCAATGGGCAGTCCCCACAATCATAACAGACAATATTGTGTGTGTGTTTTTGTGTGTGTGTGTGTGTGTGTGTGTGTGTGTGTGTGTGTGTACAACCATGTATGTAGCTCCATGGGCACCATATGACCCCATAATGATAGCGTTTATCCAAAATCTTGAGGAAAAGTGTTTTTTGAAATGCGGCATTTATTTGAAAAATGGAAGGGCGATTTGCTGTAGATTACTAAATAAATGTGCGGTTAGACTCAGGTGTAAGCATAGTGATGGTGCCAATGATACCCTTAAATATAGCAATACATAGACTGTGTTTGCGTGTGCATGTGTGTGTGGGGGGGGTGTCATGTTTATATATCAATGTGGGAACCAAATGTTGCCAAAAAAGTTTTGATTTTTTGTCATTGTGAGACAGTTTATTGGTCCCCGTGGGAAAAACAGCTTTTTCAAAGAAACTGGAACTTTCTTTAAAAAAACCAAAATAGTCAAAAGATCTCAAGTAGGTTCCCGAAGGTTAGTGTTGTGCGTAGGTGTAGCACTAAGGTGGGTAGGTGTAGCACCAGGATAGTGAGATGAACGTGTGTGTGTGTAAAAAAACCAAAATAGTCAAAAAAGATTCCAAGTAGGTTCCCGAAGGTTAAGTGTTGTCGTTTAGGTGTTAGCCACTTTCCCAGGTGGGAGTGTTAGCACAGGAATAGTTGAGGGATGATATATGGAACGTGTGTTGTGGTGTATGGTGTGTGTTGTGTTGTGTGGTGTCGGCCTCCACTGAAACTGAGATCAATCCGTTAATTTCAGCAACCACCTCTCTGCAAAGCTCATAATCCCTTTTTAATTTGTAGCATGTTGCGGCACCCTGGAACCACACACAGACATAGCAGGAACTATGGCAAAATCACGGCCACCCCCACCAACACAGACACACACTACACACCCACACACACACACACACACACACACACACACACATACACACCAAAAAGCTGGTCTTTGTATCCATATTTTTTTAAATTGATTGCAAATATTTCCAGAATCATCATTGATTCTACACCTACACAACACTAGCATATAAGATAAAGATAAGGGACCAGAAGATAGGATAAGGGATTAACATAACATAAGATAAAAACATAAGATTTAAATAACGATCCCAGTGGGGCAAAAAAGTATTTTGGGGTCAGCCACTGATTGTGCAAGTTCTCCTACTAGAAAAGATGAGACGAGGGTTCTGTAATGTTGATCATAGGTTATACACTCAACTATTGAGAGAACCACAAAGTGGAAAAAACAGAAAAAAACATCCAGGAAAATCACCATTGTAGGATTTTTTGCTAAAGAATTTACTTGTCAATTTATGGGTGGAAAAAATAAGCATTTCGGTCACCCACAAAAAAGGAAGAGTTATGGGGGTTCTACTCACAGACCTGTAACTTCTTCTTTAAGAAAGGCTCTTCTGTCACTCCAACTCGTTTTTACCTGTATTAATGGCACCTGTTTGGAACTCGTTATCTGTATTAAAAAGGACACCTGTCCACGACCCTCAAAAACAGTCAGGGGGACCTCCTAAACTCACCATTAGCCAAGACCAAAAGAGCTGTCCAAAGGGGGACATAGGGAAAGAAAATTTGTTAGACCTGCACCAGGCTCGGGAAGAGTGAACTCTTACAAACAAGGTAAGCCGGGCGGTTGGTTTTGGTGGTTGGTGTGTGAATAAATCCAAAACTGTGGGGAGCAATTGTAAGGACATACAAGGACCAATTGATTAACTCCCTAGAACTGAGGCTCCACGCAAATCTCACCCAGTGGGGTCAAAAAATGATCATCGAGAAACGGTGCCTGGACGAAAAAATCCCAGGCAGAACTATACGAAAGGGAACTTATGAATGGACCTGCAGAGAGGTTGGGAACCAAAAAGAAGTAGTCAGGTAAGTAAACAAGGCTACCATCAGTTTAACAACAACTTATGCCGGAGAGAGGGGGACTTCCGATTTTTCCTGCAGTGCCAGGCGTGTACCCCGGCTTTAAGCACAGTACATGTCAAGGCCCGTCTGAAAAGTTTATGGCAAGGAGAAAAAGCATATGGATGATCCAGGAAGAAGATTGGGAGAATACCAATTGTGGTTAAGATGATGAAACCAAAATAGGAACTTTTTGGTAATATTTGATTAAAAAAAAACTAAACTCGCCCCGTTTTTTTGTTTGTAGGAAAGGAAGGAATTGCCAACAGCGGGAATCTGGAGCGTTTGTGTTGCATTACCTACTGTGGAAGCCATGGGGGTGGAAAAACATCATGCTTTGGGGCTTGGTATTTCTGCAGAAGGGGAAAACAGGACGGACTGAATCCGTTGATTAAGGGAAAAGAATGCACTAATGGGGGCCATTGTATGCATGACGATTTTAAGCCAAAAAAATTACCTTCCTTCCATCAGTGAGGGAGGGCATTGAAGGGATTGTAAAACGGCTGGGTCTTTCCAGCAATGACAATGAATCCCAAAAAAAACACTAAGCGCTCAGGGCAACAAAAAGGAGTGGCTCCGTAAAAAAGCATTTTTCAAGGTCCTGGAGTGGCCTAGACCAGTCTCCAGACCCTCAGGCCCCATAGAAAAAAAATTTGTGGAGGGAGGAGGGAGTTGAAAGTCCATGTTGCCCCAAAACATCACTGCTCTAGAGGAGATCTGCATGGAGGAATGGGCCAAAATACCAGCTACAGTGTGTGCAAACCTGGTGAAGACTTACAGGAAACGTTTGACCTCTGTCATTGCCAACAAAGGTTATGTTACAAAGTATTGAGTTGAACCAAATTTATTGACCAAATACTTATTTTTCATCGTAATTTACAATTAAATTCTTTAAAAATCCTACAATGTGATTTCCTGGATTTATTTTATCATTTTGTCTCTCATAGTTGTGTAGCTATGATAAAAATTACAGACCTCTCTCATCTTTCTAAGTAGGAGAACTTGCACAATCAGTGGCTGACTAAATACTTTTTTGCCCCACTGTATATATTTATTGTACACAAAAATTGCACATCACAAATCATCTAACCCTAACCTTAAATAGAGTATCCTAAAGCACATGTTTTGATTCATATGGATGTTCAAAAAAAGTGTCACACACAGACACACACACACACACACACACACATGGGGACACACACATGAGGACACACACACAGACACACCCCTTACAATGCTGCAGCACCGCCTAAGAATGTCTTGCTGTGATAATATTAGTTAAATATGAGTTGACTAACTGTTGGTGGTGCATCAGATCTTTTTAGCCAATTCAGAGTGTCATGTAGCAGATGGTCTTACATGACTCACATAGTTCCAAGTGATCTGCATTATCATCTAGAATCATTTGCTCTTAAACGGATTTTTAGTGTTGGGAATATTCACGCCTCTGTTATAGGTGTGTGTGTGTGTGTGTGAGAGTGTGTGTGCATGCGCGTGTTGTGCAGTGCTGTGTAGAGGACGGGCACGGTATGGGTAAAAAGACAGCTGCCCTGACAGATGCCAGGAGGCAGGACCCCACCAGGGAGCAGGAGGGGTGAAGCTGGCACCCTCACCCCAACGGAAACACCATAGGCTGTGGAGGAAGTGGGCAGAGGGAGAAACTCAGTGTGTATATACTACCTGAAGCTACCCAAATCCTTGTTAGTGGTCGTTGCGTTTTTATTTCCGAACATAGAACATTAAGGCTCTTGGTCTTATTATGTATCAGACAATCCTAGACAAAACAAACACAGGAATTGTGGAATTAAAAAAACAACAACATAGGAGCTAGGTAGGTTCACTGTCTTAATGTTAGCCAATGTTATTGGGCTATTTTTCCCTGCTTAAACAAACAAACAAACAACAAAGAACAGCATATAGTATGTTGGTCAACCAGTTTCACCAGTAAGACCAGTTAGAACATTTGAATTCATCGGCACTAATCAACATAAGCCAACTTGGATCAACTTGGAACTTGTAAGGTCTTGCTAAATTGACCAACAGACCAGAATCCAAAACACAACATATGCTGTTCACTGCTGTTTTTTTCAGCAGGGTTACTGGGTAAAAGTAGCTGCCAAATATATCCATGGGTAATTTCCTACAGCAGCTACACAAATAAATTAGCAAAATAGCAAAATTAATTAATATAATCACAATTCAATATAATATACAGTACTGTGCTAAAGTCTTAGGCCACCATTAGATTTGTTGTTTTAGCAGTGGTATAATGACTTGGATTGAAGGATTTTTCACTCCATAATACTCTTTTTCACTTTTTTTAGCATATTTTAGCCTTTTCAGCATGTTCCCCTTCTCAAATAGTGGTTTCTTGGCTGCTACCCTTCCAAAAAGACCCTTCCCGATCAAGCTTCTTTGGACTGTAGAAGAGTCAACTTGGCATCCTGTTGAATCTGCCAGCTGCTGCTATTCCTCAATTGGAAAGGGAGGTCACACTAAATACTTTCCACTGTAACCTAGAAAAGCTGATTTTTTCTGTTTTTTTTTAGTTTTTTAATACTACATTCTAATAAAGAGACTTAGAAATAATTACATATGGTCATTATACCATTGAAAAAACAATGGGATAGCTAATCTATAGATGGCCTAAGACTTTTGCACAGTAATGTATATATTATATTAATTTATTCCATTATGCAAAAACATAACTAATTTCATTCGCTATAGCTATAGTAGCTGTAGTATTATAGTTTTGATATTTATATTTTAGTTCTGGTCATTTTGGTTCTAGATTAAAAGTTTGGGAAGGATTTTTGTACCTGATCATCAGAGAAGAATGTATATAAAAACAAACTATAATACCATTCATTCATTCACTTTTTTACATGCTTAATTCTGGAGAGGGTTGAAGAAGATCCAGTGCCTAGTCTTCAGAATAGGGCTCAAGGCAGTAACTAGCATTTCTAAAATTAAACAATGTATGCAACTCCAAATAGCTTGCTCACTCACTTACTCACCTTCCATACCCGCTTAATCCATTTCAGGGTCTTGTCATGAATTTAAGCACTATGCGCTTATACAATTGTTGTCTCCTTCTGTGAGCTGCTTCATAGCTGAGCAGTTGTTGTTCCTAGATATTTTAAGATATTTTAATTTCACAAAATCAGCACTTGAGTTGACCTGGAAAGCTCTAACCGGGCAGAATATCTCATTTGTCCTATTACAATGCCATGTTAAATGTCAGTGACTTCTTCCGTACAAATCCTTTTGCCATTTTTGCAGAAAATGAATGGGTGTATGTTTGATTTTATGTGCCTTTTAATAATGGATGTGTCTGAAACACCCAAATCCACTTTAGTGTGATATCTACATACTTTTAAACATTGTGTTCTATATATACAGTATCTAACAGCATCAAACAGACAGACACATCCAGATTTATCTTCCCCTAATCGCTCCTGTACACTGGGAGTCGTGTTTGTCTGTGATGTGTGGATCTACTGATTGCAGCAAGCAGAACTTTGCTCAGGTGTGTGTTTGAGTGTATGTTCTGGAGTGACAGATGAAGTAGAGGGTTAGGAGGGGAAGGCTGTGAGGAGCAGAAGGTTGATGAATGCGGCGGAAACAAAGAGATGGAGACAGCAGGAAGAGACCAGATGAGGGGGTGGAGGAGAGGAGATGATGGGAAACCAATGTACAGGTGAGAAACCTGCTCTCTGTAACAGATGACCCAGGTTCATTTACTCCCCCATCAAACTCCTGCTCTCTGAAACAAGATTTGACCCACCATATAACCCCCCTCCCGTTCTCTCTTCTACATAGCAATCTAACTCACTAAACACGGCGCTCATGTCTGTTTAGAGCATTTGCTTCCTAAGGGCTGAACCCCCTCTCTGGTTCCCAGCCTCTGTGATGGAGAAGGATCTGTAGGTATGGAAAAAAAAAAAATGGTTGGTATGCCGTCTTTTGTGCCTCTTTGTGGGATATGGGCCCTAGAACACCATGATCCTCCCCCTTCAAGTGGTTGGTTTTCTGGACACCGGATATCCCCCCCAACTCCCTTTTAAGGTATTCACCCCACCATAGTTTTATCCTGGGCTAACCACGTTCCTTAAGACCATTTTTTTTTGTATGACCCCCCGTGGTTTACCTGAGGCTTCCTTCCATACCAGGGTCTCATTTGTCTTCTTCGCTGTCCCTCCTCCCCTCCCCTTGTTTCCTCCCACACAGGAGGCATCCGGCTCGTTTATACCCATATCTCTCGTGAGGTGGTGTTTGATATATCCGTGGGGCACGACTAATCTTAGGTTGTCACGTGTTTAGGTGCAGCCACTGATTTCGAGCCGGCTCAATGTTCTTTCCCTCCTATCTTAGCCAAGATTGATACTGAGGCGGTCTTTTGTTAATTTCATTCATAAGGCTACAGCTTCAAACCTCTGGAGAGGGACCAAAATGAGAATACCCACACTATCGATTCCAGCGTCAGAATTCTACTCCATTGTCGATTTTTAGATGACACTTCATTGTAAAAAAAGGCATATTATTTTGGTTGGCTACCAATAACTAAGCACTCGCTTCCTCCTTATTGGGTCTCACTTGTGTTTCGCCAATTTTTGACCCCGTTGCCCTTCATCACTTGTACATATTGTCTCACTGTTGCGCCACCCCATAAAAAACATTTGTTGGCCAAATAATGCCTTCTCCTCCAATCTCAACAGCCTTAGAATGCCCGGATCTGGTCCCTTTCCGAAAATGATTGCTCTCGATTCCTCTAAGTTCCCTCTTCACCCAGCGTTGCACACACTTGCTAGCCTGGTGTTTCCGTTTTTTTTCCGGTTGGGCCCCGGTGGTTTAGTTGGACCGCACAATTTTATCCTCCATTGCAGATTTCTCCTTAGGAGCCAGTGGATGTGTTGGGTGGGTCCAGCTCTTCTGCAGGTCATCACTCTAGGGTTCCCTCCGTTCTTTTGTAGTTTCTTGGGACTTTTTGCTCCACACGTCGTCTCATGATTCATTTGGAAGGCCCAACGGTATGATGATCTTGCGTTTTTTTATTAGCCCCTCACATTCAAAGAGAGACTTATCAATGTCTTTAATTTCTTTTATCACAATTGCTCCCCACAGCTCCAGTTGATTGTTTATGTCACACCACACCTGCCTGTTGCTTCTTGTAAATTCACCTCTTTCCCAGCTGTGCAGGTCTACCATTTTCTTCCTGGTGTCCTTCCGCCAGCTCATTGGGGGCCTTTGGCCATGGTGGGTCTTTGAGTTTGGAGTCTGACTGTTTGCCGCTGTGGGGACAGGTGTTTCTTTTATTAGCCACGTCTCCACAGGTCAAAACCCGGTGCCTCACTAAATACAGCGGTTAACGAGTGGAGGACAGAGGAGCTTCTTTGTAAAGAATGAAACAGCCACTTCCAGCGTTACCCATAGGTCACGTGTAGTGATTTGCAAGAAACCCAGCCGATTGTTTTGGGTGACCAAACTGTACCAGTGTTGCACCATGATTGCACCATGGTACATTGTCTTTTGTTAATAAAATCTCCCGGGGGTTCCCTCTGCTATCCACCTATCCTTTCTTTTGAGTGTTTTTTTCACTCCATTTTATGTTTCATCTTCCTTCATGTTGGTACGAATCTTTACGTTCGCCGTCTGTAACCACATTGTCCCCCCGTTCTGAAAATTCCAGAGCCTGCCGTACTGTTTGATTTTTGGTCAGTTATTGCGGCAGCAATCTATGTGTTCCCAACCAATCAATGCCTTGCCACAGACTAAACTACTTTTTTTTTGCCCCCACACATCTGTACTTCGTCTAACCCACACAACCACATTTTATCACAAATTGCTTGTACACCCTTCCAGACTCCAGTATTAACTGTGCCTGTTGACACAGGCGGACTGTGGTGGGCGCCTTGGCCGACTCCGGTACGGACCATCGAAGAGACAGAAGGTGTCAGGCGTTCTGTTTTTTATTCCCATTTTAGTCCTCCAGCCTTGAGTTTCCCTTTCACCAGCGTAGCTTACTACGCAGCATGAGAGCCACCCTGTTGTGCGACAAAGGTCGTCCTAATCTCGCCACAGATTGGCCTTGGCTTGGGCTTGTCCCGCCTGTCCCCCCCCTTGTCCCCGTCGCTCCTGGCTACCAGGGGCGTTCTTGGTTCAATCCTGCCTTGCGGTTGTAAACGTTGTACCCATGTTTTGTCTCCTTGGTACCCATAAGTTTTTGCACCCGTCCAATTTCTCTGTTCCCCCCGCCGCTCTCGCTTTTCTTAGAACTTACCTGCTATTACTATTCTGCTCTACCCTCTCTGATCTTGTGATCTCCCCTTGGGTTTCGAGTTGGCATGAACAAAAACCTCAACCGCCACCCGCCCCGATGTGGTAAGGCGGTTGCACGCAGCTTCGCGCATCATCCATCTGGCGGCACCAATCCTTGTTGTTTCTCTATACAGGCCTACTCCGCTGTCGGAGTTTTTGGTTTGTTCCCTTTCTGTGCATCCATAGGACACTGTTGTTGTGTGTTTTGTCGCTCATTGTTCCCTTTCTTCTTCTCGGCTCGGCCGTTACACCTCTTTTTGTGATGTACATCCTGTGACATTCCTTTTTGCAGGCATCTCTGCGGACCCGTGGTACCCCAATCCCTTTCCTCTTTGTGTCCCTGTCTCTTTTCGCTTGTTCCCCTTGGTCCTGGAGTTTTCCCATTATCTGATATCCAAGTGCATATAAACTGCTCCACTGTAAAAAGTAAATAAATAAATTAAATGAATTAATTCAATTAAAGTAAATAAATTTGACTTTGACTTATTTTTAGTTGGATTCTTTTATTGTTACTATGATTATTCTTTGTATCTTAAAACTAACACATAAACAGAGGTGTTAGCAAGTTCTAGAGATTTTCACAGGTCTTCTTCTGAGACCTTATATTTCTGTACCATTTTCTTTTGCATTGGTTTGAACTCTTCAGAACTCAGGAAGGGCAGAAACAGGACTGAATTGTCTATTGATGAAATCCCAATCTTGCAAGTGATTTTGTAGCATTTTCCAGCTTCATGCATCATACAGTTCAACTGAAATTTCTTTTTTATCATGACATGGTTTCTAGACCAGACTTCAGACTGTTTTTTTTTCTATAGTGAAGGGCTCCACTACACACCACACCTCCAATCTCTTATTAATATCCACACTTTTTGAGTGTTTCTTTCTTTCACTTTCCTTCAAATCTATAAATCAGCCCTGACTTGTATCTTATAGCCATATACAATATACATATATAGTGTGAAATCGTCAAATTTGGGTCTTGATGCACTGTTTTGATTCTCATCATTTGCTTGGTACTGGGTGCACTTTCTTAAACTTGTAGGAGTCGAGCCACATGACTTGTTTCAGACTTGATTCACGATTCATGATTCACAATTCAGTACACAGTGGTTCCGATTCACAGTAGCCCTTGCTCAGTGAAGATCTCCACAGTAATTATGGTGTTTTTCTTTATTTTTACATCTACAGTACTTTATTCTTAGTGCAAATAAGTCTCCATGGGTCCTAACATGGTTAGTATTGACAGCCAACTGAAACGGAAACTGTTGGCATTAGCAGCTACGCTAGTGCCCTGAGTTCATCAATAGAGTAAGTGTTTCACTTTTACTTTTCACTTTCAATCCATTACTCGCTAAATTACATGAGATTTTTCAACACTTTGTCATAAAATAATGCATCTAATGCCTTATACCGTGTGGATTTTCTGGGGGACTGGAAAGAATTCATTCAATTTACATTATTCCTTATGGGAAAAATGTGCTTGGTACTCATCATTTTCGGTTCTCGACAAGCCTTCTGGAACGAATTAACGACGAGAACCGAGGTAGCACTCTACACTGTGAAAATTCTCTTCCTTTCCTGTCATGCTTTGCCCCTCTGATATAAAATAAGGTTTAGAAATCACTTACAGAAAAACTCTGAAAATGAAAAAAATGAAAGGTCACTATAATTGCTTAGGAACTATAATTAGCCTGGTTTCATTGGTGCAAACATGTAAAAATTCAGCAATACATCTTAATTGGGCAGATTAAGGACGATATGCTTTATATTTAAAACTTTAAATCCATATTTAAAACTTGTGGACAGTACTATTGTTTTGTTTCATAACATGTAACCATAGTGCATGTGCAGATCTGGTTTGCATGCAGCACGCAGGCAGCAGATTCTGCTCTAGGGCCTGCGCAGCAGGAAGTGTTGCCATGGTGAACGAAGACGGGCCAGTATCGTCCACGCTACACACTCTCCTCCCAACCAGCGCTCACGGCGTATGTGTTCCTGTGTTTGTGTTTCACACCTGTGAAAAATAGCTTGGGGGTAGACTGGCATCACCACAATCCCTCAAGCAGTGGCCACAATGTTACCAGAGCACAGTGGTCCTGAAGTATATGCCTCTGTACTGTCCTTCAACTCAGTGGATTCTGATCAACCTTCCTCAGTGGAGATGGAGTCATGACCCGATCACTGCAATCACTGAACCTCCTGATGGTTAACAGGTTCTTCCCAAACAAAGGTGTCAAAGGGTTAGGGGGTTTGCTCTCTGCCCGAGTAACAGCTTTGACTCTGGGGCATGCAGATAGTAAGCTATAGCTGGAGGGTTGCTCAGAGTGCTTACACTATTGGGCTGAAGTGCCTGCTGACATTTCCAAACACTCTATTTCACACACAGACACACGTTTGTGTTACTATATTAGCGAGGTTCGTACATGAGTCGTGCTTTACTGAATCTAATTAATACTATTTACAGAGTTATACAAAGTTTAACTTTGGGAAGCTAAAGTAAATGTTTTGGACGTTTGGTCTCTTTTAAACAAAAGCACCATTATTTTGTGAAAAATACTTTATAGTTTGTAAGGATCTTTCAGGTTTTGCTATCGATTTGAGGCCATTGTACATCCACACATATCCAAATCTTCACACACACGCACACAGTAGTGCGTAGAGCTTTTTTGTCCATAGAGACCATGCCCATGGAGACTGTGTCCATGGAGACTACATTCATGACTGGGTCCAAGTAGAGCGAGGCCAAAGAGGTCACAGAGTAGTAGAAACTCTTCGAGACTGTTTTGAGAACTCTATTTGTGTGGACTTTTCTAGCAAACACCGCTGAGGATTGCAACCACCACCTGATTTGATAAAATAGTAATTAAAAGTTGGTGGACAAATTGCATAGGATTTATGGGGATAATTGCTGAAATCAGGTTCTGCATGTCAATTACTGAATGTGCGTGTAAATCTTACTGAGGTCTCGTCTAATGGTGCCTGGTGGTATTAAAATATTGGAAGCACATATCATTCACATATGATCACTTTGAGCTTTGTATATCCCTCTAGTGAAGCTGCAGTTAGTTGCATTGCCTAATAAGTTGCAATTTTTAAGATAAGTTTTAAGTCTTACTGGCCCTGATTTATTGTTTAACCTCCTGAGACCTCGCGTCCCCACATGAGGACATGACGTTTTGGGTTTGCTGCTCCTCATACTTCATTCTGCTGTACTCAGTCCTCATTTGTAGACATTCTTGAGCAATTCACAAAAACAAAAATACCTCCTGTTCCTAATTTTTTCAAGAGCTATAGACTAGTGCCCTATCAATGGTGTATTCCTGTCTTGCACTTTGTTGAATAGTCTTTGAACCAACCTTGACCTTTACTGGTTGGATAAAACGGTTACTGTGCAAGAATAAATGGATGAATATAATGCAATATGTCACAACAATTGTTAATTAACCTCTATTTAGGAAGTGCAAAATGTTGTGTAAGGCCAGAGCTTTCCAAAAAATACACATAAAACATTTATGAGAAAACAAAACAATGAGTATCGTGTAGAGGACACCCCTGGTCAGAAGCATGCTAATGTACCCCAAGGGTGAAACCACAGGACAATGGTAAAATGCACTGGGAGTTTGTTAAACAGGGAAAAGCCGATCTGGGAATGAATACATTACTTCCAATATCTGTACAACTATCACAAAATGTGATTTGTTTCCTGAATATTTATTTAGTGTTGTGTAAAGTACTGTGCAAAAGACTTTGGCCACCATTAGATACCATTGTTTTAGCATTGGTATATGACCATATACAATTATATGTAATTTTATTATGTATATATGAGACTTATGATTATATATATATATATCTATCTTAGAATACAACCAGGAAAGACAGGAAAATATAGAAAAATAAGCTTCTATATGCTACAGTGGAAAGTATTTAGTGTGACCTCCCCTTACATTTTAGCAATAGCATCATCTGGTAGCTTTATTGGAATGCCAAGTTGACCCTTCTACATTCCGAAGAAACTTGAAGGTCTTGTTGGAAGGGTAAAAGCCAAGAAAGCACTATTTTCAGAAAGTGGAACAGGGTGAAAAGGCTAAGATATGCTGAAGCTCACAAAGACTGGAATGGAGATCAGTGGAAAAGAGGATTATGGAGGGTCGAATCCAAGTCTGAACTGTTTGGGTCCAAATGTCAACAATATGTTATACATGGTCATTAAACCATTGCTAAAACATGAGATCTAATAGTTTGTAAGATTTTGCCCAGCACTATGTGTCCAACTATGTCAAAAGAGTGGAAAGTTGAATCATGATTGCCTAAACAACTGATGCTGGTCAAGATAAGTGTAGTTCCATCCACATGTATGGTTGAGTTCTGGTGCCCTCTGTGCATCTACGTATGTCTGTGTTCTGCCTTGCCAGATAATTTCATCAACATGAGTTTTGGAGTTTCCTCGAGTCCAGGGGGCTAGGTTTGTGGTAGCACAATCAGACTACGGGTGCCAACACATGACACTCAGGAACGGCTGTATCCAGCAGCTCTTACATCTTAGCCACCAGACATGCTGTACATACCTTAATTTGATCATATTTTACCTATATTTTTGAGTTTTCCTTTTTTCCAACACCCTTAAGGCATCTTTAAGACTGCATTTATGTGTGTTTATGTTTTTTAGGTAAGAAATTGAAAAGAAGGCTATACTGGCAGGGTTGCTGAGAAAAGACCAAACTCTTGCATGGTAAACATTTTATAGGTTCTTATAAAAAAGCAAAAGTGGCCAAACAACCATCAGACCTGTAAGTAATGATATGTTCAGGGGTACATAAAATACGCTTTTTTCAAAGGGATACACAAGCAGACAGCACTGAGTGCTCCAATCAGGACGTTCTGCTAATGATATCTCCCAGAGCTTTCCTGACTGGAGACTGCCGCAGTGATTTGTGTCCACCGAGGTATACTAAAGAATCCGGCAAGCGCTGATTTGCAGTCAGAGTGGCCATCTCTCTCTCTCTCTCTCTCTCTCTCTCTCTCTCTGTCTCTCTCTCTCTCTCTCGCCTACTCCCTCTCTCTTGCTTAAGTTTTCTCTCTGGAGATTCAACACCTGTACCTCTTGACTGTCACCAAGTTTCTTCCTCTTTCTCTCCATCTCTGTCTCACACCATACCTCTGGGGATAGACTCCACGCCACTATACGCACTCACCCAGTCTCTCTCTCTTTCTCTCTCTCTCTCTCTCTCTCTCTCTCTCTCTCTCTCTCTCTCTCTCTCTCTCTCTCTCTTTCTCTCAGGGCCTGGAGTCTGACACTGTTGTCACCCCCTACACTCCCCCCGCCCCCCTTCCCGATATGCTCCGCTTCATTTTACGAGCAGCACGCTGCACCTCACTGCGAGGGGAAAAAAGAAGTAAGGAAAACTCGCAAAGAGAGTGAGAGAAAAGAGAGTGTTTGTCAGTGAATATATATGCAAGCTTCCAAGTACAGAGAGAGAGCGAACATCTGAGGCATTCGCTGGAGAAGAACAGGTGCAGGGATGGCATAAATGGGCGAACGAGAGCGAAGAGTGGCGAAGGAGAGAGATGAGAAGAAAGCAGAGGGCAACGGAGAGTTTGCGCGTTTACTCGGAGTTTGTTAATAATTAATGTGTCACAGGCTTGAAGGGGGTTGCATCTCGTTTCGTCCTTCTCTCTCTTTCGCTTTCCCCGAGCTGAGACGCATGGCTATGAGTCCCAAGCGTGAGGCAGAGCCAGTGAACACATCTGAGCTGATGGAGGAGGGAGTGCTGGACAACACACTTTTCCTGGAGCAAGGTGGCCATCTTACCTGTCATCTCTCCAAAAGCAGAAAAACTGCAGTATCAGCTTTCAGCACCACAAAAGCCATGTTAATAGAGATGTTCACAGGACTGAATGACACCTACGAAATCACTTACTGACAACTACTTACTTACTACTTACTTACTTACTGACAACTACAACTACACACCTACATAAACATTTAGGATTAACGTTCATTTCAACAGGAGTCAGCCGTCATAAAGACAGTCATGTTGACATAACACTTGAGACAAGCAAGATCTCGCACAGGTGAACTGGAGAGTGAGTGTCCTGAGATGCCAGCTTCAACTTTCCTTTGAAAGAGATTGTCTGTCCATCTAGACAATGGTAGTGCAAGACAGTATCAGTGTAAATCATTTTTTGATGCCAACTGATTGGGCCAACTGATTAAGCAAATAGGAAGATAAACACTTTTTTACTACAGGTATGCGCAATTTATCAACCATTCACTTTAACATCAGAGGTCTTAAGAATTATGATTAAGCAATACAAGAGAAGGAGTGCTATAACGTGAGATATTGGCAATGGTGTAATGCGGTCAATGGCACGAG
This sequence comes from Ancistrus triradiatus, assembly GCA_025084515.1. Taxonomy (NCBI): domain Eukaryota; kingdom Metazoa; phylum Chordata; class Actinopteri; order Siluriformes; family Loricariidae; genus Ancistrus; species Ancistrus triradiatus. The sequence goes on along the minus strand of JAJAGP010000655.1, from coordinate 240,240 downwards.
GCAGCAGGTCAAGTACCGAAGATCAGTACACCAGTGCCAATATCTCACATTATAGCACAAACTTTGTGTATTATTGCTATTATACAGCAGTTTTGTTATCACCATATTGTTAGGTTTTAAGATAATAAAATGATTTGTTAATAAAAATGATTTGTTAATAAAAATGATTTGTTTATCAACATTCTGCAAAGTAAAATAGTCTCATTCTATCAGGCACCCCCTTCAAGTCCAGATTAAAAACACACTAAAGTGATAAAGTAAAGTGATATAATCTGCATTGTTGACGTTTTATTATGAATGTTTACTTCGTATCACGCTTTTAATACATTTAGTGTTTTTCTATTTCCAAGATGGCCGCAGACGCAAAACCCAGACCACCCTGAGGATGTAACCCACGGCTTCAATGCTGCAAGGACAACACTGCCTGTCCTCACTGCCTCCATCAACCTGAGGATGAAGCCCTTAGACTCAATGATGCAGTTGACAACAATGCCTTTCCTACTCATCTGCCGAACGTACTGTAATCCTGTGGTGAATCTCTCTGTTCCAGTCCTCATACCATTACTCAGTACCCATCAGGCGGTAATAACTTCCCTCCCCTCCTCCGGTTCCACTGAGCACACATTTCCAACAAATTTTTCCCATCGAGGGCACAAAATCCTACAGTGACTCTTCTTATTGGACTAACTGTCCCAACTCACTCATTCCTTACACTATATGCTATAGTTTTTTTTCTGTTCTCTATTTTTTTACTTTATTTAATCTTAGTTTATATATTAATCTATTCTAATGTTACGTAGTGTAGTTTCTTTACATATATTCTTGAATTTTTACATTTAACATCCAGGCTAACCAAGGAGGTTGGGTCATTATTTGAGTCTTGATCCTCCCAAGGTTTCTTTCCTGTAATGTTTGGGGAGTTTTTCCTTGCCACTGTCACCTCAGGCTTGCACAACTAAGGCTTTGAGCCAGTATATTTGTAAAGCTGCTTTGAGACAATGCTGTCTTGGAAAAAGCGCTATATAAATAAATTTTCCTTGACTTGACTGCTGTTAAAACATCACCAGAGTATTCCCTTCAGTCATAACAGTCAATGAACATAATTTCCCAATAATTGTTTATTACATAGAAATTAAATGCAAATATATCAGTGGATAAGTTTTAATTTAATAAAAAGAAAATGTATTTACCTTCAGTAAATGAAATGGGTCTGAATTATAAGGCAGGATGTCACTAAGAAACACAATTCTACCAACAAAAGACAATTTTAGTGAGATCCCAGCATTAAGGAAAGTCTAGGATTCTGTTATAATTTCTGTTTATTAAATGATTTTAAACCCAACAGTGGCAGCTTGGTAGATGAGGGATTTGAACCCTGGACCTTCTGGTCTACAGTCCAGTACCTTAACCACTAGGCTACCATAGTCCCACATACAGAAAGGTGACTCGTAGTCAAGAACAATGACGCAGAGGAATGGGGGCAGAATGGGTAGAGCAAGAGGATGATGAGGCATTAAATGCGCCTTGATGTGATCAAATCCAACCTGGAAAACAAAAGCTGAACAAAGCATCCTGTTTTACCCTCACTTATCCCGATCAGAGTCATGGGTTGGGGGTTACTGGTGGGAGCCTGGAGCCTATCCCAGAATTCATTGAGTGCAGGCAGAGGTATATCCTGAACAGGATGCCAGTCCAGTTCTATAATTGCACCCATTCAGCCTTCACATTCAAGCCCAGCCTGTTGATCTTTCCCAGGTTCCCAGGAACTGTTGTTTCCAGCAGGTAGCAGGATCTGTAAACTTGAATGCATCCTGTTTTTTCTTCTATGTTGCGTAACAAGACTTTCTGAAAGTCACTTACTTTAGCATTCATTTCTTCAAATTATTCTAAATTCTGTCAAACCTCTAAAGGATTAGAAGCGTATACGCGAGAAGGCGCAGTGCAAAATGTGCCTTGATGCGAACGCAATTTACAGTCTCAAATGTGTCTGGAATGAATGCTTTACTTAGTAAGGCTCTCGCTAATCACACGCACTGTGCCTGATACCTCCTAATAATTGCACTCGACTAATTGCGCTCATCTAATTGTGCACTGATTGTTGCACTATGCTGGATGCAAGGCTTGAAAGCCACAGTGAAATAGCGTAAATGCTTAACCACAGAGCAGTGAAGAGCTGCGAACTAGAGAGGACAGGTGGGTTCTGACGTTCTTTTTATTAATGGAGACACCCTTATCCAAACAAGTCACTAGTGTGACACATCTTATATGCCATTAGGTTCTCACGATAATTGTTGATGATACTGTTCATTTATTCATTCATTTACTATACCATATTTACTATACATTCACTAATCACTTTATTAGGTAACTTGTTCCAGTTCCAGTTCCACTTACCATATAGATGCACTTTTGTAGGCCAGACTCTAGTTACTGTTCAGACTGTAATTGCAGTCTGTAGTCCATCTGTTTCTCTACACACTTTCTTAGTTTCCAATACTCTGTTCTTTAATGGTCAGGACCCCCACAGGACCACCACAGATCAGCTACTATTTGGGTGGTGGATCATTCTCAGCACTGCAGTGACATTGTGGTGGTGGTGTGTTAGTGTGTGTTGTGTTGGTATGAGTGGATCAGACACAGCAGTGCTGCTGGACTTTTTAAACAACCCAGTGTCACTGCTGGACTGAAAACAGGCCACCAGTCAAAAATGTCCAGCCACCAGCATCCTGTAGGCAGCATCCTATGAGCACTGATGAAGGATTAGAGGATGACTAGCACAAACTTTGAACACAAACAGATGAGCCACTGTCTCTGATTTTACATCTACAAGGTGGAGCAATATGGTAGCTGTGTCTAATAGAGTGCACAGTGAGTGAACACAGTGTCTAAGTCATTTTAAACATGTTAACTCCCTGAATTACACATCGACTCACACTTGACCTTCTCATAAATGCTGACCCTTATTCATTTATTTTTTTCATATTCTTGATGACATACATATTTACAATTATACTACTAATTCTGTCTTTTCTGGATCTCCTCTCTGGTATCAACTTATCATGGTGTGTTGAGAATATGTACTGTTTTCTCCACCTTGTTTTTCCAACGTGTGCTTACTTTGCAAATAATCTGTGTATAATAAGAATACTAACTACACCCACAATGTAATGTGTTGCAGGTGCATTAACACTTTTTTGGGATCTGTCTCTGTATCACTGCAGTGGCCGCTAACGCTCTGGGCTGTCAAACAGCATAGCAAGTATGTGATATGGATTTCAATAAAAGGGATTATAGAGGTGGGTGCTGCAGACTTGCGGACACACACACACACACACACACACACACACACACACACACACACACACACACACACACAATAGTACTGTAGCTAACCCTAACCTTAACCTCAGTAATCAGCAAATCTTTTGGTTAAGACCACCCTTGTTGCCTCAAAGACAAGTCCAAGATCCATACAGGCAAGACCCATTCAAGATCGTGTTAAGGGGGAATCAGAGATTCCCCAGGCAATATTTAGGCGGAGCCCTAAGTGCAGTCCAGAAAACAGACCGAGATAGGTAAAAAAGGGTATTTATTAGCAACCAGTAGCAATGTAAACCAAAAAACAAGCAAACGAAGGTAATGGGAACCAGGAGGTAAAGTGTGAGTCCAGGAAGTTGGTCTAGAGCGTGGTGAGGCGAAACGGAGAGTGCGGTGGCAGCGTGACATTTGGCTCCTCGGAATGTTCTGTGATACGTAGAACCCCAATGGTGGAATGTCTTGACTGAGACAAAAGAAACACAGAGTGTCAAAAAAACCAGATAAACAAAACCTGGCATGATAGCTGAACCCAACAAAATTGCTAGCCGTGGCTAGGCTAGCGTGAGTAGCAGGGCTAAGGAATACAAGACCAGCTTAGCCATGGCTAAGCTAGCAGCAATGAGGTAAATACAAAGGGCTAGGCTAATGTTAACAGTAGCGATAGCGATCTAGCACTCAAGCAAGCTTAGAGTGCAGACATAAACACAGTGGGTAAGGTACTGGACTATGGACCAGAAGGTCCAGGGTTCAAATCCCGCCTCTGCCAAGCTGCCACAGTTGGGTCTCTAAGCAAGACCCTTAACCGGCAATTGCCCTGGTGGTCTTCCAAGCCTCCCAGCACCTGCAGAAGTGATGATGGACCGATGGGACAGTTACTTCTGCTTCCAGGTCCATGAACAGGGGCAGCTGATATCCAAGCAATGCCTCAAAGAGTGAGAGGCCCATGGCGGAACAGGGCAAGGTGTTATGTGCGTATTCTGCCCAACCTAGGTGCACACCCCACTTGGCGGGGTCCTGGCCAGACAGGCAGTGCAGAGTGGCCTCTATTTCCTGGTTGGTCCACTTGGCCTGTCCGTTGGACTGTGGATGGAAACCAGAGGTTAGACTCACTGAGGCTCCAATGGCCTTGCAGAAGGCCTTCCACACCTGTGATGTGAACTGGGGTCCCTGGTCCGAGACTATGTCCACCAGGATGCCATGAACCTTGAATACGTGGTCGAAAAGCAAACTGGTCGTCTTGGATGCCGAAGGGAGCTTGGGCAAGGCAATGAGTCACACGGCCTTGGAGTAACGATCAATCACGGTCATGATAACGGATTTACCATCAGATTCAGGGAGTTCTGTAACAAAATGTGGACCATGGCCGGCCCAGGACTGGCGGAGGTTGCAGCAGTGGCTGGTGAGAGGTCTTACTGCGAGCACAGGTGGAATAGGTGGCCACGAATTGCCTGATGTCGGCTTCTATGGAAGGCCACCAGAATCATCTCCCCAGAAAAGAACTGGTGGGAGAGGGTGTCCAGCTTAATGTTCTTGGAGCCAGGGTGATATGTGAGCAAAAAATTTAAACGAGAGAAGAACAGAGCCCACCTGGCCTGGCGTGAGTTCAGTCTCTTAGCTGACTGTATGTAAGAGAAGTTTTTGTGGTCGGTTCGGACGATGAATGGCTGGTTGGTCCCCTTCAACCAGTGTCTCCTTTCCTCGAGGGCCAGCTTGACGGTGAGAAGCTCCCGATTCCCGACATCATAGCTCACCTCGGCAGGGGTGAGGTGCCTGGAGAAAAAGACGCAGGGATGGAGCTTCATTCTGGGCCCCAATTGGGAGAGGATGGCAGCCACTCCGAGGTCAGAAGCGTCCACTTCCATGATGAACTGTTTGCCGGGATTTGGCTGAAAAAGGACCGGGGGGAAGTGAACAGCCCTTTGAGATTGCGGAAGGCCAAAATGGAAGAAACAAAAACAGTGTGGAACCGAACGAACCCTTACAGACCGAGTCCAAGTCTAAGCTAAAAAATTGAACTGATCCATGTCAAAATGTATGGAGGGATATAATGTATAATTAATATGCCATAATATATAATATAAAATAATTATAATATGTGGCTTGAAATAATTTTACTGCCTGATATACAGATTCATTTTTTGTAAAAATTATACATAACCAGTAGTTGAGTGATTAGCAAGAAACTTAAAATACCAGTATTGTCCACATTTGGATAATGGGAACATTTATCCATATTTTCTTATGGGAAAATCCCTACCTTGTTCTGGCATCCATAAAGCTCTTCGTTTTTATAATGATGTACCTTAATGTAGAGACTCAGGAAACTTTCGTGCTTGCTTCCTCTCTCACTCCCTCTTTTTCGCTCTTTCTCGCACTGTAATTCCTGGGGTTTGATTGTACAAATGTACATGTACAAATGTCCAAATCACACGATTCTTTGTTGTGACCATAAAACAACGTCATATAGGAATATACAAGTCCACAGCGTTGAGGAATGTTGTGATGCATTTAGAGGCATTTTTGTTTTAGAAATACTATTTGACCTATTATATTTAACATGAGGCCAGTTTACAAAACAATTTAAACACCACATGGTCGTTGACCCTACATTACCATAGCCCCATAGTCATTTTACGCTACTGTTATGTAAATATTAAGGATATTTTCACAAGAAAACACCAAAATATAAACACACACGATGGAGTATAAACATAAATAAAAATACCTCGCTGGCTGCACACAACTAAAAGGGAATGAGGAAACATTAATTTCCAGTACAGGCAATTGAGTATCATTTGCTTTAAGCCTTGAATCCAGCACAGTGCTATTAGTAAGAAGTCACAATGAGTATATGCAGGTCAAGCTGGAATGGTCCTTGTAGTGTAGAAGAGTACAAACTTTTCCATCTCTGTGTCCAAGTCTTAACAGTGTCCGTGTAAAACACAGACCGTAACATCATGTAGTTCCTACTGATGCACGTCAATGCAAAGTAAATCCATATTCATTTAATGAAAATAAATAAAAAATATGTAAAGAAAACAACAAAGTATGACATAAATAATAGTTGATCAGACGTTGATCAGATGGTTGTTAAACAGCACTTACCTGTAGTTAGGGATGCTCCAGTCATGTTTGTATAATGGTGTAGGTACAGATCCAGGTATATTTTAATGTTGTTGCACTCAGTTTGACACAATAATGACTCTGAAGGCACTGAAGCAGCAAACAATGGGATGAGCAGGTCACGTGTCATAAGCAGTTTCAAGATTATTTGACTACTTTATTTGGTAAAGCAGTGGCTAGCACTGTTGCCTCATAGCCCCAGAAACCCAGGCTCAGGGCCTAACCAACATCACAGAGCACAAAGTGGGTGCCACCTCTGGACATGGCACCAGTCCATCGCAGGGCACACATACACACTTACTCAAACTGGAATGCTTTAGAAATGGCAGTTGCACTATCACATGTCTTTGGAATGAGGAAACCATAGTATCCAAAAGCAACCCACAAAGACATGGGAATACATGGTTTGTTTTTTTATAATTTTGTTTCAAAACTACAATGAAAGCTGTGATATAGTTTTATTCTTGCAGAGCTATTAATCATACATATGAACATCAACAACAATAATAATAGTAGGCCTAATAATAAACGAAGGCTGCGTGTTTCAGTGAGTATTAGTGCTTGTGCAGTTTTATCTGCTTCCTGTCTTAGGATGAAGTCACAGCCTGTTACCGCACAGTCCCTTTCTCTAAATAAAGTAAATGAATTAGAAGTGTGTGTGTGTGATACTGATGATGGATAAAGGTCCTGAGGTAAAAAAAACAAACAAACAAGAAAAACAAAACAAAACACTGATCTAGTCGTGAATTAAGCGATTAAACTTTGTGTTTAAATACTAGCATTACATTTCTGCTCTTTCAGCACATTCAGCTTGTTTCTGTTTGCTGCTTTTCTACTGAATTTTGGAAAAATGGACAAAATTTGTTTTAGAGCAACCATAGACCTGTCTCTGTACACCTATGACGAGTAGTTAAACTCACTGTCTCCTGATGACAGGTGAGCCGCATTACCCAGATGCACCATATCACTCTGCCCATAGCAATGCATTCCATGCCAGTCTCTGCTTTTTCACAACTTATGCTTTTATATTGTTTTAAGGCATAATAAAATCTGCATCTATGATGTTTGTCCACTAGTGATCAAACAGTGTTAAAATAAAGCTAATCCTTGAGGTCGGCACCCTTGGATGTGTCTCAATTTGCACTTTTATACTACACCGCTTGACATCACAGTGTGTCACCATTATGACACACTAATTAGTATTGATAATCAACCAACTGTAAAACAAAACAATGTTTTTTTTTTCTGGTTAATGATAAAACTAATAAATACATAAATAAAACACAAACATGCAGTGTTTCTTGAATGTGACCAAACCTAAATTTTGGGACCAATTTTATGTCTCATTTTTGTCTCACCCTAGTTCTCCCAAGGACTTTTAGGAGAAACATCTTGTGATCTAGATGTACTGGAGACAATAAGGTTGAATTAATTGAATAGAATACATTTGATACTTAATTATAATAATAACAAAATGATAACTTATTTTAATAACTATTGAGCACAGAAAATTCCTAAGGGCAGGTATGTTTAGTGATAAGAACTTAGCTAATACTAGCTCATCACTCCTAATATTTTAAACATACTTTAAATGTCTCAATACTGTAGTGCTTAAACATTGAAATCATTACTAGAGTAAAATATCTATTTGTATTACTCAGGAAGTCTCCATTTTAAATGATGAATTTTGCACTGCGATTGGAAAAGTGGCCCATGAGGAGTTATCCATTTAGGACCATGCTTATGAGTTATTTTAAAGTAATAATACTTTTGAGGTATTTTAATATTGTTCTATTTACAGCACTGCGCTCATAAGTATCTAATATTGCGCGCATTTTAGATTCCACACTGTTCCGTCCCTGATCATATTAATCTCTTGTTAAGCACCATTGCGCTCTCTCCGCGCTTACGTAAGCTTGATCATTTGCTCTTTGTCATAGTTCAGGTCTAGTACTGATCTCTTTTCACCTGGAGAATCGAATCTGCAAATCATGAGCTGGTTATGGTTTTACTTTTAAAAGTTCACTGCAGATCTCTGGCCCAATTACCTGCTCTGCTCCAGCAGCCCTGTCACACACTGTACATACAGCTCACTGTAATTGGAAAGAGAGGGGAAACATGCTTTTTGTGTACATGCAAAGCCAATAAAAGATTGTTGCTTATGAACTAACTTGATGAGAACACACATGGTGACACGCAGGCACGTACATATCTATAGAGTTGTGTAGGAAACAGAATCGTAGCTGCATTCTAGAAGAAGGACTGAACAGAATTGGGCAGATGAGAATCTTCTCTGTGGCGTCCAATTCCAAATAATTGTTTGCATTGTCCTTCACTCTGGTGTGGCGACACCTGATGTGTGTGTGTGCGCGTGCGTGTGTGTAGGTGGACAGAAGGCCATGGCGTGACCTGCCACAGCCTCTGAGGAAGCAGGCTGACATAATGAGGCCAGTAAACAAGTGGCCATCACCCCGACCGTGTGGCACTCGCGCGAGCGCGCGCACACACACGCGTCTCCTCAGCCTCACCACTCATCCATTCTGGCTCTGTCCCCACTCTCACTACGTGAGATCTGCAGGCCAGGCCACGATGCTCTAGAATTAGAACTGTTTATAGCCGCATCCCATACAGCTGTTGATTTAGGTAATTACTGCACCTCAGCCACTCCCCTCTTTGTTTTGTTCTTGTTCATGGTCAGTCAATTCTCTGAGTGGACTCTTGAATCTTGAATCCCTTTGCCTTTAATTGTCTGTCATTTTTTGCAGAGTGTGACACACCAGAGGTAAAAACAAGAGCCCAGCTTCCCCATGTCATACCCATAAAATGAACACCACCGACAGGTTTTTGGTTTGGTTTGAGGAAGATGACAAACAGTTCAATGTGGTACCTTGGTCTACAAATTCCCCAAATCTCAATCTGATCAAGCATTTTTGGGACATACTGGACAAACAAGTCCCACAAGCCTGATGGGTCAGAGCTTCGTCAACATGACTGGGACCTACATAATATTAGGCAGGTGATTTTAATGTTATGGCACACACACACACAAACACACACACTCACACACACAGTGATAAGCCAAACGCTGAGTGCGTTTACATGCACTTAATAATCCGATAACTGCAGAAAATTAGATTTTGTCAGTAATCTGTTCAACGAGTTTAAGTGCGCTTGAGTAATCAGATAATGGGTCCGAGTTTCAAATTCAAAATTCTTCACTTTCTCAGGTATATATGGCATTTCATTGTCTCCACAAAGTGCTTAGCAGGCGCTGCATTTAATACCAAAGTTGCCAGATCCCACAACAGAATCCCACACCAGGTCTATGTAAATAAGCCCAAAAGAAGCAAAATCTCTAAGAATAAGTATTTTTTTCCACAAAGCCAAACTTTGTGCAACTTTGACACACAAATGTCAGAACTGGACATAGGAGCAATGGAATAAGTTGGCCATGTCCGATAAACAATATTCATTTACTTTGCATGGGCAGCTGGGAATGTGTGCACCATTTGAGAGAGATAGTGATGGCACTAGAGAAGAAGGCAAGCCAGTGGAGTGAGTGTGATGTTTTGGGCAGTGGTCTGTTAGGAATCTCTAGGTCTGGGCATCCATGTGGACATCATTGTGACAGGTGCCACCTACATGTACCACTCACCCCAAGCAATAAGTGGACCAAAGTCCACGGAAATGTAGAAATGTGAAACCCTTCTTAATCCTTATACCGTATAGTGACACTATTAAGTAAGCTTTATCACATCGTCATGCTAGCTCATGTGTTTGAAGAGTGTAAAGAATTTAATGATAGCAAATATATTAGTGGGCGGCACAGTAGGCCGTGGGTAGCACAGTGAGAAGGTCCTGGCTTTGATCCCAGGTGGAGGGGTCTGGGTCCTTTCAGTGTGGAGTCTGCATGGTTTGCTTCGGGTGCTTCAGTTTCCTCCAACAGTCCAAAGGTTAATAGGTTAATTGATTACACTAAATTGCCCTGAGTGTGTGTACGGGTGTCTGAGTGTGTGCATGAATGCATGCGCCCTACGATGGATTGGTACCCTGCCTTGTACACAATTCTGCCGGAGAATGTGAATTAATGAAATAAATTAGTGTCAGGATGATGTGGGCTTGTGAGCCACATCATCCTACGTAGCTCTCCTTTGATCCTTTTCTCCTTCCACAGCAGGCTGATTAATTACACCCTGCTGTGCGGTCTATAAATAGGGAAGACCTGATTACTGGAGTCTTTTTTGCTCAGGAGAAAACCAGCGTGACAGAAAATGCAGGACTTCAGGAAATAAAAATCTAGTTTTTCCGTCTATTTGATCTCACTTTTATCTGTGTTAATCAAATGAGATTTATGATAATTACTGTAATTTACACTATATGGACAAAAGTATTTGGATGCACGCTCATTTATTGTTTCTTCTGAAATCAAGGGTATTTGATAAGCAGGGTTCATCCTGCTTTTGTTTGAGTAATTGTTTCTAATGTACAGAGAAGTCTTTCTACTAGATTTCAGAGTATTGCTATGAGGAGTCCTATTCTATTCGTAGTCCTTCTTTACAGGAACTAGACAAGGTGTGTGTATATTTGTACATCTGCGTCAGCAATAGGTGCAACTTAAAGCAGCTGAATGCATTCATTAGAAGGGGTGTCCACAAACATTTGGACCTATAGTGTATTTTCATGAACACTGTTTTTACTCAGAACCCACCCATCTATAAAATCACTTCCGGGTAAGGTACTTTTGATCATGTTGGGTTTTTTTTGTTTTAGTTTAGTTATGGCAGTTACGTTTTTGTTTTTGCAGCGTATCTTTCTCTGGTTACCTGGATGTAGCCAAGGTCCACTGTGCTGGCTGGGGTGGGTAGAGATTTCACCACATGCTTAGATTTCCACAGCTCGCTTGATGTGGAAACGCCATGGATCAATGGCTTAATTGTGGGGCTTGTGTGTTACACAACCGGACCTCCAGACTATAAGCAAGGTAAAAGTAATAATAATATACACTGATTTGTTTTATCCTCTAGCATAGACAGCCGAGGAAGGCTTTGATTTACGTCTGTTTTAGTGCCATAGATAATATTGGTGTTGGATATTCCATCGCTATGAATATCACTGGTGTCCTGAGAGCTAGATCGATGGGTCAGTTTTTCTGTTTGTGAAGGACAAAGATAGCACTCACACAAGTGGGGGTTGTTGGGTTTGTTGGTGTGGGTGGAGAGCGAGCGGGGCAAACAGCGGAGGTGCGGGATTGGGTTTGGTTGTTTGGCTTTTGGGGTCACCGGCCACACATGGGGGGGGGGGGACGGGAGGGGGGGGCGCACCAAGGGGAGCGACAAAGCCGGGCGGGGGGAAAAACAAAAAAAGAAGAGCGCATAGTGTCTAGGTGGTGTGGCTCGCTATGAATATCACTGGTGTCCTGAGAGCTAGATCGATGGGTCAGTTTTTCTGTTTGTGAAGGACAAAGATAGCACTCACAAGATCGATCGCAACATCGATTCATTGGTAAACTTCAAGCAGCATTGACGTATTGGTCTGCAGCCAAGTAGCTACAAAGTCCGGGGCTGTAGAAGAGGCTCATTTGCAACGCTGAGCTTAAACACGTTCTCACAGGGCAGATTCGATTTCAAATGCACAAAGGCGTGTGTATTCTGGTCTTGCGCGTCAGCGGTCCAGATCCCTGGCTGAAACGCTGTGTGATTGAGAGGCTCCCACGAAGCGCAGGAACATTATGGTAATTGTCATTACTGGGGCCTGGGCGAGTGCGTGACTGACGCCATTAGAGAGAGTGCAATTACAGTAGGGTTTGGCGACCTTGCTGACTGGAGGAGGTCAGGGCTTCTCATTAGAGTGCCGTGGAAGACAGCCCAGCGTCTCCACCATGCCAATCAATACCCACATATCCCCGGCCCTGGCTAATCACAGCCAGCGCCAAGTCCCACCCCGTTCAGCACCACACCAGGACCACGTGTAGATCCAACACATGTATGCACACATTTACTCCTCGATGTCTAGACACCTGCATGGAACAAGCTGAATAACAAAGAGTCTCCAACATAGTCGAGTCTACATTATAATAATGGATTTTCCCAGAAATCTGAGAGCACAAGTGATAATGCTTGGTTGGACCCTGTTTGGATTCACACTGCAGCTGGATAACTACCCAAAACCCATCTCAAAGCTTTGCAACTACTACCCGAAGACCAAAGGAAATCAGGGAGAACTGACATCCATTGACTTATCCGCTTAATCCTGGACAGGGTCGCTGAAAAGCCTGTGCATAGCAAGCCGGCATCACAGGGCACAATCCAAGAACAACCCTAGACAGGGAAGCAATCCATCATAGGGCACATACCTTCACGGCACTTTAGAGACACCAGTTAACCTAGCACACATGTCTGTAGAATGCGGAGGAAACCAGAGTACTCAAAGAAAACCCACACGGAGACGGGGAGGACATGCAGACTCGACACAGAAAGGACCCAGGGCACTCCACATGGAATAGAACCCAGGACCTTCTTGCTGTCAGGTGACAATGCTACCCATCGAGCCACTGTGCCACCCCTTCAAAGATTCAGCTTTTACATAAAGAAAAAAAAAAGCATTTTCACTAGTGGTCTCAGACTTCTAGCTCACAGTGTACATATAGCAAGCAATGTTACATGTAGCAAAATCAATCAAAAGTTTCAAAAGTCTTAATGCATGCTCTTATCCTTCCTGTAAGAAATATTTAGTTGCATATACCATTCCTTAATAATTGACTCTGTCTGCCCTTGCCCACAAGATTTTGATTGGCCTGAGGTCCAGTGAGTTTGCTGGCCAGTCTAAGTTTTCCAAAGTCTGCAACTTCCATCAAAGTTTTGCCAACATGCAGAACTAATGTTAGCTACTTGGTAGCTCTTGTGAGGTCTTCTGACACTCATAGCATGAAATCAGTTTGAATAATGTCTACTGTACAAAATGTACACTCACTGATCACTTTATTAGGTACACCTCTTTGTTTCTACACTCATTGTCCATTTTATTAATTCCACTTACCATACCATATAGAAGCACTTTGTAGTTCTACAATTACAAACTGTAGTCCATCTGGTTCTTTACATATATTGTCCATACCCTTTACTCTGTTCTCTAATGGTCAGGCGCCCCACAGGACCACCACAGATCAGGTACTATTTGGGTGGTGGATCATGGTCAGCACTGCAGTGACACTGATGTGGTTTTGGTGTTAGTGTGCTGGTATGAGTGGCTAAGACGCCCGGAAAACCTAAATGACTCTTATGTACACTATATCTTGTTCAGTTCTCACAGTTTCCTGAGAATGCTATAGACAGGTAGGAAATGCTTGCATGCATGCTCACAATGTAGTTTGTTTTAGATCTGCTGTAGGTGGTGTGTGTGTGTGTGTGTGTGTGTGTGTGTGTGTGTGTGTGCGCGCGTGTGTGTGTGTAAGATATTTGATGACCACCCATACATATATGTATGAAATGCAGTGTGTCCCTATAAAGTTTATATGTGTGAATGCAGGCCGCCTGCGTGTCAGTCATCCTTTGAGACGGAGAGGGAGGGGGTGGAGAGGAAGAGAGAGGAACAGAGTGAATGGGGGGGTGGGGGTGAGTTGGGGGGGACTGGGCAGAGGGATGGAGGGGGAGGAGGAGCTGGACCAGAGGGCTCCAGGCTCCGGCACATTTCCGCACCGTTCGCACTCCACTGCCTCAGTCACCAGTCGTGCCTATTAAATCAAGGGCCCCTCTCTACAAAGACTGCCAATTATGCCCGACTGAGCCACCATTCTGCCTCTCTCTCCGCCTCTCTCTCGCTCATTCTCTTGGGTAAATGCCCAACCAGGAAAGTCTGCCTGATCTCATCCTGCCCAGGTCCACCATGCTGATACTGGTGAGGCCCTGCTGCAAACAGGAAAGGACAACAGATCAAACACAGGATCAAATTAGACCTAAGCTGAACTATAAAACAGCACTGGTACACACCCAGGCCTCTACAGCCCCCTAAGCAAAACTGAATTTGTGTTGCACCCCTTTGTAGACCGTGTTAATATATCCTCTACTATTGTGAGGTTTATTAGCTAGCTAAGAACAGGAAAGCACATCTTAAGTGATTGTAGCCTCTTTAGCTAGTTTGCAATTATCGCTTTGGATATTCATACAAAAAAGTGGGAATGGTGGTTTAGATTAATAATAAAAATACATTATAAACTTATCTCACTCATGTCTGTTTCATGGCTATTTTTGAGGAGAGGGAAGTTTGACGACTTAATGAGGTTACAAATAGGCAAACATACCTGATGGTGTACATACAATGTACATAAACATGTACGTACATGTACAGTTTCTATTCTATTTTGCTTCTATTGATTGTTTCTGCGCCGCGAAGCACATGAAGCCCAGTCTGCGATGAATAACAGCAAAGTGATTATAAGATAAGTCTGTTCACTCTGCTGCCATCTTGGTAACGTCACTGGGCAGTTATTTACAGCTACACAAGATCAGACTTCTATCTTTGAATGGGGAAAAAAACAATATATTCAAAACTGAAAGCGAAATTAACATTTAAAATGAATATTTAGAATCACTGGTATAATCTGACAAAAATGATATAATGTACTTGCATTGTTTGGTTCAAATAAAACAAAAAATATGATTTTTAAATGTTATTCTGGCTACTATGCGTGCGCATCCCGCCACTACAAAGGGGCCAAGACTGACTCTGACACATTTACTAATACGCTGATTGGATCTTTCTTTTGATGGGGCGGAGCTTCTGTACTACATTCCCATTCATATTTCAACCAGTGACCGGTCTCCTCCTTATATGATGTCTCTGATAACAGACAGGGGCTGAACATCATCAGGCATTGCAAGTTTAAAGTGCCATCTACTGACGGTCTGAAACATGGCTGCTTAGCAGGTTTAAATTGGTAGGACATTTGTCACATTTTAAGCTTGGCAAGGGTGAGAGGTCTGTGTCGCTTTTTGAGGTAAAATGCATGGAAGGAAATCCGTCCTTCCATGCATGGGTGTATGGGATACTGTAGTTTACCGGTGTTGACTGAATAGTCAAGATACTGTACACATATATTACTGTAGCTACATTGTCACAACCTCAACCCCTGCACTGAGACATAAACAATTTATTGTGTCCTGTTAGTGTGGTGCTTGTAAGGAGCACCAACCAGCCAACGGCTCATGCCAATGCCAATGCCAAATTTGTTGCTCTCGCGCCGACTCATCAGGCTTTTTGCTGGTTCATCTCTCTGCACACTGGTTCATCTATTTGCACTCTGATCATTCCAGAGCATGTTGACACACTGCTATGCTCTGATTCCTCATGCCGCTTGCTGATTAAATCTGAATCACTGATTACTCTGTTGTTTGCCCCCAGACAGCTGCACTCCGAGATCTTCATCCAGATCTTCATAGGTAAGGGCTCAATTTTCTACTTTGTGTTTAATAAAACCTTCTGCACCAGAGTTTGTGGTGTTGCATGTGAATCCACTACAGTGGATCAGACACAGCAGTGCTGCTGGAGTCACTCTATCAGGCATATCTACCATATTGCTCCACCTTGTAGATGTCAGAGACAGTAGCTCATCTGTTGGTGCACAGTTTGTGTTAGTCATCCTCTAATCATTCATCAGTGCTCACGGTATGCTGCCTACAGGATTATGGATGGACATTTTTGGCTGGTGGACTATTTTCAGTCCAGCAGTGAAACTGAGGTGTTTAAAAACTTCAGCAGCACTGCTGTGTCTGATCCACTCATGCCAGTACAACACACATTAACACACCACCACCATATCCGTGTTGCACTGCTGAGAACGATCCACCACCCCAATAGGACCTGATCTGTGAGGATCCTGACCATACCACAGAGCAAAGGGGGCTAACAAAGGATGAGAAAAAGGTGGACTACTGTCTACTCATTCTCTAGATTCTACATACCATATCCTATATAGTACTGATAGTATATATTGAACATAACTGTAAATCATTTCGGGCACTTCCTTTTATGGCTTTGTTCATTATTGTGCGACAGTGAATTCCATTGCATAATACAGTGGAACCTTGGAGTTTGGAACGCCTCTTCAATAGAACAATTCAGACATCGAATGGTCTGTTTGAATTGTTTTCTCCCCGACTTCGTTCGAACAAAAATTCGGTTCTTGGCGCGTTTTGATCAGAAACAATTGTCTCAGCTCTCGTCGTTTGCTCAGTACCACTGCACAATTGCTTAACCTTGTATGAGTCAAGCTGTGTGACTGGTTTCAGCTGAAATGCGATTCGTGATTCACGATTCACGATTTAGGACACAGTGATTCAGTGTTACAGATTGACGGTAGCTCACGCTCATTGAAGATCTCTGCTATTTTTATTGTGTTTTTCCTTAGTTCTACTTCTACAGTACTGTATCCTTAGTGCAAATTAGTCTCAATGGGTCCTAAACAGGTTACTATTGACATCCAACCGAAAGGGAAACAGGACCTGAATCCTCCAGAACATAGACTGCCTTTAGCATTAGCAGTTACGCTAGCGCCCCAGAGTGCACCGAGTAGCTGTTTTGCTTTTACTTCCTAACTATCAATCCATTACTCACTAAATTTCATGACATTTTTCAACACTTCATTAGAAAATAATGTTTTAAACATTAACTTACTTATCATTACTTATCATAGGCTCCGCTATATACAGTATAGATCACTCTACCAAACACTCGTTGAAACTCATCAGTTCATGATACATTTAACTTATGATGGATTCATCTGAACATATCCCCATCTTAAATCAGGGAGCACCTGTACAATACAACTCCATTAATGCATATAATGCCTTATGCAGTGTGGATTTTCTGGAGGTCTGGAGCGGATTGATTCAATGTACATTATTCCTTATGGGACAATTTTATTTTCGGTTCTCTACAAGCCTTCTGGAACGAATTACTGACGAGAACCAAGGTATTGCTGTATTTTAATGTTTGACAGCACTAATGTTAATGTTTTTCCTGGAGATTGGATAACAACGCGGTACAAAATCTTGTTTTAGACATCTGTTAATTATATTTCTTAAAGGAAGATGAGTCTTTGAAACTGAAAACCTGTAACAGTTGTCAAAAATACAGATAGATAGATAGATAGATAGATAGATAGATAGACTACATTTACAAACAGTTTAATCCCAAAAAACATGTATTCTGTGAGAAATTATGCTAACATGTACATGTTTTCTGACAATTATGTTTTTATGGTGCAGTTATAAGACTCAATGTGTAATAGTTCTTAGAACATAATGTCTGTTCTCAGATCATTTAAATGCAACATTAAGACAAAGAAACTGTTATATCACTGGAAATAATCTGATGCAGGTTTCACATAAAGCGCATTACTACTCAGCTTGGAAGATAGCTAAATGCAGCTTTAGATACCAAGATTGGAACGAGAAAGGCTTGTGCGACATTTCAGTGCCGTTCGGAGCTGGCACACGCGTGTGCTCTATGTGCTGGCAGAGCGTGTGCAGTGCACAGGTGAGAGGGTTTATGGCTGTGTGCGGCGTGAGCTTTATTGTGTTTGTTGAGCGAGAGGGTGAGCGGGGAGAGTGTGCTCGGCTCTGCGCGTCACAGATTTACTGCTACGTCTCTAATTTCAGCCGGCCGACGTATTTAAGAGAGCTGCTCGTAAAAGACAGCAGAGGAGGAGAAATAAAATGCAGAGAGCAGCCGTGAGCTAGGGCCCGGCCGGACGCTAGCTAAATCAGAGCGGGCACAAAGAGGCAGGCGTCTGAGAGGTATTGACCCTGGATCGATCTGCAGCCTGCACACAGCTATTGACCACACGGGAGAGACTGGGAGCCAACGCGCACTGCGCTCAGCTATAGAGGAACAAAAATCAACCATATACCAAACCTGCACACACACACACACACACACACACACACACACACACACACACACACACACACACTGACCTTGTGGACCGTCAGCCTACAATAACAAGCTCGTCATTCTCTGTCCCTTGACCGGACAGAGTTGCAGTTTGATTTTTTTCACAGCGCAATCTATCTTGGTTTATGGTATCACAGTGTTATTAGCTGCTTAATTAAAAACCTAAGCAGTGTTCATTTATTCCATGTGATAAAGGACATCCTGTGCTATTACACTTACTTTTTAGTCATCTTAATTTATTTATTTTACTTAAAGTAGGTCTTACTCTAATCACAGCGCACTCATTTCATACAAAGAAAGTCAAACAATGTGTTTTTTTTTTAATGACAAGAGGTTAACAAAAGTCTTCCTGCAGGGAACAAATGTAAATGCCATTTTTCTGAAATATTAACAAGTAAATCAATTTTGAAACCTATAAAATAGTGATATGGTGCACATGTCAATTTTTTTGTTTTAAAATGCATGCGTTACACCTGCAAGCATTTTTAACAAGAAATTCGGAGACTACAAAAATGCTGAGTGTGTTTACATGCATGTAATGATCAACAAGTAGGCCTATAAATAAATGAGTAATCAGATCATTGGAAACCAACAGGTTTAAATGACCCAGGCGGTAATAGGATTTCTACTTTATCGAATTTCCAACAATCTCATAGAAATATGTGACATAAAGTTCAAACGTTAATATTAAATAATCAAATTATTCATTTTATTGAGTATATACTACGTTTCAGAGTCTCCACAAAGTGTACTATAGCCGTTTCGCTGCCTTTAATTCTGTGGCGTGTTTAATTCTGGGATCCAGCGAGAAAAAAAAAACATGCTAAAGCAACTGGAAAAAGAGGCCAAATAAAGCCAAGTCGTTAGAATACATGGACCTGGCAACCGTGGTGGAAGGCTCTGAAAACAAACGATTATAATCTGGTTACAGTTTGCATGCTATGAGTACTCCGATTACTGAGGTAAAATCCAGCTCTCTTTATCAGATTTTTAGATCAGAATATCCTGTATACATGACTACTTAAATAATCAGATAATCAGTTGGATTATTAAGTGCATGTAAATGCACTGAGTTAGTGTATCAGCTAGAAAGGTGTCCAAACTTGTGCAGATACAAAAGCTTCATGTTTATTTCCAAGGTTATCCTTGCATTCAAATTTGCATTCATGTTCTACCCTGGATGTGATGTTACCTTCTTTTCTTAAAAAAAAAACAATCTGACCATCTTCTTTTACATAAGACTGTATATTTTGTGTAAAAAATTGGCCACACATTGTTTTGCCACTCACTGCCTCATAGCTGATTAAATTAGTTTTAGAGAAGGATATAAAGTTCCCTAACTCACTCTATTATCAAGGCCATGCAGTCTTCAAACTGTCAGGGCACTAAGAGGGAGAATGAAGACCAAATTTGTCTCCAGCCTGAAAAAAGGCACATATATCAACGAGAATGCAATGTTTTCAAGCATTTCCTTATTCATTAATGCCAAAACAGCTTGGCAAAAATGGAAGGTTTTGGTTTATGAATGCCAAGTCACAACGTGAATAGCACAAGACCGTGCACACCAAATATGGCTGGAATATTATGTGCCTAACTGTGAAACAAAGCTTAAAGCATGTTTCCATATGTTCTTATTTTTTGCTTGTTGAAATGGTATCACTGTACTGCAACTACTCACTGTTTATGAGAAATGTAGTGTTTTAGAGAGCAAATAACAAACTAGATTGCCGTTCAAAAAGATTTTTCCTATTTGCTGATTTGAAATTTCCACATATCATGAATGCAGTTTGGCATTAAGCTAAATGTATATGCCCTAAAAGAAAACTAAGCAAAGACTAGCAAGTCTTGTGTTTTGAACACTTTACCAGCAAGTCTATTCAAGTACACCAACTAAACCATCATCAGACCAACACTTACCAGTACAAACTCGGACCATTATGAAACATGGACCTCATGTGGTCTAGCTAATTATCTAGCACAGCAGCATCCAAAACAACATATGCTGATGTTTGCGTTTTTTTTTTTTATTAGCAGGGATAGCTAACTAGCTGTTTCTACTCTGATTAGCACCCATATTATAATGATACCTTGACTGTAAAATACTATTAGAAAAGCACTACTTAATTAAAAAGAATACTTTATAAAAAAAATAACAGAAAATATTTGCCTGGTTCATCACAATATGACATAAGCCTAGCTGGATAGCTCATGTCTGACTAGCCCAGCCAACATTAGCGTTTAGTTATGTTAGTTAATCTAAATTGGATGCCTATGCTCTACATTCAAAAATCTGGAACACTATATAATGCACTGATATAGGGATATAAGCTATAGAATTAATCAATTAGTAAATAGAATAAAATGAATAGCTTGCATTATAAAAGTAGCATAATCTGTTGTGGTTTTTGTGTTCTGAGTGCCACTTATCTGCACAAGAGCTTTGGCAAATGAACTCAAAGGCAAGTGCTCATTTGGCAACACTGTGGTCAGCCACATGCACGGATATTCTTTATAGATATAGCATGTGCTTTTATTAAATAAGCCAAAAAGTAGCTCTGTTAAGACTTGTGGCAAATACAAGGAACTAATAAATGAACTGGGATCGGGATCAAAGCAGTTGAAACCAATGGCATGTTCATGGTAAATAACTCAAAAACAAATACCAATTGGTAGTTAATAAGTTAATAAATGAGTCTAGTGCTATTAGCAAGTATTACTACCCACAAGGCATGCTGGGAGCCTCCGATGATGCCCTGTGCACTTCAAACACAGCTTTTTGTGGTTGTGTGCGGAGCATAAGGTACACCTCCTGAATGGCAAGAAACTTGCGAACAGAGTCCACAGCTGCTCTGTTTCCAGAAAAACGTGTTTTCACAGCTCTGCATGAACCCAGTAATATAGTGGATTAAAGTTGAGTTCCAAGCATCTTGTCACTCTTGGGCACACTCTGCAATTTCAAATAATATTTCACTTCAGCTTTAGCCACAGATACACATCACCAGGTAACAGGTAAGTTGGAGAGTTGCTTAGCATTTTCATTTTCCCCTTTAGAGGTAAAACAACAGAATTTACAGTCATTCATTTGCTTTCTTATCTGATTCATTCTGAACAGGGTCACGGGAGAGCCGGTGCCTAGCCGGCATAGGTCACAAGGCAGAATCAACACTACACAGGGCATCAATCCATCGTAGGGCACACACACTCACACACTAGGAGCAATTTTAGAAACACCAGTTAACCTAACATGCATGTCTTTGCACTGCAGGTGGAAACCGGAGTACCCGGAGTAAACCCACAAAAGGACATGCGGACTCCACACAGAAAGGACCCAGACTGCTCCACCTGGGGATTGAACCCAGGACCCTGTGCTACCCACCAAGCCACCCTATTTACAGTCATGCTTAAAAAATAGTTTGAGTTAATGAACTCGTACATGCCACCTGGAATTATCTTGTATTATAATATGTATTATCAATTTTTATTATATGTACAGTAAAAGCAAGTTATTTAGTGGGCTACCCTTAATAGTAGGGTATAAAATGTTTGTCATTTAATATAACATTTACAGCATTTAGCAGACGCCCTTATCCAGAGCGACATACAACTGATACAGTCTTACAATCCAAGCAGTTGTGGGTTAAGAGCCTTGCTCAAGGACCCAACAGTGGCAGCTTGGCACAGGTGGGATTTGAACCCTGGACTTTGTGGTCCATAGTCCAGTACCTCACCCACTAGGCTACCACAGTCCCACAGTTGGTAATATTTGCAAGTGTAATGCCAATAATGGCAATAATATTGGCAAGTGTAATCCTGAGTCAGGTGAATATAACCCAGAATATTTAGCTTTAGAAGGTTTTTGACATGCCAAGTTGTATTTTTAAAAGCTTATTATATTGTATTTGGAAGAAACAACTCATATATCTGGACTGATTTAAACACAACAACTAACACACTAACACAGTGTCTGTGATTATGAATGGCAACAGGATATAAACAGTAGAAATGGTGCATTGGTGAACGGACATTGGTGAATGGCATTTTTATTCCTTCCAAAATGTCTGGCATGTATAAATAATGGCGATATGCAATTTTTTATGTTCTTTTTTGAACTATTACTATAGACTTATTTAACTAAATAAATTAGTTTCATTCTTACATTTAACATCTAGGCCACCCGAGGAGGTTGTGTCCCTTTTGAGTCTTGGTCCTCCCAAGGTTTCTTCCTTATAATGTTTAGGGAGTTTTTCCTTTCCATTTTCGCCCTAGACTTCCTCAATTTGGGATTGGCCCTAGATATTAGAAGATAATCTAAAATTGTAAAGCTGTTTTAAGACAATGCTCCATGGTAAAAAGCACTATATAAATAAATCTGACTTGACTTGACTTGACTGTGCTTGGGCCTGACCATTGTGCATCATGGGTATTCTTTGTCCACTAAAGTGCATCTTTTGTACGCAACTTAATGTGATGAGTTGTGGAATTGTTCGAGTGCACTACATATTCCACCAGATACGATTTTAGACACTATTACATAATAACAGAACTCCAAAAGTGCACTAAATAGGGAACTGTTTAGGACACGCCCTATGTTTTAAATAGATGTAGTAAAAGGGAAGGTCCTTAGCCCCAGCTTTATGCTAAAGTTTAGGCACAAACACATACATTTTAAAAAAATGGATAAAAGTTGACTTGTGCAAAATGTTGGGCACCTTTGGAGATGATCCTCTAGTGTTTTTTGTAAGGTTTCATAACTTCAGAACTGAATTGTTAATGACTCTTTAAAATGTGCAGTAATAAGTTGTAGATAAGTTTGTTTACCGCAGTCTTTAACTTTTTTCATTTAGAAAATTGACGAAACACAATTTGGGATGCCCAAACTTTTCTTATAAGTCTGTACTTTGGCTTTGCCTGTACGTAATAAGAGTTGGTGTATCCATGGCCACACCTATGTCGCAGGTAGTCTTGGCCATTCTCTCTCTCTTACTGGCATGACTCTTGAGTGATCGGGAGCACTTCCTTCCTCCTCATCCTCCACTGATGCAGGTGACAGGAGCCCTGAGACCTGGCAGGGTATACACACACACACACACACACACACACACACACACAAGCGAACACACACTACACACATACACACACAAGCCAGATGGCCCTAGACCCCAGTGACTGTTAAGGTGGGCTGGTACCCAAAAAGCTCTACCTCTCCGTCTCCCCCTTATAACTCCCTAATACAACTTACCGTCTAATAACAAATGAGTCATGCCAATCTCTGGATTAAAATATGCAAAGTTAATAACACCTGCACAAAATGTTCACACGGTCGAGGGAAGATTGCGACTTTCAGCAGTTTAAGTATTAACAAATGAGATTGCGTTAACAAGCCATTTGTACCAATAGTGGAAAGTACATGGTGGTGTCAACGCAAATAACTTCCGGTAGTACTCGCACTTTGATTTACTAAGCACAACTGTCAATCCAGTTATGGCAATTGTATGTATAGAGCAGGGCAGATGCTAATTTGATTCACAATATGCACTATGGTGATGGTAATTTATTGACGTTCTGTTCAATACAATAGTATTATATGTACTTAGGACCTCAGTATTACAATATGTACTTAGGACCTCAGTATTACCCTGAGAAAAACCATGTACAGTAGTTCCTCAGTTCTCGATTTCAGTTCTCGTTGCATTTTGGCAATAATAATTTGTGTAAGTTCTCATTGTTTGCTTAAAGTGAAAAAAAAGTTTGCTTATTGTTTAAAGTTGTGTAAGTCAAGCCATCTGAATCGTTTCAGCTGAAATTCAATTCACAATTCATGATTCATGATTCACAAATCAGTACACAGTGATTCAGTGATTCAGGTTCACAATAGTCCTTCCTCAGTGAAGATCTCCACTGTGTTTATCTTGTTACATCTACAGTACTGCATTCTTAGTGCAAATAAGTCTCCATGGGTCCTTAAAAGGTTAATAAAGGTTAAGAGAAAACCGAAAGGAAGCCGAAAGGAAACACAGGCTGCAGTTAGCATTAGCAGCTTGTACAGTATAAACCGCTCTACCAAACACTCATTAAACTCCTCAGTTCATGATACATTTAACTTACGATGGATTTGTCGGAACTTATCCCCATCATAAATCAGGGAGCACCTGTACAACTCCATTAATGCATATATAGCCTTTTACAGTGTGGATTTTAATTCAATTTACAGTAGTGCTTGAAAGTTTGTGAACCCTTTAGAATTTTCTATATTTCTGCATAAATATGGCCAAAAACATCATCAGATTTTCACACGGTCCTAAAAGTAGATAAAGAGAACCCAGTTAAACAAATGAGACAAAAATATTTCAAAGTCTGCTTTTCACAACACATGTTGTGGAAGTGTATCATGGAACGAACAAATGAGATTTCTGAGGACCTCAGAAAAGGAGTTGTTGATGCTCATCAGGCTGGAAAAGGTTACAAAACCATCTCTAAAGACTTTGGACTCCACAAATCCACAGTCAGACAGTTTGTGTACAAATGGAGGAAATTCAAGACCATTGTTACCCTCCCCAGGAGTGGTCGACCAACAAAGATCGCTCCAAGAGCAAGGCGTGTACTCCTATTTTTCGTTTCTCGACAAGCCTTCTGGAATAAATTAACAATGAGAACCGAGGTATCACTGTAGCTGTATTTTGGAAACGTTGCACTCTGACAAAAACCCACTGAGTTTTTTCATTTATTTGTTTGTTTAATTGTTCCATTAATGATTTACTTAAATTTTTAACCCTGATTTCCTGAACAGGGTCAGAGGGGTTCCAGCGCCTATCCCAGGAGAACACAGGGTCACCAGACCAGCTATGAAATTAACGACACCCGTCTTAATAATTACTTTAAGCTAGGCTGTGGTGGCCTAGTGGTTAGGATACTAGACTCTGCACCAAAAGATTCAGGGTTCAAATCCTACCTCTGCCAAGCTGCCACTGTTGGGTCCTTGAGCAAGGCTCTTAACCTACTACAGCTTGGATTATAAGATTGTATCAGTTGCACATTGCTTGAAAAATAAGGAAAAACTGGGAAAAGAAGTCAAATGTAGAAAAGTATGGTGTGTCCCCCCCAATGCATTACAAAATCTGTAATAGCATTACTTTTCCTTCATGTTTACATACAAATGGCAAACTAAATGCCATTTAAAAACCCTTTACCCCCATTTTTTCACCCATCTTTACCCAGGTTGGCATTAATGCAGTAAACAAAGCAGATGCTTTGTTCGTGCAATCATGCGCAATCTATTTAATTGCTCACACAAATATACACTTTATTTGGGATCTTCAAGGCCTTAGGGCCCCTTTGTAAATGTCAGTGAAGGCCAGCTCCAGATGTAGCCCGTGACCAAACGTCTAGTTTCCCCTCGATAAAGTGCCATATTCGTGCAGCATTATTGATGACATTAGCTGACGGCTTTGACTTGGCGCTGTTGACAACAGGTGTAGCTTCTCCCAAGGGCAGCAGCGTGGATATGTGGCTGGTAATTGGAGAGCACAGCGTTACGTGGATCTGCGGCAGTGTGGGGTTCGTTGCATGATGGTGTGTGCGCTGGCGGTCGAGGGAGGGGGAGCGTTCTCTGAAGACGGCGGAAAGAGAAAACGAGGGGACGAGGAGAGGCAGAGCTCGGAGAGCGGGAAAGACGGGGGGTTGTGGGGGTGGAGGAGGGGGGGGTCATTAAACTGGAAACCAGGAACCACGCGGGAGGTAGAATTTTAAATGATTACCCCCACAGCTACTCTGGCCCAGCAACGCTCTCTCTCTCTCTCTCTCTCTCTCGCACTTTCTCCGGCTCTCTTGGAGATGCAATTAATTCGGATGGAGGCTGCCAAGAGCGGAGAGATATCGGGATGAGGGTTGCTCTGTTGCAGGCAAGCACTCTCTTTCTCCATTACACCAGTCTGCAGCCCATGTGTTAGTGGCCTTATGTCTCCTTTTAGTAAGACCCTAAATTACAGCCCTAAATTAGTCCAACAAAAGATCGGCAAACAAACACATAAGGAATCTTATTCGCGTTCACACAAACAAACACAACACACAATACAATCAGGGTCTAGCTAACAATTTTAAAAACTTTTGAGTAGCCAGCTTTTGAGTAGCCAGCCCCAACTTGTTTTGAGACAGTGAATCAATGAGTGTGTTTACGTGCATTTATTAATAACTGAAGAAAATCAGATTTTGTCAGTAATGTCATCAACAAGTAGGCCTATACATGCACTTAATCAGATTCAAGTATGCAAGTAATCAGACAATGGGAAACCTCCTGGTTTATATGACTCAGGCAGTAACCGAATTTCTACTTTATAACCAGCCAATAATCTCACAGAAAGATGTGATGTAAACTTTAAATTTAATTTTCAAAAATTAATTTATTTAATTATTCATTAATTCTTCATTTTCTCGTGTATATATTGCGTTTCAGAGGCTCCACAAATGATCGATAGCCGGTTAGCGGGTGCTGCGTTTAATTCCAGGGTTGCCAGATCCCGCAAGAGAATCCCACACCCGGTCTATGTAAATAAACCCAAACGAAGCTTTGGCCGTTTCTCAACAGCAGGTACGCGAAGTTCGGACTTGCGTACTTCCTAAATTCGGACTAGGAGGTTCGACTTGCGAGTACATTCTCCCGATGAAGGGAGAACGCAGTTTGGTTATTCTACAATTGGAACAGCAGTGTACTTGGCTATGGAGACAACACGGTTTACTTTTTACATCTAGATAAACACCTAAAACATCTTGTATAAAGCCTGTCAGTGGTGGAACAAATGCTCAGATCTTTCACTTTCCATTGAATAGTTTAATCTAGGTGTAACAACAGATTTATCGCATTTAAGCCTAAATAAAAACCTTCCCAAACATAAGCGAGCACCAAACAAGTCTGATTTAAGAAGGGAATATAATTCTGAACTTCAATTTGTATCAGACAATTCATATTTAGTATACAGGCTGAACAAATAATAAATATAATGAATAATAAATACGTTAATAACTTTACATCACATCTCCGAAATCGTCTGAGCATTTTTTATGTAAATATTATAACTTCATTCCGTGACACAATAACAGTATTACTTTAGAAATTATACATCCAGTTGGGAGTCCTCTCATCCGCCATTACCGAGCTGACAATGCATTGTGGGATATTTCGCTGCTCAAGTCCGCACAAGTCTGCTCCGATGCATCCTTGATAATATGGGCGGATCAAGAACACATCCGGGGATTTGGAGTGGACTTGGTTGGATGCAAAATTACAAATGGAACAGGACTTGGGCTGCGACTGATGACGTTTCACAAGTACACAAGAACACAAGCACAGACAAGTACACATATTGATAAACGACCTAAGAATAAGTGGACGTTACGCGCTGTCCTGTTCATATTTCAACCATCTGTCTGTGAATAATTCTGTACTTATCTGTAAGTAATAATGTACTGCACTTCTGGTTAGATGCTAACTGCATTTCATTGGCTCTGTATTCATACATTCCACAACAACAATAAAGTTTAATCTAATCCAACCTAATCTACTGAACTAAAATCCACCTCTCTTTATCGGATTACTTAATCTGATTTCTAGTTCAGAGTATGATGTGTATACAACCACTTGAATAATCAGATACCTGCAGAAATCCAACTATGATCGGATTATTAATCGCAAGTAAACGCACTCCAAGTAGCTCCAAGTTAGCTGCAACTGGTAGGTGACTGCAGAAGGATAATGACCTGGCTAATGAAAATTTACTTCAACACCTACTGAAGACCAAAGAAGATCAACGAGTGCCATCTATCATGGGCTTTCTTTCACAGTCACCTGACCTAAACCCCATCATGGGGCACCTGAAGACAGAGAAAGCAAAGCATTCAGTAACATCACAAGATACTTTTTGGAAAACTGTGAAATCATGCTGGGAGAACATGAATCATCTGATGATGCACAAACTTGTGGAGCCAACACCAGCTCGACAGTACATCATTACAGTACATGCTAATTAATAATGAAATATGTTTTTTTGTTATGGTGAGTATATGATTTGTAATGAAAACATTCAGTGTTGCCACCTTTTTGTCTGTCACTAGATATGTTGCCAGATTTAGACCCCTTTAGCAACTTTATTTTAAAAAAAAGAGCCCAAACGACAAATCTAGAGTCTTTTTGAGCAGACATTAGCAACTGTTCTGCACTTGATTATGGCTCTCAGCTCTCCTTGCATTCGCTGATTATACGAGATGAGAGAGCAGTTGGGGTAGACTCACCACTTGCGTGTCTAAAGCCCAAATGGGTTGTGCATACTCAAGCTGGTGTTCGCTATGACTAATCACGGATCGCCATTGTTTGTACCACACATGCACTTCTTTGTTTCTTGGTTTGAAATGTCTCGACTTTCTTTAGATGCAATAAAAAGCAAAATGAATCAATCAAAAAACTGTTCCTAATGTCTGTTTTCCCAACTACTTAACTACCGCTGTTTTTGTTCACAGTCTTTTTTAGAGATAAACTACACACTTTAGTTATTCTCTATTCTAATGAATCCGTCCTATTCTAGATTATTTAAAGAAGTGTCTCATAAAAGTTTCCTTAATAAGATTCACAAATGATGACCAGTAAATTAATACGCAAATTGATAATGTACGACTTCTAGCAACTGTTTTCGCATTCTTTAGTTACATTCCCTCTAAAGAGCTGTGTAGCACTGGATCCGAAAGGTCAGACCCACGTAGATGAAAAGGAATGCCTGGGTTTATTATCAAGACGCTAAAGCCAAAATTGAGGTAACAAACAGAAACAGGGTCAGAACCAAAGTCATGAAGAAAGGCAAACAATCCAAAAGGGCTAGGCAAACGGAGAATCGGTAAGCACTAATCGAGGTCAAGACAGAAAATACAATCTGAATAATCTGTATGCTTGTAAACAAAGGCAGTAATTCGTAAAGTGGTGTCTGGCATAATCAGTACTCTGGTGAAGGGCTGCGGTCAAGTATGTTGCATTGGTCTGAGGGAGCATGGGAAATGGAGTCCTACAGCTTCTCAGAAACAGGGAGAGCATCCACTGGTGTGATACAGTGGCAATACTGTATATGTTATTGCAGGCGCCTGCCAGATTACAATGGTTCAGGCTACAATATTTTGATTTTAAGATGGGAATCCAATAATACACATACAGTGGGACCTCAGTTCTTGACCACTTCGGAACTTGTAGGATTTTGTTCTCAATGCATTTTGACTAGAAAAATTTGTCTTTGGCGCACTTGCTTAAATAGGTCAAGCCGCACGAGTCGTTTCAGCCAAAACTCGATCCAAGATTCATGATTCAAGATTCTGAAGATAGTGATTTACTGATTCAGTCTCACAATAGCCCTTCCTCTGTAAAGATCTCCAGTGTATTCTTTGTGTTTTTATTTATTTGTACATCTACAGTACTGTGTTCTTAGTGCATACAGTAAGAATACAGCATCCACTAACCTTAAAAGGATATTTATAAGAGCCAAACCGAAATGGAAATCCTGTCCTGAATACCCCAGAACACAGGCTGCAGTTAGCTTTAGCAGCTATGATTGCGCCGGTGAGTTCATCAATACAGTAAGTGTTTTCACTTTCAATCCATTACTCACTAAATTACATGATATTTTTCAACACTTTATTATAAAATAATCTTTGTTTTATAATTTACATTATTCCTTATGGGAATTTTTTTTCTCTGGACTCTTTTGCAGTTCTAGACAAGCCACTGTACCACTATAAATGCACATTCAGCAGAAACCATACTCAGAATTTTGAATTTTCCCCGGGAAAGCGAGACACAGTACGATACTCTCCTGCAGATGCTGGACATCCGGGCAGCAACCAGCAGGCTGAGCCAAGCAGTGCCCTGGCTATGATATATACAGTTTATATTAAACTCCGAGTTTTAAGATACAGCCAGCTTACAATGGATTTATCAGAACATAAGCCCATGGTAAATCAGGGAGCACCGGTATTGCATTACAGATCTCGAGTTTGGGGGTGGCTATAAACTGGTGTTGAAGCTTTTAAAGTAAAAATCTCATTTACATCGAACTTACATCTCATTATCTAGTTGTGGCTTAGCGGTTAGGGCTCTGAACTACTAATTGGAAGATAATTAATATGCTTAAATCCCAGCTCCACCAATCCAGGGCCCATGAGCAACTGTGCTAACCTCGAGTGCTCAGCTCAGTTGGACAAGGGTGTCACCATAATGATGTAAATTATCTAGTGGACGCCTCTTTTAATTAAACGTGCGGTACTATAAATAAGACAAATTCACCTGAATAATTACGTTGGCCTTCTACGACCAGGAAAAGGTTTTGCCTTTGTAGACGAGCAGTCTGTGGCTGCAGGAAGTCAGATTAACACATGTGCACAGTGTTTTTCCGGTTGCCGTATCCGACCCTTCAGCCATCTATGCGTAAATACTCTATTATCAGCAAGGATCAACCCCAGAGCAGAGGGCCTAATTGCTGGGCTCCTGCTAGCCCTGACTAGTTATTTTTCCCATGCTGGAGAGCTGACCAGATGTGGTGTGGGATGAGTCATCAACCCTTTTACTCCGGGGACCATGGGCAAACAATCCCACCAGGGTTCGACTGGGGTTACTTGCAGAAAGGGAGAGAGGGAGGGAATGTCATGGTACACAAAGCACGTAGCATGTAAAGTGCTGGAGAGATTGTTGCTCAGGGCCAGGGAGAGCGTCGATATGGAGGAAATTGATCGTAATCAACAGCGCCTGCAGAGCGAGCGGCCGCGTTCGTCAAAGCTCCTTTCCTCTCCTCGGCTCTTCTCTCTTCTCCCCTCCTGCACCCTGAATCTATCTCTCAAAACAGCCTCACCAAGCCTCTGGTGGAGCTTTCAAAGCCTATGTAAACAAGCTGGAAAGCAGGAGCAGATACCATAGCCCAGAATGTGTGTGCGTTTGTGTGTGTGTGTGTGTGTACACACATACGTGGCTACCTCAGATAATCCTATTGAGTTTTCTCTTGAACTGGCTAGTTCAGCAGGTTCATCTAAAGCCGGTTTCCACATGTTCTACGTAACACAAGGTAAATCATTAATGAGGATTATGAGCATATGGTACCATGAGGATATGACACCTACTTTTGACCCTAATGCACCCTGGACAAAAATATAGGTTCACATATAAGTGGAAGCAGTGAGGAAAACAGGCTGCTCTCTCTCTCTCTCTCTCTCTCTCTCAATCTCTCTATCTTTCCCCTCTCTCGCCCGCTCGCTCATTGTGCACGCTCTGGTATAATTTCTCATTTGAAGACGCCAGCGTACCTGGCTGCACGGCTGTGCTGTTAAAAGCGTCGGCCCAATTATAGCATAACACCTAGCCTTACGGTTACCATGGCTGCACGATGCATCTGTCCCGCGGGACGCGGCGTGGAGGAACGAGCGTCTTATCAACCATCACCCCGGTAATAACACTCCCCCGAGCCTGCGCGCCTCAGCCAGGCCTTAACGAGAAGCCAGGGTGAAATCTCCTCCGCCTCAGCCGCAGCCATTGATTTGTGCTTAATCTGTTTCTGCGTGCGCGTCCGCGTGTGTGCGCGAGTGCAGATGTCTGTCAGCGCGCGTGTTTATGTGTGTGTGTGTGTGTAAAAGTGTTGTGGGGGGGCATGGGTGGAAGGGCGTAGCGAGCGTGTGAGCAAGCGTGAAAGGTAGCGTTTATTTCGCTGCAATTCAGAGGACGCATTTTTTTCCAAGCTGGATTCTACCACCTTCGTCCTGTTAATTGGCGAACAGAGTTGTTATTCTGTAAAAACAAAAAAATAAAAAATAAAAAAAGTAGTCTTCGACTTTAGGAGAAACTACAAATATGATTTGAGTGAAACTTTGTGTTGGTGCTTGCATCCAAACAGACTCACTGCCGTCCCTTCAGTTATTTAGTTAGTTCACAATGTGTCAAAGGTCTTTAGATGTTCGAATTTAGACATTTGAATTCAAGGTCACTTTTTTGGACACAGTGCCTATAGAACATAAGGATACTGGTGTTTTAGTGGGTGTAATCACAAGGTGATAATTTTCCACATTATTCTCTGGTGCATGTATGGGGGCGCAGTAGTTAGGGCTGACACTTCACAACTCCCGAGACCCAGGTTTGAGTCTCAGCCTTGGTGAAGTAAACGTTTCATGCAAAATGCAACATCGGTCTCCATTTTTGTTGGAAAATATACTCACCAGCCACTTTATTATGTTCAACTGACTCACATGACTGCAACTCAGTGCATTTAGGTATGTAGACATGGTCAAGAAGACCTGCTGAAGTTCAATTTGAGCACCAGAATGGGGGGAAAAGGTGACTTTGAACGTGACATTGATGTTGGTACTAGATGGGCAGGTCTGAATGTTTCAGAACTTGCTGATCTACTGGGATTTTCACGCACAGCCATCTCTAGAAAACTCTGAAAACTCCTGTTAAGTCCTGTTACTTACATGAAGAGTAACAGAGTAACGGTAATGGGAGAAACAAGGTAAAAAATAAAACAAAGTTGCCTGAGATTGGCCAATATTCATTCTGTACAGTTACATATGTTTGTTTTTAGGTTCATTGTTGAACTATAGAAAATGAAATGAATTTTGAAGAGATACAACAAGCAAATGGCACACATTCTGTGGAATGACTCAAGTCAACGTACAGCTTTGTTGCTAGGCAGATTTCAATACCTAAACTACTGTACTAAAAAAGATTATTTTATGTTTTGTACCCTGACATCCTGGTCAATCAGCTTTTCCAGTAAGACCATATGAGTTCATCTTCTAAAACAGTCCCAGACCAACACTAACCAGCACAAACCAACTTGGGCCAAAATGATATATGTCTAAAACATAGCATAACACATCATATGCTGGTTTTTGCTGTTTCTAGTTATTGGTTATGGTAGAGATATTAGTTTTTGCTCTGAGTAACAGTGTAAATAATTGCTACTTTTTCACTTCTAGGAATTCTCTAAAATGTCCAAATATTTAATATAATAACACAGTGTGGTGCCATTAAAGAAAAATCAAAGCAACAGAAAGTTTATGTCTCTAAATTAGTTCACTTCTGCTAGAAGGAACAAATTCAAAGAGCCCTCCTGTTTGTAGGTTGTTGTTTTTGGATTTTTATTTTGTGGGGTGTGTTCTGATGTTATGCTTAGTTTTAGTGCTCTTATCTACGAGCTGATAACATTAGTCGTAATGGCTGTGGAAATCTGAGTATGTTTTTTTACTAGCTAGCTGACCAGCATGGTCGCACTAGCTGAAAAGCAGGATAGAAATGCAAGTAAATTTGTCAACAGGTTGTCATGAAACTTTACCAAAAAAACCCATCAAAAATCATAAGAAGTAAGTGATACAGCTCAGAATGCTGTAAGATGCTGTTTGTAACTCAACACACAGCGCAGTACAACAAATATATCTGATAGCTGATCTTGTGTTTTTCATTATCCACCAGCGCAGAGGGTTTTGGTGGTGCATCCGGCAGGGGGAAGATCTCCACTGTGACAGTGACACATCAGCCTCTTCCTGCCTGCAGCAGCTCATTTTGTTTGCCCCCTCACGCCTCAGCTTCAGCCCTGTACCCTCAGGCACTGATCCTGCTGCTGCCGCCGCCGCTCCTGCCCACAGCACTGGAAACTCGCCATTCCCTACGCCATTCTCCTCCCTATTCTATGGCCGGAGGTGAGGAGCAAGGTCACAGCCCTAGAGCTGCTCTGGTTGAGGTTGGAGTTCTATTCTCTCTCCTCCCTTATGGGCCAAACAAAGAGTGCAGGGACCTAATGATAAAAGGAACAAAGGACCGCAGCAGACCGTATCACACATTCGGTCACCTGCTAACTGCAGTGAGGCCACCATAATCATGTCATTTCTGCATAGTTTTTAAGTTGTTATGTAGAATAAAAGTCGAAATTTATGACCATACAAAACTCCAGGTAGACAGAGTTAATGCAGCTGCATGAGAGTGCAACTTCCCTCTCATGGCGATAGCTAAAAAATCAATAGGGCATGTACGGGAAGGCTCAGTTCTGAGCAGGGAGAGCAAAAATACAAAACGTATCTGTGACTGAACACTGCATACACTATGCTAAATATGGTCAGTAATCGGTTCGAACAGAGAAAAGAGCCACATATTCAGAATACTTTTAGAGTATTTAGTGGTGTTGGCAAGAATGGTTTTGGGCGGGGTCTAAGAAAGTACCAATGACACTATATCATCAACCTTGAACCTGATCCTCCCACAAAAATGAATTTATAATACTATGAATAATATCCTTTCACCAGTAAAATGGGTGAAAGGGGGATTCATGATAATATTCTCGACCACCTCAGAACTCATCGAATTCGGTACTCAGCGAATTTTGTCTAGAAAAATGTGTCTCGGTTCTTGTCGTTTGCTCAGTATGTGGGGCACTTGCTTAAACTTTTCACGATTCACGATTCACGATTGAGTACACAGCGATTCAGTCTCACAATGGCTGT
The DNA here is from genome assembly GCA_025084515.1 of Ancistrus triradiatus. Taxonomy (NCBI): domain Eukaryota; kingdom Metazoa; phylum Chordata; class Actinopteri; order Siluriformes; family Loricariidae; genus Ancistrus; species Ancistrus triradiatus. Next base: position 205,347 of record JAJAGP010000655.1, on the reverse strand, counting down.
CTCTCAGTGAAGATCTCCACTATTTTTATCGTGTTATTCTTTATTTTTACATCTACAGTACTGTATTCTTAGTGCAAATAAGTCTCCATGGGTCCTGCAATGGTTGATGAATACACCCAACCGAAAGGAAATGAAGGACTGAGTTCTCCGGATCTCTTTGAGGGTGTGCAGTTAGTATTAGCAGCTAGCGTCCAATAGAGTTCACCAATAGAGTAAGTGTTTTGCTTATACTTTTTACTTTCTAAATTACTCACTAAATTACATGAGATTTTTCAACACTTTATTACAAAATAAGCTTTGTGTTAATGATTTTGGCCAACTGTAGGTTAATGTTTTAAATAATAAGACTGGCTCTGCTATGATACAGTATAGACTATATTAAACTCCTTGGTTCATAATACATACTTATGATGTATTTGTCAAAATGTGACAAATCCATCGTAAATCAGGCAGCACCTGTACAATACAACTCCATCAATGCATGTAATGCCTTATACAGTTTGGATTTTATGGGGATCTGGAACAGATTAATTCATTTTACATTATTCCTTATAGGAAAAATATGGTACCACTGTATTATGATTTATGCATTGGCACAACATGCCACAAAGTTATAAGTTTAGTAAGCACACTATACTCTACTCACACTATACTCCTCAGGAAGTTGAGAGCTGAACTTCTAGGAGGTAGGAGGAATAAAATTGTGAGAACATTGGGGAGTACATACCAAACTCCACCCCGACACTTACTGCAGCTTACGCTCAAACCAGTGGCCATGAAGACGCTGCACAACTTAAACTTTTATACTAGCCAGCTTAATCTAATTTGGGGTTGCAGGGGTCTTGGGCCTAAAAAGGTGTTAGCCCACACCATAAAAAGGTACCAAACTAGGACAGGGCTCCAGCTTATCACAGGACACCAGTAAACAAGCACCACACTGGGAACATGTGACTTTAGAGGTGCCACTTGACCTAACACATCTTTGAAACAAAGGAGGAAGTCAGAGTACTGGAGAAAACCATGCAGACACAGGGAGAACATGCAAACTCCACAAGGCAGGTGTGCACACTCTCACCCAGGGGGAGCAGTTCCATCATGCCATCCACTACATAGAAATTCAAATTCTAAATATGCACTAGTTCAAATAACTTTGTGGCTGTTCAGATCTTTTGACTGGTATAATCGCTCCATTTTGGAATACCTCCACCCCGTTCATCATTAACAATGATAATGAATCATTCTTTTACTTTGGGAATCATAAAAATTAGATCACCAGCGTGCAGAAATAGTCTTTCACTTTATTGTGAAATGTTCGTTCTGCTCAAATAGCCAAATCGTCTCTGTGCAACCCTGAACATCTTCTTTGGCCGAGTTGAGCAGCTGCACTGGGTCTTTGCTGGCTGCGGCTGCGGTCTTGGCGAGGGCCATGGAGAAGAGGCGAGAGGCGGGAGAAGGGGTGGGGGAAGGGTGCGAGTGCTGGCCGCGAGGACGAGCAGATCAGCGCTGCTCCGTGTCTGTGAGGTACTGATAAGATTGCAGGATTCTCGCGCCATGACAGGTCCACTCAGCCACTCTGACCTTCTTCTTCACAGCTTACCCTACCTCAACAGCCACCACTGTCTCATGCTTCCTTCCTGTTCACCATCACATGCACTTCCTCTCGTGAGTTACACGTTCGGTTATGGCATCTACTAGTTCTATAGCATAACATCTAGTGTAGAATGGTCTACTTGTGAAAAAAAGCTTTAACATAACGCTAATGCCCAGCCAATTACCCTAAGACTAACAAGACAGTATTGCATCCCATAAAACATCAAGTGAGATGCTAAACTAATGGAAACTGTCACTCAAAGTTCAGTCTGGATACATGGACCTGTCCATGATGTTAGACTTTGTTGCATCCCTTTGTGCTTGTTGCTGTGGATATGTCAACACGTCTGCCATATTGGTCCAGGCAAAACTGGCTTGTAAACAAATACAAGTGAACAGGGGAGCTGCAGGTTTTCTGGTTAAAAAGCACAATAACCCACATTTCCACATTTCATTTTAACAAGTCATTTTCATAGTCAGAGGTTTTTGATATATGTGGAGTACAAAAAAAGTTTTGACTCCAGTTTGAATCTCGATAGGAGTGTGTATTAGTGTTAGGCAAGTTAATGTGGTGGAAAGGAATTCATTGTCATAAGAAATTGTAAAAAATTATGTTTGTCAAACATGGATTTGGATTACTTTCATTGTGGAAATGTCCCTTTATAATTTAATGTACATGAAATGTGTTTTTATGTGTTTTTAACGTTTTTTCTATGTTGTGGAAATGGCTTTTTCTGTCTATGTCCAAGTTATTTTAGCTTTTCTTTTGATCGAGGTCAGAACTCAGCACATTCACTTTGAAATATCAAAAACATATTTAAATAGTGCATCTTTAAGTTCATAGAATTGACCATCATTGACCAAATCAAATCTGCTTTCTGGTTTTTTTTTGTAACAGTAAAGGAATAAAGATATACACAAAGGCAATATACAGTATTATACAGCAGTAAAGCATGTTATTATTGGCCTGTAAATAAAATAAGATGCAGTCTACTAAATAACATAATAAATAAAAGAATAGATTAACAATAGTAAATAGTATATGTAGTGTAAATAGTAGTATACTAGTTGTATTAATACAGTAAAATAAAATAGTGAGTACTATATTATACTACTCTTATTACTATTCATACTACATGTACTATTTACTATTGTTAGTCTATTGTCATTATTGTTTTGTTATATTCAATTATTATTTATTATACTAGAATCAGGCATCTTCTTTCCTGTACAATGCTGAGAATTATTAGAAGTTGCCTGGACCAATACAGTGATGATGTTGACACCTGATCCAATGGCCAATCTATGGTCAAACCATTTCAGATAGGCTGGACCAAACAATATTGTAACTTATCAATCAGAGTCACTATGCCTGGGGGTACTAAAGTCATGCAGTACAGTACATTTCAGACATTTTATTATTTTTTTAATATGTTGCGGCTGCTTGGATGCCACCTAATATGCTAGCCCACCACTGCTATGACCTAGGTTCAAATCCTGATCGGTACCCTCTGGCCAGGATGGTCATAATTGACTGTGTGTGAAGAAGAGGAGGCTGGAAGGAGGAATCACCACCTGGCACTTCAACAGTGACCACTAATGGCCCTGCAATGGATTGGCACCATGTCCAAGCCAGGCTTACATCTGCGCCCTGTGCTGTCTGGTATAGGTGATGGATCCCCTTAAACCAGAACAAGAAAATATATAGCAAATAAACGGCATCTATACAGTTTTGAGTTTAGTTTGATGTCATTTGCTAGGTGTACTGAGTGCTTAGTTCATTATAGTCATCACTCATTAGTCTGCTTAATCCTGCTCACATAGACGCACTCACACATACAGTGGTGCTTGAAAGTTTGTGAACCCCTTAGAATTTTCTATATTTCTGCATAAATATGACCTAAAACATAATCAGATTTTCAAGTCCTAAAAGTAGATAAAGAGAACCCATTTAAAGAAATGAGACAAAAATATTATATTTGGTCATTTATTTATTTGAGGAAAATTATCCAATATGACATATTGGTGAGTGGCAAAAGTATGTGAACCTTTGCTTTCAGTATCTGCTGTGACCCTCCTGTGCAGCTAAACGTCTCCTGTAACTGTTGATCAGTCCTGCACAACGACTTGGAGGAATGTTAGCCCATTCCTCTGTACAGAAACAGCTTCAGTCTGGGATGTTGGTGGTTTTCCTCACATTAACTGCTCGCTTCAGGTTCTTTCTTACAACAACATTTCAATTGGATTAAGGTCAGGACTTTTTGGGGGGGGAAAACCCTTTTTGGCCCCCCGCTGGGGCAAATCCAAAAACATTAACTTTTATTCTTCTTAACCATTCTTTGGTATAGAACGACTTGTGTGTTTAGGGTTTGTTGTCTGTGCTCATGACCCACCTTCTCTTGAGATTCAGTTCATGACAGATGTCCTGACATTTTCCTTGTAGAATTCCTGATATAATGCAGAATTCATTGTTTATCTATCAATGATGGAAGGCCGTCCTGGCCCAGATGCAGCAAAAACAGGCCCAAACCATGATACTACCACCATGTTTCACAGATGGGATAAGGTCTTATGCTGGAATGCAGCGTTTCCTTTCTCCGAACATAATACACTTTTCTTTAAACCAAAAGGTCCATTTTTTGTCCTCATCCGTCCACAAAACATTCTTCCAGTAGCCCTTCTGGCTTGTCCCACGGGATCTTTAGCAAACTGGCAGATCAGCAATGTGCAAAGGTTCTTTTGGGAGAGCAGTGGACTTTCTCCTTGGTAACCCTGGCATGCACACCCATTGTCTTCAGATGTTTCTTTGATGGTGGATGGACTCATGAACATTAACATTAGCCAATGTGAGAGAGGCCTTCGAGTTGCTTAGAAGTTACCTGGGGTCCTTGTGACCTCGCCAGCTATTACACGCCTTGCTCTTGGAGTGGTCTCCACTCATGGGGAGGCTACCCGTGGTCTTGAATTTCCTCCATTTGTGACAACAGTTCTGTCCCTGACTGTGGATTGGTGTCCAAAACTCTTTAGAGATGGTTTGGTAACCTTTTCCAGCCTGATGACCATCGACACTCTTTTTTCTGAGGTGCTCAGAAATCTCCTTGTTCATGCTGTGATAGACACTTCCCACAAAACATGTGTTGTGAAGAGCAGACTTTGATGGATCCCTGTTCTTTAAATTTAAAACAGGGTGCCCACTACACCTGATTGTCATTTAATTGATTGAAAACACCTGACTCTAATTTCACCTTCAATTAACTGCTACTCCTAGAGGGTTCACATACTTTTGCCACGCAGTAATATGTAATATTGCATCATTTTCCTTAATAAATAAATGACCCAAGTATAATATTTTTGTCTCATTTGTTTAAACTGGGTGCTTTTGGTGCTATAATCTACTTTAGGACTTGTGTGAAAATGATTGATGATGTTTAGGTCATATATGCATGAAAGAATATAGAAATTCTAAAGGGTTCAGTAAACTTTCAAGCGCCTCTGTATAAATAATGCCCCGTGAAGAGTTTGGAATTATTGACCAGGTGTTAGTACAGTACAGTACTCAGGCATGGGTATGTGCCTGCCAGGTCCAAGTCCTGTGGGGCTTGGTGAAGAATCAGTTATTATGGGGAAATGTATTTTGTGTTACAAGGCCTACATAGTTTACATTTAGTTTATTACACCTACAAATAAAATTAAATGCCTTTGATGGGGATTTTAACATCGCATTATTTCATTTTGAGAATTTGGAAACGACGAAAAGCAGCAACCACACTTTATTAAGGATTTACCTTAAAGAACACAAAAACACTAAAGGATTTATTATAGATGAAAATTGCAGTGAACTCTGACTTGGCAACATGCAAATACCTAAATGTCACACCAGTGATGGTTATTACAGAGGCCGGCTTATTCAGTAACAGATCATTTGATTTATAAGTATTTTATGTTAGACTCTAATGTTAATGGTGCAATTCAATTATTGATCTTCATTCCACTGATCATTATTTATAGGCTACAGTGTGTGAAAATCAAAAGCAGCCTCAATGGACAGCAGCATAAAGACATCTGATACAAAAGTAAAGCAGCCATGGTATAGAAGCTGGTGCCATTGAGAGGCTAGGGGGTCATCCAAATACCATAACAATGGGTTTGCTTCTAAATATTATTCAGTTACATGGCAAATAATGCGAAGCCTTTTCTAATGCTGACAAACAGGTATGGTATAAATGTTGCTAGTTAAGAAATAACACACTTAGTCTTTACTACTTCTCTTGAATGGCTGACTGGATTGTCATTTGGGTCAGATTTTCACCATGGCACAAAAGCCACATTTTTCATTTCAAATAGAGACTCTCAAAAATGTGCCTCAGATGTTAGCTTAAACTGTCATGTGTCTGAATTACCTTAGATTTAGACCAGTCATATTTATTATTAGAATTATTACAAGATTATGCATGACCATGAAATTATTGGGCATACAGTGGTATGAAAAAGTTTGCACCCCTGATAATTTTCATGATTTTAGTTTATAAATCATTGGTTGTTCAGATCAGCAACTTGAGTTAAATATATCATATAGCAGATGAACACAGTGATATTTGAGAAGTGAAATGAAGTGTATAGGATTTACAGAAAGTGTGCAGTAATTATTCAAACAAAATTAGGCAGGTGCATAAATTTGGGCACCCCAGCAGAAAAATTACATCAATATTTAGTAGATCCTCATTTTGTAAAATAACAGCCGCTAAACGCTTCCTACAGCTTCCAGTCTGGATTCTGGTTGAAGGTGCTTTGGACCATTCTTCTTTAGAAACATCTCCAGTTCAGTCAGGTTTGATGGTTTCCGAGCATGGACAGCTCACATTTGTCTAGGGACTGAGATGGCCATTCCAGAATGTTGTACTGGTTCCTCTGCATGAATGCCTTAGTAGATTTTGAGCAGGGTTTTGGGTCGTTGGCCTCGGTGCAACTTTGTCACTGATTCTTGAACATTGTTCTCAAGAATCTGGAGATATTAACTGGAATATGCGATCCTCAACTTTAACAAGATTCCTAGTACCTGCACTGGCCACACAGTCCCGCAGCCTGATGGAACCGCTACCAAATTTTACTGTGGGTAGCAAATGTTTGTCTTGGGATGTGTGCCGCTCCTTGTTATGTCCAAATAACTCAATTTTAGTTTCATCAGTACACAGCACTTTATTCCAAAATGAAGCTGGATTGTCCAAATGTGCTGTAGCACACCTCAAGTGACTGTGGCGTGTCTGCAGAAAAGGCTTCTTCTGCATTACTCTCCCATACAGCCTCTCCTTGTGCAAAGTGTGCTGTATAGTTGAACGATGATTAGTGACACCATCTGCAGCAAGATGAGGTTGTAGGTCTTTGAAGGTGGTCTGTGGCTTGACTATGACTGTTCTCACCATCCTTCGCCTCTGCCTATCTGAGATTCTTCTTGGTCTGCCACTTCGGGAGTTCCTTAACTAGAACTGTGTCTGTGGTCTTCCATTGCGTCACTATGTTCCTCACAGTGGAAACTGACAGCTGAAATCTCTGAGAGAGCTTTTCCCTTTCCCTGAACCATGATGTTGAACAACCTTTGTTTTCAGGCCATTTGAGAGTTGTTCTGAGGCTCCCATGTTGCCACTCTTCAGAGAAGATGCAAAGAGGAGAAAAACTTCCAATTGGCCACCTTAACACTTTCTCATAGTTGGATTCACTTGTGTATGTAGATCAAGGGTCAATGAGCTTACAAAACAAATTTTGTGTTCCAATATTTAGTGCTAAAGGTATTCAAATGACAAGGGTGCCAAAATTTATGCACCTGCCTAATTTTGTTTGAATAATTACTGCACACTTTCTGTAAAACCTATAAACTTAATTTCACTTCTGAAATATCACGGTGTTCATCTGCTATATGATATATTTACCTGAAACTGCTGAGCTGGACAACCAATGATTTATAAAGAAAAATCATGAAAATTATCAGGGGTGCCCAAAACTTTTTCATAGGACTATATGTAACTTGCTTGCTAAAACTAGCTTAGACAGCTAGCTAAAAACAAAGGCTAAACAAAATGGTTGTTGTGCCATCTTTTGTGCGTTAAATAAACCGCTGAGAATATGCTGTTTGAATAATCATATTCAGACATGGATACTATACTGTATTCTTAATATAATCTGTGACGAATTCAAATACTTTTTGCTATTTGCTAGTTCAGCTAATGTAATCTAGCTCTGTAACCATATTATTGTGGTTATTAGGCTATATGTGACATACTATATCAGACTACTGTTTAACAAAAGCTGCTTTACTAGCAGTTATCCATCGAGCTAACTTGGCTAATGTTACTACATACTACATAGTGTTTAACATAGTCTTTTTACATACTATCATACTTCTGCCAGTGCTCATTTGTTTTGATTGGATTGGCTACTTTAAATAAATGAGATGATATATTTCACTTTATAACTCTGCTTTACCTGGTCCTGATCAACCCTGAGACACTGCCAAATGTGTTCTCATGTGATGCTCGGGTTGAAAGGGATGAATTAGACTGCTGCGCAACCTGAGCGCCATTAGATGAGAATATATCAATAAAAATCAAGTCAGATACCGGCATCGCTGTGACAAATGTAGTTTATTAGCACTTAGCCAGCTATCTCCTACTTTGTGATAATAGGAGCACATGTGGTGTTTTTCCAAAATTGTGTACAGTCTTGTGCAAAACTTTGGCCACCTTTGGTCAAATTGTTTTATTGATTTTTTGAATGAAAAGTAGGCTCCATATTACTACAAATTTTAATTACCATTATTAAGTCATTCATGTTCTGAGACCCAGCTCATTCAGTTTGTTTCTGGAAAACATTGTATTCTTTAAATTAAGAAAATCAGACACGTTTTATGTGTTCACATGGCACAGTGGTCTATGGTGCAAGCTCACAGCTGCAGGGACCCAGGTTCAAGTTGTAGCAGTGCATTCCAGTGAGGTTAGGCATCACATGCAGACACGATTAAGTGCTTCTCAGGGAGGAAAGGCCAGTTTCAGGACATGCAAAAATAGAAAGGAAACATCATTCATACAGAGCTGCCTGTTATAACCCTGCTAAGACCAGCATGTTTGTGTTTTTGCATGGCAAGATGACGAAAATTCTCCAGCTAAACCAGCACCAGACCAGAACCTAACCAGCAGAAGCCATACATCGAAGTTGGTTGAAATGGAAAAACACTTTAAGTTTTTAATTCACTTTACATTTATTAGCATAACAGTATACAATTATATATATTATATTTATATATATATATATACTATATGTTATATACTATATAGTATATATATATACAACACGTACTTTTTAAATTGTTTTATATGTTCCTTGTTATGCTGTTATTTGTTATGCCAGCCCGTTCCATCTTCAATTCTCCACTGATGGAAGGAGGTTTTTGGCTAAAGTCTCACGATATAATGCCCCCTTCATTTCTTCCCTTAACCCGGTCATCCATCCTTGTGGGGTGGTGTGTGGGGAGTGAGAAACGAGGACGGGTCTGCCCTGGTCACCTCTCGATGTACTTCTCGCTGCTGTAGCTGAGACTCTGGTCAGAGGCTCTATGCCGTCACGAAGCGCATGGGCCGTAGCGGACAGGCGGCTCCTGGTCGGCTCGGCCCTGGGGATCCTGGGGCCTGGGGGGTCCTGGTTCCCCATTCATTTGTCCCTTAAGCACGGATCTGTCGTCCTGTCCTTTTCAGAAAGACAGCCCCAAAGCATGATGTTTTCCACCCCATGATTCACAGTAGGTATGGTGGTTCTTGGGATGCAAATCAATCAATTACTTCCTTCCTCAACACGTCCAAAAAAAGAGCACGACAAGTTGAGTTTTTTCCAAAAGTTCTATTTTTTGGTTTTCATCAAGACCACACGATATTTAAAACATTTGCATTACCCTGAAGATGGCCAAAATCATCATTAAAACAAAGGGTCCTTTTTATAATAATAAAGTGTTGAAAATTCTCATGAATTTAGTGGGTAATGGATTGAAAGTTGAAAAGTAAAAGTGAAACACGTACCCCCTTTGATAAACTCCGGGCAACTAGCATTGCTGTTAAGCTAAACTGCAGCCGGGTTCTGGAGGATTCCAATGCCTGTTTGGCTTTTGGTTGGCTCTTATAAACTACCCTTTTTATGACCCAGGGAGACTTATGTGCTAAAGAATACAGTATGTATATGTTAAAAATAAAGAAAAACACAATAGAAGTAGCAGAGATCTCTGAGAAAACCGCTGTTGTGAATCTGAACGAGTGAATCACGGTTTGGTACTGATATCGTGAATTTGAATCATGAATCAGTTTTAGGCTGACAACGAGTCACAGGCCTCACACGGCTCAACTGATGAGCCAAGTTTAAGCAAGTGCGCCAAATTACCGAGCAAACCTCGAGAACCGAGAACGAATTATTCTAGTCCAAAATGCATTGAAGAACTGAGTACTACTGTATTCATAATGAATCCCCCTTTCACCCACTTTGTTGCAGCACCATCCTTCTTATTTTTCTTTCTTTTCTCTTTCTTTTTGTAGAACACTTCCATTATTTGGAAAATGATTATGAGGTCGATCACTGATGTTGGACAAGACGCCCCACTGTTGGCATTTCAATTCCTCCTAAATGACTTAAGGTCAGGGATCTGTGCAAGTCAGAAAATTTGTCTATAAAAGTTGAACAAAAACATTGCTTTCTGGCTTTAATTTTAGGAGAGTAGTAGTAGTAACAAACTGACTTGTTGGGCAGAGGAAAATCTACAAAAGTGTCATAGAGTCACTGGGACATTCTGTAGAACTTATTGTACTAAGACTGCCTAGGAGATTCAATGATTGTGTGCTTAATAATATGAACCTGATAACAGTAAGTGTGGTTGCCGTTTCAATTTAGATTGGGTTTGTGTACATACTTTTTGCCATATAGTGTCTTTTTGTTCAAGCTTTAAATAGGTTATGAATTTGTGTGTGCACCTTGGTGTGCACATAGACTGCCTTTGTAGTGTCTTGTAGATCAGCAAAGCATTCTTCGTTTCTCCAATATATTCCTACTGACCTAAAGAGACAACACAAACACTCACATATATGAGTATCCACTTATAATCACACACAAGCTCTCTCCTTCTTCTGTCGTCCTTTCTTTATCAGTCTTTCTGATGCTCTCTCTCTCTCTCTCTCTCTCTTCCCGTGTGACGGCAGGCTGGGCAGTAGGCAGTGTGGCGGGGAGGAGTGAGCACGCCGCGGTGCACATTAATAATGCAGAGCCTCAGCTTCCTCCCAGCACCGTGGCCATGGCACCGGCCCATCGCTGTCACCAGGTGGGAGCTGGGAACGCTTCCTTTCTCTCTCTTTCTCTCTGTAGCTCGCGCACTCTCTCGCACATTCGAACACCACCAAACTGGGTCCCCACCAGAGAATTTGCTTCATTACTGATCCCCCCGTGATGGCTACACCACAGACCTGAGCTCATTACAGCCTGAGGTCTCAATCCAGTTCAGAGCGGCACATGCCTACAGCAGCCACGCTCTATGTGCTTAGACAGGAAGCCCTCCACCTACCTTGCCTTTAGCTTTAAGACCCACTAGGTTACACTGGGCTTTTTCTCAGTACAACAAATTACATTCATTTCGATACAATCCGGCAAAAGTAAAATATTGCGTAAGATTCTGCTTTCGTAAACTTTGTTGGGTAAATTTGTATTGTATCAGTGACCAGTAACATGGTTGACCTCTGAAAGGATGATTCAGAATGGCTTACAGTTTCAGATAATATCATCCAAACTTCTTACAAACTATTTAAATTGAATCACAGTCATTGTTAGTGTTTATGGTAGCTGGAATTAGCTAGCATACCAAAAGCAACCTAAGCAAATGCAATTTAGATAGGCTTGCCAGCAAACCCATCATAAAACAAACCGGAAAAAGAAAACCCCTTATTCTCATTTAATTTTCCCAGAAAAAATATTATGCACATCATATAATGTTAGGCAACTCAGTGTGTTTTGTTTAATGTTAGTCGGTTTCATCTGTGAGTTGTATCTATTAGAGCTAATTTGGGGAATGAATGCTTTAAATAAATAAATAAATAAATACAGTGGTACCTCGGTTCTCATCATTAATCCAGAAGGCTTGTCGTGAGTGGAGCCTTTGATAAGTAATGATAAGTAAGTTACTGTTTAAAACACTTACATTAACCTACAGTTGGGCAAAATGATTAACATAAAAGCTTATTTTATAATAAAGTGTTGAAGAATGTCAGTAATTTAGTGAGTAATGGATTGAAAGTGAAAAGTACAAAACACTTACTCTTTTGATGAACTAGAGCACTAGCATAGCTGCTATGCTAACTATGCTAGTGCTACGCTAACTTCAGCCTGTGTTCTGGAGCATTCAATTCCTGTTTTCCTTTCGGTTGGCTCTTATAAACTAACCTTTTAAGGGCACATGGAGACTTATTTATTATATACTAAGAATACAGTACTGTAGATGTAAAAATAAAGAAAAATATGATAAAAAAGAGGAGATCTTCTCTGAGGGTTATTTTGAGCCTGAATCACTGTGTTTTGAATCGTGACTCATGAATCATGAATAGAGTTATGGCTGAAACGAGTCACATGACTCAACTCATACAAGTTTAAGTAAGTGTGCTGAGTACTGAGCAAATGTTAAGAACTGAGACAAATTCGTAGAGAACCGAATTCGACAAGTTCTGAAGTGGTCGAGAACTGAGGCATCACTGTATGTTGATGCTTCAGTGGTCCTGTAATGCCTTCATGCAGTCCAACCAATGAGGGCGCTAACTTTGCCTTATTGTCTACCTATTCTGCAAAGAAAACTCCAAAGATCATAAACTGTGGCTCAATTATTTAACACTTTTGCTTCCAGGCAAAACTTAAGAACAATTGCATAATTGCTAGTTCTTAAAAACCTTAGACCTTCTCCAAAGGCACTGAAGGCCCTGAGGGTTCCCTGCTGGTGTGGTGTATAACTGGACCCTAAATGGGGGATTAGATAGGGTTCACTTTTGCGGTGCTGGGGAATGATTCCCCTTTTCCAGCCGCCATACCTCAGGCACGGCCAGTCGTGCGTAATGCTGGAACTCGAACCTGCATTGCTAATGTGCCACCCGAGCGAGTTTTCAGTGGAATCACTATCTAAATCTTACAGCAGGAGTCAAGACATCTAAAGCCAATCAGAATGTATAGGAAATTTGTGGCAAGTTACAATTCCCTTCACAATCTGGAATTAAGATAAGATAATGAACTCCGGAAATGTTATTCTGTAATAGCTGTTTTCCTACACACTAAACAAGAGCTTTAACAAAATAATGATATTGCGCACGGCTTCTTCTGCTAATCAGAGAGTTTGATAGCATCAGGTTCATGCATATTCCATGCGCACATATATGCAGTGCATCCATCTCTTAGGTTTTGCTGAAGATTACAAACCTTCCAGATCCTTCCAGCACCTCCTGTTTTCACCTAGACTGTGTATCGGAGATACTGGCTTGGTATAAATTATTCATCCTTGCCTAATTGTGTTTTTACCTGTAAATGTCAGACCATGTTACAGACAGAGATCCACATGACACTGTTCGTAGCAGTTTGGTGTCCAGGAATTTCACTGTCCACTGTGTTTATGCAGCCTCAGATGTTCTGTTTTAGGCTTTATTTTGGTTTTGAAATGACTGTATTATGAGGTGCATATAGTAGCAAAAATCCTTACCCAAGTAAAAAGTTGTCTTCATTAAAATAATTACATAAAAGGCAAAAGTAGTCATATAAAGTACTAGAGTAGGAGAACATACAGAAGGTAGAACTTTTGTGAAAAAATGTTATACCTGCTAGTGAGTGTGAAAGTTTGTGAACATCTCAAGAGTTTTGCACAAGTCCTAAAATTACATATCTGTGAGTGGCAAAAGAATGTGAACCTTTGTTTTCAATATCTGTTGTGACTCTCTTGTGCAGCAATAACTGCAAATAAATGGTTCCAGTAATTGTTGATCAGTCCTGTGCAGAAGCTTAATGGAATTTTAGCTTATTTGTCTTTACAAAACAGTTTTAACTCTGGGATGTTGGTGGGTTGAACTGTTCAGGCCCTTCCACACCATTGCTATTGGATTAAACTCAGGACTTTCTCCATTTAAGACTTTTAACTTCATTCTTCTTTAACCATTTCTTGGTGGAACGACTTGTGAGCTTAGGGTTGTTTTCTTGCTGCATGGCCCACATTCTCTTGAGATTCAGTTCACGGAGAGATGTCCTGAACAATGGTCTTGAATTCCCTCCATTTGTACGCAATCAGTCTGGAGTCCAAACTCTTTAGATATGGTTTTGTAACTTCTTCCAGCCTGATGAGCATCAACAACTCTCTGAAGCTGTTGAAATATTCTTTGTTCGTGCTATGATACACTTCCAAAAACGTGCTGTGAAAATCACTGTTCATTAAATATTACAGGGCTCACACTCACACCTGCTTGTCATCCCATTGATTGATTAACTGCTAATCCTAGAGGTTCACGTACTTGTTCCACCCACAGATATGTAATTTTGGATGATCAAGTTTAATAGTTTTGTCTCATTAAGTGGTTAATTGGGTTCTCATTTGTTCATTTATGGACTGATCCGATGATGTTATAGGTCATACACACATACATGCTTAGTGATATACAGTGGTCCTGGAAAGTATGTGAACCCCTTAGAATTATATATATATCTATTGAACATGAGATTTTACTAACGTTTAATCATGGCTGCCTGAGTTTTTCCTTGCCACTGTCACGTCAGCCTTGCTAATTTTGGACCTTGGCATCTGTAAAGCTGCTTTGTCACAACTGATCTACTCTAAAAAGTGCTATTCTTGATCAAATTTTAATTCAGATTACATTATCAACAATGCTTTTTAGTTACAGGCTACTAGCCAAATCAACAGCCAGCAGCATTACTTCCTGAAGCATTCTGGTGTCTCCAACTGTACCTGAACAGGTGCCAGTCCATCACAGGGCACTGCTGGGGCTGTTGTTGCAGCATTGAAGGATGGTTCACCCTTCCAGTCTCCCCTCCCTCAGTCCTGGTCAATCATGTGTCCAAGCTGACACTCAACACCAGGCGAAAGGCACAACTGGGACTGCAACCAAGGAGTCTTCATTGGTGGTTTTGCCATAGTGCCTTTTACTGAATGTCATTGTAACCCTGATAACTTCAAACTACATTACTGAAAATACAGAATCAAACACCCAATTAGCACCAAAACCTTACAAGGACCGTCTTGGCTGGACATTTTTAGTTGCTAGTTGATGGCAGTGACACTGAGGTGTTTGAAACCTCCAGCAGTACTGCTGTATCTGATCCACTCATACCAGCACACACACACTAAAACACCACCACCACATCAGTGTCAATGCAGTGCTGAGAATGATCCACCACCCAAATAGTACCTGATCTGTGGTGGTCCTGTGGGGGTGATGATCATTAGAGAATAGAGAGAGTAAAGAGGACTAACAAAGAATGTAGAAAATGGTTATTACAATATGGTAAGTGGAACTGATAAATGGACCACAAGTATAGAAACAAGGAGGTGTACCTAATAAAGTAATCAGTAAGTGTATATAAATGTTATAAGTGTATAAGATGTAGTAAGGGATGGTAGGTAGAGTGATGTGAAAATGGCAAATCAAGGCAGGATGCTTTCCTCCAATTTTCTGGAATGATTAACATTCAGGTAGCAAAGTCTGTACATCTCAAATATTTCAATATAAACATTTTAAGTCAATGTATTTCATCGCCTTACAGAAGCATCACAGAGCTCGACTGCTTTTCCAAATGACCTTTCTTGTCCAATTGCTTTTTATTTTCACCTTTTCAAAAAAAAAGGGACAGCCTATCAGATCTGCGAACATTATCCATACTGTTGTTCTCTTAAACCTTTGTTTTCGCTTCATAAAAAACATGCAGGTAGACAGACATCAGAGCTGTAAATTTTTGACACAAATACATGCATTTGTTTTTATTCACAAAACCAGCCCATACTTCTCTAATTCCAATACAAACATCGCTTTTCATTTTAAAAGATGTAGCTACTGGCAATGTCATGAAAAATAATGTTACCAGGAAACAAATAAGAAATAAAAAGAAAAACGTTTCAGTGCGTTTAATTGGGCAGAGCAAGTGCTGTCCCCAAGTGCTCAGGAGGACAAACCCACACCCGCACGATGGGGACGTCGAAACGAAATGTATGGCTACAGATGAACAATGAAACAGCGCCGACGAAAAGGTTAGGACAGAACGGTTTGGCCGCCAATGAGCTTCCAGTAGTAACACCAGTCTTCATCTATCCTGACTATACACTGCTTGCGGATCCTGACATATATTTGTTCTTTCATTTTATTCAGCAAACTGGATTTTTACATCTCAAATAATTCCTTTCTTCTTAAATGACACACATTGATCATTTTCCCCAAACTATAAATTTAAAATCAAACTAAAAAACAAACAAACCCAAAAACAATCAATAAAATACAGAGTTTTAAGT
The DNA here is from genome assembly GCA_025084515.1 of Ancistrus triradiatus. NCBI lineage: Eukaryota > Metazoa > Chordata > Actinopteri > Siluriformes > Loricariidae > Ancistrus > Ancistrus triradiatus. The sequence goes on along the minus strand of JAJAGP010000655.1, from coordinate 189,203 downwards.
AAGAACAACGGTGCTAAATTACAATAGTGCTTGCCATGAGCCACTAGCTTTAAAATATAGCTGTAAAATTTACATTCTCTACACAAGTACTTTATCTTTCCACACGTGAACGACATTAACACCAAACACAGAAACTTTGTTGATTGTCCACACACAGTCTGTCATTTCTGTTTGGCAATGAACTGTTCCATGTCTAAGGGAGAGAAAAAACCTGCTGGAAAAAGGACAAAAAGGTACCAAAATGGAAACATATAAAACGGAATGAAAGTTGCCATAAATTTTTTTTCTTTATGTTTAATTTTTGGTTCAAGGAATAAGTAGGTGCATCCATTACTCGATCGGTTATGTTTGTATCGGTTTGCTTTGTTGTGTATGGAGTTTCTGGGGGTTGCGTCATCTTTTGGTGGGTTTTGTATGCTTGTTAGCCAGTGTTGATGCTGAAGTCGAAGTGAGAGTTGGCATTGCACTTGATGGCCGAGCTTTGGGCGGAGGTCGAGGTCACGGCCCTACTGGAACCACCGGAACGCCGCACCCGTCGGCAGCATCACCTTCTTGGAGAAAGAAGGAACAGAAGGGAAGAAAGAGACAAGAAATGACAGTTAAGAAATGTAGCTTATGAAACACTATTTGATCAAACACATAGGCACACAGTGATTTGTTGCCTGTTTCCAGCTCTTTCTTGCTTTTTTCCATGTTGTGTATGCTGCCTCTCCTGTCCACTGCTCCCTTCCCCCCAGCCACAGGCCATGGCCCTGGCTCCACGTGAAACCCGATATGGCACATTTATTATTTAGTCACCACGCAGTCACGTCGAGCTCTCACCCCACTACTCACACTCGTGACACTCCCTCTCTTCATCTGCGTCTCTTTGTCTCGTCCGCACTTCTCACTTCTGCCGCCCTGTTTATCAGCGTCTGCATTTCAGCCTCGCACAGGCGTTACGTAAAAACACGCTCCGATATATGAGTGGACTGTGTGTAGGTGCCGTAACGTGTATTCAGGCAATGTTTAATTAAAGTATAGAGAACTAAGGCTATATGTGGGTCCAGTACTGAGGACTGAGGTTGTACGTATTTCCAGTATTAACTTGTAGATGTACTACATTACATTTACATTTATGTCCTTTAGCAGACGCCCTTATCCAGAGTGACTTACAACTGATTCAATCTGACAAGGGCTTTGCTCAAGGACCCAACAGTGGCAGCCTGGCAGAGGTGGGTCTTGTACCCTGGAAATTCTGGTCCATACTTTATTACCTTAACCGCTAGGGCCCACAGTACTATTATACACTGTATAGTAACTGTAAGTCTGTGTGAATGTTCAGCTCTGAGTACTGAGGTTGGACGAGGTTGTCTCAGTCCCTTTATTAGTATACAACCACAAAATATAGGAAACAAAACATAAACAACTTCTATAGGCTACATTGGTGAGTATTTAGTGTGACCTCCCATTACACTTAAACAATAGCAGCATCTGGCAGCTTCATCTGGATGCCAAGCTGACCCTTCTACAGTCTGAAGAAGCTGTTATTGGAAGGGTAGCAGCCAAGAAACTACCTTTTCGGAAATGCTAAGATATGCTAAAGCTCGCAAAGATTGGAATGAAGATGGAAAAAGAGCATTATGGAGTGACAAATCCAACTTTGAAATTTTTGGGTCCAGTCATCAGTATGTTCTATGTGGTCATTATGTCATTGCTAAAACTAGAAGTATAATGGTGGCCTAAGACTTTTGCACAGTACTGTATGTTCAAAATTACTTCTGCAATCTATAAATGTGTCAATGTTGTCCAGACTGATGGTCATGTCACTCGATGTCATGTATTTTGGATGCTCTTGCACAGGTAATTCCTAACTGGGAGGTTCTTGCTTCATAGCAGATAATAAAATAAGAAATTTTAGAGTATGTCTGGATTTTGATCTTATGTCATTTATATCTGTCAGGCAGAAGTAGAAATCCAAACGGGTGGTGGGGGGGGGGGGTAACTTTTATCCTTGTCACTCTGCAGCCAAAATAATTCTCAAAGTATTTTTAATGAGGGCTATGAAAGAACGTTTTTGGGATTTAAATGTCAAATCAATGCAGATGCAGGAGAAATAATTTGGACTATTCATTTGACATTACAATGGTGGATGAAGTATTGACGCAGCACTTAAATACACAAAAGCACAGCTTTTCACCAGAATGGAAAAGACACTGCACCAGAGATGTTTACAAATTTAGTTCTAGCCTGCAACTGACAGGGAACTGCTACTCAAGGGTGTTTCTGCAGGCTGTCGGTGACTCATTTATTTAGCTTTGTGTTTTTACAAACAATGAAAATAACTGTGTTTGTTAAACTTTTTGTTGTTGTCGAGCACTGGTACATATATACTATATGTAATGATATGCAAATATACTAGAACAAATTATTGGTGATAGAGAACACATACATAGATTAGCCAAAACATTAGAACCATAAATAGACCAAATAACAAATATCATTGATTATCTCATTTACAGCAGTTAAGCTCTGGGATGTATTAGGTGGTAAGTGAATGGTTCTCATTGATGTATTATATGTGGGAGAAATGTAGAGGAGTAAAGATCTGAGCAACTTTAACAGCTGACAAATCATTACAGCTAGACAGCTGGATGGGAGGATCTCCAAAACAGCAAGACTTTTGGGGTGCTCCCAGTCAGCAGTGGTGAGTATCTATCGACAATGCTCAGACAGTGGTTCGACAGGGTGTTGGGATACAAGGCTCATTCATGTGTGAAAGCAAATAATCCTATCCCATCTGGTCTCAATGGACAGAAGTCACAAAAATGCTGGTTATCAGAGGAATATGCCACAACGCACAGTGGTGCATCTCGTGCTGAATATGGTTCTGCTTAGTCACAGACCAGTGCTCACCTTGCTAACTGCTGGCTTTTTTAGTTTTAAAGTTTTGGCTGATTGTTATGTTTGGAATCAGTCTGCAAAAATACATAAGAAACCAGTGGTACAATTACTGTACAGGTATGTGCCATTTAATGACCACATTATGTTCTGTGAAACAGGACGTTGACCAAAATGGACGTCGACTGGACGTTATAAGTCACATAAACATTCTGTTCTAGTGTAATGTAAAAATAAAGGATATTTTCACAAGAAAACTGCGTGCAAACAATACGTAAATGTGTCAGAAATACTACTGAAAACAGGAGTGGAACGCTACCATTTACACAACATCCCTAATGCATTTTTAATTTATAAGACAGATATAAGACATCTTTACTGTCATTGTATGAGTACTATGAGATGACATTTGGAGCAAACCTATAGACTGGATAAAGTATAAAAAGTAAGCATAAAGTAAGACAACACACACTAGATACAAATATAGGGTATATACAGTGGGGCAGAAAAGTATTTAGTCAGCCACTGATTGTGCAAGTTCTCCGACTTGATGAGAGAGGTCTGTAATGTTCATCATAGGTACATTTCAACTATGAGAGACAAAATGAGAAAAAAATCTAGGAAAATCTAGGAAATCACATTGTAGGTTTTTTAAAGAATTTAATTGTAAATTATGGTGGAAAATAAGTATTTGTTCAATAACAAAAGTTCAACTCAATACTTCAATTCTGGCAACGCCAGAAGTCAAATATTTCCTGTAAGTCTTCACCAGGTTTGCATGGAGATTCCTCCATGCAGATCTCCTCTAGAGCAGTGATGTTTTGGGGCACCATAGACTTTCAACTCCCTCTACAAATTCTCTATGGGGTTGAGGTCTGGAGTCTGGCTAGGCCACTCCAGGACCTTGAAATGCTTTTTATGGAGCCACTCCTTCGTTGCCTGAGCGATGTGTTTGGGATCATTGTCATGATGGAAGACCCAGTCACATTCCATCTGCAATGCTCTCACTGATGGAAGGAGGTTTTAGCTTAAAATCTCACGATACATGGCCCCCGTTCATTCTTCCCTTAACATGGATCAGTCGTCCTGTCCCCTTTGCAGAAAAACAGTCCCAAAGCATGATGTTTCCACCCCCATGCTTCACAGTAGGTATGGTGTTCTTGGGATGCACTGAGAATTCTTCTTCCCCCAAACATGACAAGTTGAGTTTTTCCCAAGAAGTTATATTTTGATTTCATCTGACCACATGATATTCTCCCAATCCTCTTCTAAATCATCCATATGCTCTCTGGCAAACTTCAGACAGGCCTGGACATGTACTGGCTTAAGCAGGGGGACACGTCTGCCACTGCAGGATCTGAGTCCCTCTCGGCGTAGTGTGTTACTGGATGGTAGCCTTTGTTACTTTGGTCCCAGCTCTCTGCAGGTCATTCATCGGGTCCCGCCATGTAGTTCTGAGATTTTTGCTCACCGTTCTCATGATTATTTTGACCTCACGGGATGAGATCTTGCTTGGGGTCCCAGATAGAGGGAGATTATCAATGGTCTTGTATGTCTTCCATTTTCTTACATTTGCTCCCACAGTTGATTTATTCACACCAACCTGCTTGCCTATTGTAGGTTCACTCTTCCCAGCTTGGTGCAGGTCTACAATTTTCTTCCTGGTGTCCTTCGACAGCTCTTTGGTCTCGAGTTTGGAGTCTGACTGTTTGAGGCTGTGGACAGGCGTCTTTTATACAGATAACGAGGTCAAACAGGTGCCATTAATACAGGCAACGAGTGGAGGACAGATGAGCTTCATAAAGAAGAAGTTACAGGTCTGTGAGAACCAAAAATGTTGCTTGTTTGTGGGTGACCAAATACTTATTTTCCACCATGATTTACGATTAAATTCTTTAAAAATCCTACAATGTGATTTCCTGGATTTTCTTTTCTCCTTTTGTCTCTCATAGTTGAAGTGTAGCTATGATGAAAATTACAGACCTCTCTCGTCTTTCTAAGTAGGAGAACTTAAACAATCAGTGGCTGACTAAATACTTTTTTACCCCAGTGTATAAATACTGAATACTATATACCGGTAGAGTCTAACAGAGGATAAAGTGACTAGAGCATCGGGTGCTCTAAGCGAGTGGTTTTCTGGATATTCACTATAATTATAGAAAATACAGTAATGTACTGTTTGGACCCTGCCTAGGGGAAAGCCATAACACTTAAAAGGATAGTATGACGGACCTGGCACTTTTGTTTTACAGAAGCCAAAAATGCATTGATAGACAGTATTACGAACAACAAGATCAGCCAGATGAAACAGAGACTCAACAATTGAAAGTGAACCAGTTCATATAGTAATAGGTTAGAGAGAATATATAGGTAGTGGAAGGACAAACAAAAGCGTACTACTGACAATAGAACAAGCACATACACTTCCAAATGCAATTTATATCTTGTTAACTTGCACAAAGTCTCTAAACACATCAACTGAGTCAGAACAATCTCTAGTCTAAATGTGGGCTAAAGAGCAAGAGAGCACGCAACCACATACACACATGAATGACGGACTTCCTATATAACTTTAACTTTAACTTTCCGCTTAAACTTTAACTCCCGCCTGCATTGATTGGCTATTGAGATAAGCAGCTGTTTATGGCTGCTACATCCGGAGTTAAAAGATAGATTTTTATTTCCTGTTATGATTTTTTAATAATTTTTAACACCATGATGATCGGGTGGTGGTTAAATGGCACATACCTGTATTTAGGTGCAGTATTAACTATAAACACTATATGTAGGTGTAGTGCTGAGTATAGACACTGTAGATAGATGCAGTGTTGAGTATAGACACAATGTAGGTGCAGTATTGGGTATAGACACTGTATGTAGATGCGATATTGAGTACAGACACTGTACAAGGGTTGGACAATGAAACTGAAACACCTGTCATTTTAGTGTGGGAGGTTTCATGGCTAAATTGGACCAGTCTGGTGGCCAATCTTCATTAATTGCACATTGCACCAGTAAGAGCAGAGTGTGAAGGTTCAATTAGCAGGGTAAGAGCACAGTTTTGCTCATAATATTGCAATGCACACAACATTATGGGTGACATACCAGAGTTCAAAAGAGGACAAATTGTTGGTGCACGTCTTGCTGGTGCATCTGTGACCAAGACAGCAAGTCTTTGTGATGTATCAAGAGCCATGGTATCCAGGGTAATGTCAGCATACCACCAAGAAGGACAAACCACATCCAACAGGATTAACTGTGGACGCAAAAGGAAGCTGTCTGAAAGGGATGTTCGGGTGCTAACCCGGATTGTATCCAAAAAACATAAAACCACACCTGCCCAAATCACGGCAGAATTAAATGTGCACCTCAACTCTCCTGTTTCCACCAGGACTGTTCGTCGGGAGCTCCACAGGGTCAATATACACAGCCGAGCTGCTATAACCAAACCTTTGGTCACTCGTGCCAATGCCAAACGTCGGTTTCAATAGTGCAAGGAGCGCAAATCTTGGGCTGTGGACAATGTGAAGCGTATTGTTCTCTGATGAGTCCACCTTTACTGTTTCCCCACATCCGGGAAAGTTACGGTGTGGAGAAGCCCCAAAGAAGCGTACCACCCAGACTGTTGCATGCCCAGAGTGAAGCATGGGGGTGGATCAGTGATGGTTTGGGCTGCCATATCATGGCATTCTCTTGGCCCAATACTTCTGCTAGATGGGCGCGTCACTGCCAAAGACTACTGAACCATTCTGGAGGAGCATGTGCATCCAATGGTTCAAACATTGTATCCTGAAGGTGGTGCCATGTATCAGGATGACAATGCACCAATACACACAGCAAGACTGGTGAAAGATTGGTTTGATGAACATGAAAGTGAAGTTGAACATCTCCCATGGCCTGCATAGTCACCAGAGCTAAATATTATTGAGCCACTTTGGGGTGTTTTGGAGAAGCGAGTCAGGAAACGTTTTCCTCCACCAGCATCACGTAGTGACCTGGCCACTATCCTGAAAGAAGAATGGCTTAAAATCCCTCTGACCGCTGTGCAGGACTTGTATATATCATTTCCAAGACGAATTGACGCTGTATTGGCTGCAAAAGGAGGCCCATACACCATACTAATAAATTATTGTGGTCTAAAACCAGGTGTTTCAGTTTCATTGTCCAACCCATGTATGTAGTTGCAGTATTTAGTATAGACACTGTGTGTATGTGCAGTATTAAGTATAGACACTGTATGTAGATGCAGTATTGAGTATAAACACTGTATGTAGCTGTAGTATTGAGTATAGACACTGTATGTAGGTGCAATATTGAGAATAGGCACTGTATGTTGGTGCAGTATTAGTATAGACACTGTATGTAGGTGTAATATTGAGTATAGACACTATGTAGGTGTAGTATTGAGTACAGACACTGTATGTAGGTGCAGTATTGAGTATAAACACTGTATGTAGGTGTAGTGTTGAGTATAGACACTGTATATAGGTGCAGTATTGAGTATAGACACTGTATCATAGTGCAGTATTAAGTATAGACACTGTATGTAGATGCAGTATTGAGTATAAACACTGTATGGAGCTGTAGTATTGAGTATAAACACTGTATGTAGGTGTAGTATTGAGTATAGACACTGTATGTAGGTGCAATATTGAGTATAGACACTATGTAGGTGTAGTATTGAGTACAGACACTGTATGTAGGTGTAGTATTGAGTATAGACACTGTATGTAGGTGTAGTATTGAGTATAGACACTGTATATAGGTGCAGTATTGAGTACAGACACTGTATGTAGGTGCAGTATTGAGTATAAACACTGTATGCAGGTGCAGTATTGAGTATACACACTTTCTGTAGGTGCAGTATTGAGTATAGACACTATGCAGGTGTAGTATTGAGTGTAGACACTATATAGGTGTAGTATTGATTATAGACACTGTATGTAAGTGCAGTATTGAGTATAGACACTGTATGTAGTTGCAATATTGAGTATAGACACTGTATGCAGGTCCAGTATTGAGTATAGACACTGCATTTAGGTGCATTATTGAGTATATACACTATATGTAGGTGCAACATTGAGTAAAAACACTATGTAGGTGCAGTATTGAGTATAGACACTCTATGTATGTGCAGTATTGAGTATAGACACTGTATTTAGGTGCAGTATTGAGTATAGACACTGTATGTAGATGCAGAGTTGAGTTTAGACACTTTATGTAGGTGCAGTATTGAGTATAGCCACTTTATGTTGGTGGAGTATTGAGTAGAGACACTGTATGTTGGTGGAGTATTGAGTAGAGACACTGTATGTAGGTGCAGTACTGAGTATAGCCACTTTATGTAGGTGCAGTATTGAGTATAGACACTGTAGGTAGGTCCAGTATTGAGTATATACAGTGTATGTAGGTGTAGTATTGAGTATAGACACTGTATGTAAGTGCAGTATTGAGTATAGACACTGTATGTAGGTGCAGTATTGAGTAGAGACACTGTATGTATTTGCAGTACTGAGTATAGCCACTTTATGTAAGTGCAGTACTGAGTATAGACACTGTAGGTAGGTCCAGTATTGAGTATATACACTGTATGTAGGTGTAGTATTGAGTATAGACACTGTATGTAAGTGCAGTATTAAGTATAGACACTGTATGTAGGTGCAGTATTGAGTAGAGACACTGTATGTAGGTGCAGTACTGAGTATAGCCACTTTATGTAGGTGCTGTATTGAGTATAGACACTGTAGGTAGGTCCAGTATTGAGTATATGTAGGTGGGTATAGACACTGTATGTAAGTGCAGTATTGAGTAGAGACACTGTAGGTAGGTGCAGTACTGAGTATAGCCACTTTATGTAGGTGCAGTATTGAGTATAGACACTGTAGGTAGGTCCAGTATTGAGTATATACACTGTATGTAGGTGTAGTATTGAGTATAGACACTGTATGTAAGTGCAGTATTGAGTATAGACACTGTATGTAGGTGCAGTATTGAGTAGAGACACTGTATGTAGGTGCAGTACTGAGTATAGCCACTGTATGTAGGTGTAGTATTGAGTATAGACACTGTAGGTAGGTCCAGTATTGAGTATATACACTGTATGTAGGTGTAGTATTGAGTATAAACACTGTATGTAGGTGCTGTACGATCGATTGAGACTGTGTGTAGGTACAGCATTGTGTGTCAAGACTCTGTAAAGATACAGTATTGTGTATACAAACTGATTGTATAAGTAGTACTTAGTACTAAGGCTGTGGCTACGGTGTGTACGTGCAGTAGTTAGTACTGAGTCCAGGGCAGGGCTGTGTGTATTGAGGCATGGCTGTGAAGATGAGCTGTCGCCACCCTCCCAAAGGCAACACTACTGCGGCAGAGAATCTCACACATTCACCAACACTGCCCCGAGCCAGGAGGAGCTCACATGTCTCCTCTTACGCCTGCATATACACTGAGTCAGACGCACGCTAGCCCACACAATTGCACTCTCAGTCAGAGTAACCCACATTCAGAAATGAGTACAATACACGCTCAAGCTTACACACGGTAAAGCCAAGCACCATCATGCCCCAGTTGGGAATCACTGTACATAAACCATTCATAAAAAACATTATCTCAGAGTTAAAGTAATTCATTAGAATCTCTTATCAAACCTCCACGACAGTAATCTGTGCAAAAGTCTTAGGCCACCATTAGATTTCTTGCTTTAGCAATGATATAATGACCATATTTAATTATTGATTGGCGTCTTTATTAAGATACAACCAGAAATATGTACAGAAAATAAAAATACACAATCTTCAGAACTAAAAGTCAGTATTAAGTATGACCGCCATGAAAATGTGGTTTCTTGGCTGCTACCGTTCCAAAAAGACCATTTCTGTTCAAGCTTCTTCGAATTGTAGAAGTATCCCGATGAAGCTCCCAGATGCTGCTGTTGCTCAAGTGTAGAGGGAGGTCACACTAAATACTTGCCCCTGTAGAGCATAGAAGCTGTTTTTATTTATGTTTTTAATAGTTTGTATTTTTATTAGTATTCTTTTGGTAGTTTTGTTAATACGGCATATAAATTTCCTGTATTTTCTGGTGGTATTCTAGTAAAGATGCATGGTCATTATACCACTGCTACAACAACAAATCTAATGGTGGCCTAAGATTTTGTACTGTATTACAGTTAAAGATCGTATGACTACAAGTAATCAAAGAAGATGCAAACTTTTATTACCTCTTTTGGTAAAATAGTACCAAGACTGTAGAACGAATATAGGAAAATAGGAAATGGTGAAAGACGGCACATGAGACAGGTGTAGAAAAGAATGACAAAACTGAATCTTGGCTCTTCATCTTAATTGTTAAAGTTTACTGTATATCAACCTAAAGCAAGTTTTTTGGCTCTTTTGGTTTTTCAAATAAAGTTGACATTACTGTAAAAAGATAATAATAAAAAAGCTGTTAAAGAAGTGAGGACCCGAAAAACTGACATTTGGTCCTCACAATTATAGCAAGACAGGGTACACACAAACACACAGACACACACACACACACAGTGGTGACTGGTGTTTTTTTTAAATAGCGGAAGCACATACGTTCACATAAGTTCACTTCATGTTACTGGTCAGCCATAGCAGTATGCTTCCTATAGCCCTCCAGTGGAGCCAGAGTTACTTACATTGCTTCTCATTAAGTCTTCCCATGGGACTGTGGTGGCCAAGTGGCTAAGGTACTGGACTTAGAGCCAGAAGATTGAGGGTTCAAATCTGCCAAGCTGCCACTGTGGGGTCCTTGAGCAAAGCCCATAATTTGTTGGATTGTAAGATTGTATCAGTTGCAAGACTGAAAAATGAGTGAAATGTAAATGTAGTCTTCCAGCAATTGCCTGTGGTATTTTCCATGTATGTATTAGAGATGTTGTGATACCACTACTTCACTTCCAATAGTGATACTGTAGCTCTGATTATTTGATACTTTTTTACTTTTGAACAATTAATAACAAGAAGAAGAACAAGAAGAATAAAATATATGGAAGCACTTTGCTCATGATGTCCAATTACCCACCTAAATACTCGAATGGAGAACAAACAAATACTTCCCCAGTACAAAGTCAACAGCAGCTGGTTACACTCCCAACCTTTATTCAAAAACTACAATAAATGAATAAATAAATAAAGTGACCAACAAAGCTATGCAAGCTGGTTAAAGACAAGCACTTGAGCAAATCAAATGTAGTAAATTATCCAACAAATGAAATAAATCCCAATTCCATTCAAAACATGCCCTGTGCTTTAGCATCGAGTGTTGAGAGAGAAGTAAATAAACTCACTGGAATGAATATGTATAGAACACACTTTTGTTACAGCAGGAATACAGTTAAATGTGACATTTGTCACGTCACTGATACCCAAACCAATCTGCGCTTTTTGGTCATCTCATCTACCCAAAAATCAAAACATCGTACTCCATTTGCGAGTTTCTTCACTGAAACTTAACGCAAGGCTTTCTTTTCGAGAAGTAAAGTTTTAACTGGCATTTGTGGATGTAACGACATATTGTAGTGCTTGACAAAGGTTTGAGAATTGAATCCGGAGCCCATGTGCTTATAGTGATTATAAATGAATGACGGTTCTGGATGCAGTGCCATCTGAGGGATTGAAGAGCGCCCTTGTCCTTTACGCACTGAAATTCCTAGTTGATTACTTAAATCTTTTAATTTCGCGCAGTAGATGGTGAATTATCCAAATACCTTCCTATCTGTCTTTCAGGAACATTTTTAAACACTTCAGTAATTCTGTCACGCGTTCACCGCTCCTAAAGGACTAGGTCATTCCTGGATGCTGCTTTTGTACCAAGTCCTGATTACAGTCACCTATTGGCAAAACCTGTTTCAAATCATTAAGTCATTATTTTACCTGATCTCTCCAAATTGCACCAGAGTAAGTGAGTGAGTGAGTGAATGGATTGGCACCCTGTCTAAGGTTGGTCCCTGTCTTCCGCCCTGTGCTGCTGGCAAAGCCCTGTCTCCCCACAACCTTGAACTGGATTAAACGGGTATGAAAATAGATCAATTAATGAACAAATGAGTGAATGGATCATAACCTTAGTGAGGTAAAATGTCACAGCATCAGTGATGTCTTTCAAATGCCTTTGTTATTGTTGTTTAATTTAGTGATGTTTCTGGCTGTGGACCTACCTGGCTTTCGTCCAGATGTGCCAAACTTGTCTTTGCATATTTTGTAAATAACTGTTGCTTGCACGGTGTTCAATCTGTAAAATCCAAACCATTTTCATATAACTGATGATATGTTAATGAGCTCTTTAGCTCAGTAAGCATAGTTGTCAGTATATTGGCAATATATTCCATGGAACCGCCCACTTTGGGCTATTATTGGTTTAATTGTGTGTCATTCAGTGAAACTAGGAGCTGGACTAGCGAATAGGACGGTTCCTGGTTTCTTAAAACACCTTGGGATGCCATGCCAGCATTTTAGCAAGTAAGTAGATCAGTTCTCACAATCATTCTGTTAACGTAGATTGTGGACACATTTTTTCATATTCACAATCTAAAATCGTCAGGTATTTAGTTTATGTTCACTATTTAGTTTAACATAAAATGTTTTATTTAAATATATCTTATTTGTTATGGTCCAGTCTCAGTTAGCGCTCCCTGTACATGTTGAAAACCCAGTTGGCATATCTACACCTCAGTTTGTGACTAGAGATGCACCAATCCCAGGTCTTCTTTTCTGAATGTTATACCTAAGCTCTGGGCATCAGCCGATACCAAGTACTGATCTGATATCAGTGTTTCTATTTATTTATATATATATATATATAATAAATTGAGGATTTTAAAAATGAGGCACCCTGATTATTCACTTCATGTTTGAATACACTACTGTATTTTGATTTAATTTAAGGAACTTATATAAGGCAATTTTTTTGCAATGCTGATACAATGTGTTTTAACATTTACATTTACAGCATTTAGCAGACACCCTTATCCAGAGCGACTTACAATTGATACAATCTTACAATCCAAGCAATTGTGGGTTAAGGGCCTTGCTCAAGGACCCAACAGTGGCAGCTTGGCAGAGGTGGGATTTGAACCCTGGACCTTTACCTTTGTACCTTAACCGCTAGGCTACCACAGTACCATGTATTAACAGCTAATACAGTTCCTGCACAGGGCTTTTATTTTGACGCACCACAGCACAGAAAAACAACCGTGGCAGATTTCACGCTTGCTAACTTAATTTCCTTAAAGAATGTTGCCTGCAATGTGATCATTCAAAACTATTACATGTAAGATTTGTGTTCTGTTAATAAAAAAAGTGTTTACCTAAGTGCATACCTATTTGTGACACATTAGAGGGCATGACATAACAGTGAGTTGCAACCTTACAGCTGTTGCCTTCCGCAAATTAACCCTGGAAACAGCTGCTAGAGGCTAAGTCCATTATTTCACACTTACACCTTAACATCCCAGCATGCATTTTTCAGAACTGAAGAAAACAAGGGCGCTAGAATAAATAGAGGCCTGACACACTCTTTAGAGCCAGGGTTATGACGCCCAATTATAAAAATCCGTAAGTCTTCAGTAAAATCTGAATGTTCAGTGAATTCATGCTGCCAATATGGAACGTTAAAGATACAATGTGCTTGCGACTGTAGTGGAAAAGCAGTGAGAACAATGTTAACAGATAATTGAGCACTACACCTACAGAAATACATTTTTGGTAACTGACTGAGGCTGCCAGTTTAACTAGCTAGTGGATAGTCTTTTATTAGGATAATGTAAAGGCAGTGGGCGTAGAAATTAGTCAAAACCCTTAGGTCTATCAGCAAGTTCCTTAGCTATGTCGGTTACTAAGAAATTACTAAGAAAAGACTCTAAACAACGAAACTTACTCCAACTTTAACCTAAATAATGTGGGACTGTGGTAGCCTAGCGGTTAAGGTACTGGACTCTGGAGCAGAAGGTCCAGGGTTCAAATCCCACCTCTGCGAAGCTGCCACTGTTGGGTCCTTGAGCAAGATCCTTAACCCACAATTGCTTGGATTGTAAGACCAATTGTAAGTTGCTCTGGATAAGGGTGTCTGCTAAATGCTGTAAATGTAAATAAGCACATCAACCACTAAGCAAACTTCCATTTCCTTAGATGTTTCGAAAAAAAAAGTAAGGTCAGTTTTATACTGTGTGATTTTCAGCTTGATTTTTTTTTAGTTGCGGACAGAAATCGCCCATCGTAAAAGACTTATTTGGAGTTAATATCGGCCTTCTTAGACTTCACAATATGATATGCTTGCCACTAGCCAATTTAGTACCACTGCAACCAAAGACGACAAAGTTCTAGCACTGTCCAAAACTTTGGCTTACAATCTACGTTTGTCTGCTGCTACCAGACTCTAAAGGTCACCAACAAGATGGCCGCAATGAATGACATGAAATTTGGTGGTCTCAATGGTGAAACATAGAAATCACATGGGATTAAAAGCAAGATCAGTTTGTGGAAGTGTGTCAGCAGAGAGAATGCTTTATCATGGCAGCATGGGAAGAATCAGCAGATGAACTACAGCTTCCAGGTGTGTAGCTAGATAAATACCAAGCACATACTGTTTAGACGCACCAAGTCTTTTAAGACAATGTGAAACTAGGGTGCGATATGCATCGTCTATGATAATATGTTAATTATTGTTTTAACAATGTGCAAGCTGACATTATGTCGAGTATGTTGCTTTGCCAAAACAGTCAAACACATATTCAAATTCCAAGAACCGGATACCCGTTAAAAAATACAATTTAGATTCCACTTATCGGTTCCTGCTAACACATTTTAGGCTTCAAATACACTGCCGCAATTAATGGAAAAATAAGGAGGCACCGATCTGCCAGGACTGGTACGCTGTGTAATATGTCATCACATAGTTTTGTTTTGATACGCTCGGCTATAGAATTAGAAAAGGATGGACCTTCATAGTTTTGATGTCTTCAATATTAATATCAAATGTAGGAAATAATAAAAATAAATACATTTAAAAAACACTGAATGAGTGTCCAAGGTGTGTCCACTTTTTTCACCACTTTGAAATCGAAAATCAAAACTTCGATAAGTACCGGCATCAGTTAAATGTAAACAATACACAACCCTAGGTACTGTTCAAATCCTCCCTCTGCCAAGCTGCCACTGTTGGGTCTTTGAGCAAGTCCCTTAACCCACAATTGCTTGGATTCTATAATTGTATAAGTTGTAAGTCAGTCTGGATAAGAGCGTTTGGTAAATGCTGTAAATGTAAATATGAAGATTATGACAAACTTCAGCTGTCCACTGCAGGTATAAACAAGCTGAGGTACCAGCACAAAAACACAATCAGCAAACCTTAGTGGAATCATTCAGCAAAATACTGCCTTATGACAAAAAAAGCAACAGGTGATAATGCATGATGAATGCTGTCACCAATTGCATCGTGAAAGACACTGTGCCAATTTAGCTGTTGAGAGAGATGGGTTCAAACAACTTTACAATACTTCAGAACTATCGTCTGATATAATTATCATTATTGACAAAATCCCAGAAAGGGGTTAAGAAACATTGTTACTTACTGAGTTTAACAATTTAGCTAACTAGCAGAGACATGCTAATACACGAGTATTTAATATGGATAACATGAAGACAGTGACAGTAGAAACAACATTTTATTCAAAGGTGTGGGAAAAACGCAAACTTACTACTAAATTAGGCTGAATTACACTTCACAGTGGTATCAACCACTAACCAGACTGAGGTCTACTGAGGTCTACTACTGAGTAACCAACTACTGAGGTCAGTGCTATCAGGACATGCTAACTTCCTACCATTCAAGACATCACATGGAACAGGTTGCATGAAATCCCGATATTACGTATCATGTTACATATTCTTTACACATCAGCCACAGCCATGTGTTGACAGTGACTTGTGAACCATCAGAAAGCCAACAGAGTCACATAAAAATACTTTTATCCTCTCACCAGAGACCTATTCACTGCTGAAACCCCAAACGTCTCATGATCTTTGGCCTATGCTCTGTTAAAAAAACAGCAGAGCCTGTTACATGGGTCTTTGCGGGTCTTGAAAAGGTACTGATGTATATAAGAGTGATGCTCCACCTGCTAAGAGGATCAGCACAAGGGTTAAAAGAAGAAATAAATACTCGCTCATCATCATTGCACAGACAAAAGCCTGCCATAAGCTCTGAATACTCCAGAGATCGTCTTTCCATTGTGATTGATCTTGTACACACACGTTTAAATGGCTGCACGCTGCTTTTCGTTGTCTTAATACCACCTCGCTGGGCATCTATCATTCTCTTTACTGCAGGTGTAAGACAACAGGTGTAATGCAAATATCAAATATTTATACTTAAATTAAGGTACAGTACAGGTAAACACAGTCAGGCACTCATACACACAGTGCCAGTGGACGAAGGCCCAGAGAAGACTAATAGAAATGCTAGGCTAAGTATTAGATGAAACATTTTCTTAAGTGTTAAATGTTGATTAAAGTATTCAAATTAGTTTTGTGGTACACATTGGTTGGAGGTTACAAACATACTGAGGACTCAAGATCCTAAAGTGACTCTGTGTCTCGGTCAAAATAATGCCGGTATGCATATTTTTTACATTGTTTTATTCAATGTTTTATTATATCTGTTAATATTTACCTAGTTTCTCTTTTTGAACTACTACTACAGACTTATTTGACTAGATAAATTAGCCTCATTCTTACATTTATCATCTTAGCCACCCAAGGAGGATGTGTCCCTTTTTTGATCCTTGATCCTCCCAAGGTTTCTTCCTTATAATATTTAGGGAGTTTTTTTGCCATTGTCGCCCTAGGCTTGCTTAATTTGGGATTGGCCTTAAATATTAAAAGATAATCCAAAAATTGTAAAGCTGCTTTGAGACAATGCTCCATTGTAAAAAGCGCTATAGAAATAAATCTGACTTGACATATTCATACTGGGCAGATTTTACAGCATGTATGAGGAACCCAGAGTACCTGGAGTAAACCCACAAGGACACTGAAAAGAACATGCAAACTCAACACAGGCAGAGTCCAAGGTCAGGATCAAACTGGGAATTTCGGGAGCTGTGAGGCGACCGTGCTAATCACTTGCGCCACCATGTCACCGCGTAAGTCCTGAGGTAGTTCTGGAATGTTATGGTAAGCGATGTCCTGAATTCAGTTAACTGTCCGTGTATGCGGCGGAGTTATATTAGGTAAAACAGGGCTATAGTTGGGTGTTTAAATATTGGGGAAAGCATTGGGAAAAATGATGGTTATGGATAATTATTTCTTTGCAACCAGCCAATAACCTCACAGAAGTATGTGGTGGAAACTTCAAACATTAGTAATTAAATAATTAAATTCTTCATTTTCTCGAGCACATACTGCGTTTCAGAGTCTCCCCCAAAGTGTTTGGTTGCCTTTTCGTGGATGCTGGGTTTAATTCCAGGGTTGCCAGATCCTGTGAGAGAAACAAGCAATCAGCTCAAAAGAAACAAGCTCAAAAGAAGCGAAGTCTCTTAGAATAAGTTGACCTGGCAACCGTGTTTGGATCTGCTAGCGTCTTCTGGGCTACTTTTACATGCATGAGCAGACAGAAAAACAAATTGAAGGATGTACATGCACTAATTACTGAGATATCCAGGTCTCTTTATTGGATTTCTTAACCTGATTTCTAGGCCTTAATCCGATCTGAGAAATCAGAGTATGCTGTATACATGACCACATGAATATTCAGATAACTGCAGAAATACGACTAGGATCTGATTATTATGTAAATGCACTTAAAGGTGGGTTGAGTATTGGGGTAGCTGCTGGGATAAGTATTTGGGTAAACACTGGAATATGTGTTGTTGTAAGTATTAGGATAAGTGCTGGGTTAAGTAATAGGGTAAGTGATGGTGATGAGTGATAAGTCATAAGTGATGAGATAAATGTTGGAATAAAGTCCTATGGTAAGCATTGAGATAAGCAGTGGGGGATGTATTTGAGTAGGCATTGGGCTTGGGCCTGAATGCCGTAACAGAAGACAGAAGATTCTGGAAAAGCACTATCCATATGGTCGCCAAGTGTTGCAATCAGCACCTAATATTACAACCCCAAATCAGAAAAAGTTAGGACTGAAATCTTTAAATCCCTTCCAGTCTTCCTTTGAGGAGCATTGTTTTTAAACATTTCAACAATCTTACACATTTGCTGATAAACTGGAGATCCTCTGCCCATCATTAATCCTCAAAGACTCGCCTTTTATGGATGCTACTTTTGTACTAAACCCTGATTAAAATCACCTGTTGAAATCTCAAAATTATTTAGCTTTTCACCTCATTACTAAACCTAAATTGCCCCCTTCCCAACTTGTTTTGGAATGTGTTTCAGGCCTGTAATGCAGGAATGGATGTTTTAATAACAAATGAAAGTAAACCAGCAAAACCAGCAAAAAAAAACATGAACTATCTAGGGTTCATGCTGTCTGCAATGAAACAGAAGAGTAAATGTAAGACACACTGCAGTTTTTTTTATTATTTTTTTTATTTGCATTTTCCATACCGCCCCAACTTTTTCTGATTTGGGGTTCTACTTTATCAGTAATAAGCACTGGAATAAGCACTGGGTAAGTATCATGATATGTGCTGATATAAGTGTTGGGGTAGGCATTGGGATAAGGGTTGGGATTGATTGTAGGGTAGTATGCATTAAGTCGATGATTAACATGATAAGGGCTTGGATATGCAAGATACGTTATGCCATATTTCTTGGGATAGTTGCTGGGGAAAGGCATGGGGTGAATATAGGGGTAAGTGTTAGGATAAATGGTGGGACAATTGTTGAAGAAACCACTGGTTTAATGGTTAAAATAACACTTTGTGGGGTGAGAACTACGATGCACTAAGAGAACTGAGTTCTGTGGTAAGTACTGGGATAAGTGTAATGTAAACGTCGGAATAAGTGGTGGGGTAACTGTATGTCCAGAATCCTGGCCTGCTGATATTCTCATGTGCTCCCGTTTACTGCTGTTCAAACGGAGTGATCCCAAAATAACTCCAGACACATCAGAGAGGTGTGAGGTGACGTTCTGCACAACACCCCCTTCGCTCTCTCTCAGTATCTCTCTTTGTGTTTCTCTATGTCTCTTATTCTGAGCGTTTTTGGCCCTCACTTAGGCGCACTGTGAAATCCGCAGTTCCTTCAACCCTATGAATACCACAGCACTGCCTACATGCTCTTTACACACAACCACACACACACATCCACACTCTCATAGTATTCCACACAAAGCCATGCATCCTTGGTTCATACGTCACATAGATTGTCAACAAATGTTTTCACACTTATCCATGTCTGGATATGTATACATGAACAGATTTCATCTGAAAATAATATCTAGTGGGCTTTTTGTGCATGCCAACAGCATCGCTCTGGACGTGTGCTGCAATTAGTATTTGCTTAGCAAAACTGCTGTTTGCAAGCCAAACAATTATGTGTCTTGTCAAAACACATGCTCAGGCTGTGCGGTTTAATAATGAAATCTAGCAGGTAACACTTTCAATGAGCTGTGGGAAAACCTGAAAACACTGCGAGGAGATACGCAGGAACGCCGTGCACCTGTTACGCCCTGCATAGAGACATCGGCCGAGGTGGCTGAAATGGCTCTGTCGCCTATTTTACAAAAGGCTTGCCGCACAACTTTAATTACTGTAATGTAATATGGCTCTCTGCGCAATTACGCGTCGTGACCTCGTTTGACTCAGCACACACAGATTGTCCCCTTAAGCACCAGTTCTGATTCACACTGTACCCACTACTACAGCTGTCAGAGCAGATGATAAAATGAGCATGATTTTGGAATAAAGAGTATCGCAGCACAATTAGGTGCTGTCTATGTATACCGAATACCAAATAAAGTTACTCCAGCTAAGAATTAATGATATTTTAATCAAGATCTTTGTCTTACGGAGTTAAACTGAAAAAGCCTGTGACATATGCTTACCTAAAAAAAAGGTAAAACACTAAAATGCACAACCATCCGATGAAAGTCTGTTCACTTTGACGACCAAGGTCTTAACAATTATAATAAATTATAATTGGAAATAAAAATCTCTGAGTCTTTTAACTCTGGACATTGCGGCTGTAAACTGCCACTCAACCCGGCAAATCTACGAGTAGAGGTGGGAGTTTAAGAGCAGGAAGTCCATCTGTGTGTGTGTGTAGATTGTTCTAACTTGGTTGACGTATTTAGAGACTTTTTTAATCTTTATGTGTATGACGTCCCACTGCTTATTTGTGGTGTTTGTAACTGTATGTGTCTGTCCTATTGTAAGTAGTACTACTTTGTTTCCCCCACTACCTGTATATTCTCGCTAACCTAAAACTATATAATTGGTTCACATTCCCTTGTTGAGTCTCTGTTTCATCTGGCTGATCTTTCTGTGTTGTTTGCAATACTGTCTAGGGTTAGGGTCAGAGACTAGTGGTGCTCACACATTGCAAATAACAATTAGTACTAACACTAATAATAATACTGTTAATTAATTAATACTGTATCTATTACTATTAATACGATTTCATTTTTCATTTTAAATGGTTATATAAACAAAACTGAATGAACTGAACTGAACAAATTAACCAAATGAGTCTGCAAGAGCGTAAAATTAGACACTGATAGAAGATTGCGCAATACGCAATGCACTTTTTACTTCAGACCATCTTTTAAGCTTTCATCTATTTTGGTTCTAACAGACCCTCTGTAGAGTCATTTTATATTTGTTTTTGAACTGCAGCTTCTGTGCCAGCCAGCTACTGTGGACCTGGGTTTGAATTCTGAGCTGGGCTGTGACGTTCAGGCGGTACACTTACAGAACACTGCAATGGACTAGCACCCTGTTCAGGATGTACCTCTAATTGCGGCCAATGAATTTCAAGTTGGGTTCTGCAACCCTGAGCAGGGGTAAAACCAGATTCTTTGCTTTTGCTTTTTATAGTTTTATGTTGTTATTGGCCTCACGCTGAACAATTACCACTTTCCATTAACAATACAACATATAATTGTTTTTATATATTTGGAAAATATACCACATGAATGGGCGGCTCTATCGAAAAAAGTCTGAATACCACTGTCTTACACAAACATGGACAACATACTGTGCAAGTTCAAGTGCAACTGAGCATTATAAACCCACTAATGTGGCTTTCTTTTAAAATGTCATTGTACCAAAGAATGTAAAACTCATCGCAATTACCATAGTGTAATCACAACACTAAATATTATTTAATATTATAAACATTTGTTTTGTATTCGTGTCTGATAATATCTCATCTGTAAAAGCAGATATTAGCACAGAATCACTGTAAATGTACTGTAAAGTTCATGGTGCGTTACACAGGCTGCTGTTCAGATGAGAGCCTACACTAAATGTATTTAACACATTTTAATAGGAGTTGAACTTGAGATATTCATATATACCTATAATTAACTGTAATCCATTTACTGAAGACTTTAATTAGACTCCAACTAATTATGCAATTGTACTATTGCTAGCGATATGACAACAAATATGACAATATAGAGTACTGTACAAAAATGTAGGCACCTTAGCTTTTTATTGACATTAAAAGCTATGTTTGAGGGTTTATAGTTTTCAGTAATTTTGTCATTGGTCATCAGAAAATCCACTGCTCTCCTAGTGGCCACTTTGAAGGTGTGGGTGTGCGTAGCCAGTGCTTCAATTATCACCCAACCATAACACTGGATTATGTGGATGAAACAAGTGCCTTGTTTACATTACATCCATTACATTACTTTATTATTTTATATAAAACAGTATTTATCACTTTAACCACTGTTTGATCTGTATAGTGTCCTTATAGTTTGCTGTGCGGCTAACAAAACCAAACATAATGAGCTGTAGTATTGCTGCTGACAGGAGTCCGAAATGTTACCTCCTATTTAAAAACAGAACTAATATGGTTATAAATACAATATCAGTTTTTAAAAAATGAAGTGAAAACCGTTGATTTTCTCACCTATATTCCGGCATGCTCAGTATTCTGCTTCATGACTGGTTAGACTCGCATAAAGGATGTCATCTTATACAAAACAGAGCAGGATATTGATATTACTAGCCAATCCCAGCCTTGTAGGTGGGTTGTGCCTGAATACAGATGGGAAATAACTGAACATGCAGTGTACCGTCTCAGATATAGAAACACACTTGTCACCTAGCTTTGTGGTACAGTGGCAAGTCCAAAAGTTCCAAATGTCCAAAAGTTCTTCTACAAACATAAAAATTAAGTGTTTGACACAAGTAGTTCATCATACTTTCATTCATGCTCTTCATAAAATCAAAATCTAAGAGAGTTTAACTTTTTTGGTTCTTTTTCACTAAATCTTATCAATGAGTATAAAAGTACTTGAGTAATCAGATAATGGGAAACCTCCAAGTTTATATGATAATCGAATTTCTACTTTGACCAGCTAATAATCTCACAGAAAGATGCGAGGTAAACTTCAAACTTTAATGTTAAATAAACAAATTCTTCATTTTCTTGAGTATATACTACATTTCAGAGTCTCCACAAAGTGTTCGATAGCCATTTAGCGGGTGCTACGTTTAATTCCAGGGTTGCCGGATCCCAAGAAAGGATCCCGCACCAGGTCTATGTAAATACAAAATTTCACAAAATAAGCGAACCCGACAGCTGTTTTAGTTTTTTTGTTTTTTTTTATTGCGCATGGGCAGATTGTGAAAACCGATGGAAATCAGAGTATAGATATACATGCACCGAGAAATCCAATTACTGAACTAAAACCCAGCTCCCTTTATAGGATTTCTTAATTTAATTTCTAGATTGGAATATGCTGTATACATGACCACTTTAATAATCAGATAACTGCAGAACTACGACTATGATCGGAAGTGCATGTAAACGCACTCAATGGCTCCAGACCCCTCTCCAAATGCTCACCCAAAGATGACATCCTAGTAACATCTCTGTATTTGTCTGGTGATAAGAGCAGACTTTGTATTTCACATTTATTATCACTAATTTTCAAAAAATATATACATAAAAGTATACTGCATCTCATGAGGGCGGCATGGCGGTGCAATTGTTTCACAGCTGTAGGGTTGGTTCCCACTGTGCTTCTATGCTGCCCTGAATTCGATTAAGCGGCTATGAAAGTGAATGAATGAATGTACGAATGAATGTATCTGACTAGTCAACTGGAACACCAAGCTTCTTTGGCAAACTTCCTGTAATTTGTTAAACTGGCAAGCAGGCGGTTGTTTAGGATGATGTTATTTGATACCTCCGCTCCATTAAAGTTAGCTGTATTTTAAGAGACCTTTTAAATGCCTTCTTACCCCCCTTGGAGCCCAGGTGCACCCACAGATAATGTTTGAAACAGATACTCAAACGAAGAAGCTTCCTGGAAGCAACACATTTGGCTGCCTGATTAACCTGGCATGACTGTAGTGGTCTCCTCAGTTTACTTTATATCATCACTAGGAGCATTAGCTGGATATTAGGAGTCTTGAAAATGTTATTTAGTCACATAACTAGCCTTGGAGTTGGGGCATATTCATATTTATCTGTATTGAACACAGCAAAGATTATCATATGTTGTGTTTTGGACACTATTGCTCAACGAACTATACCAGCGAGATCACCCAAGTTCACCAACTAAAACATCCCCAGACCTGCATTAACCACCACAAACCAACTCAGACCTACACATAATATTGAACTAGTAAAGACTTGCTAAATGACCGCATACCAGCATCCAAAAAACAATACGCTGCTTAGTTTAAAACACATAATCAAATTAGCAAGGTACTAAGGTACCTGTTATAATCAGAGATTACAACTGGTTCCAGCTCAGGCAGTCAGAATCATACTATTTCTGATTTAGCCTTAAAACTTGTACTCATATTTGCATTGAAGCTTATGTACGTTTACTGTTTCTTTCAAAATAGACTGCTAACCTAAGACTTTTGCATTTGGGCAATAAAACTAGCAGATTCAGTTTAATCATGCTAGTTAAATGAAGTAACCAACAAGTTAGCTTGCCTGTTTGTTTGCCAGTTTGCTATAGTAAATTAGCTACCTAACTAGCAAATACAATAGACTAGTGAGTTACAGTCACCTTTTAACAGTTAGTCAGCTACCTTTTTATGCTAAATTCCAGAGAGTTAACTATGTAACTAGCACAAATGTTTAGATAGTTACCTAAAGCACAGATACTATTAATATTCAGTGAAAATAAAATAACTCCAGCAGTTCAAAATAATACATAGCAGATCCTGTAATCGACGCCATACAGAATATCAATGCACTATTATAAAAAAAACATTTTCTTATGGTTTACAGGCAAGCAATATTTTTCTTCTGTAATGTACTTTAGCTTAATGTTAATGGAAGTACATTGTAGTGATATTGTTACTAGACAAAAATGCCAAGTTAAATCAAAATGCTGTTACAGATTAGCATGGGCATAATCACTCACTCACTCACTCACTTTCCATACCATTTCCCCCAGGTGACGGGGGAATTACAGGATTAACCGGCATCAAAGGGGACAAGATGGGATTCAACCCTGAACAGGACACTAGTCCATTGCAGAGCACAGGCACACGCTTACTCACACTGGGACACACCTGAACACTTTAGAGATGCCAGTTGACCTAATGCATGTCTCTTGATTGTGGGAGGACTCCGGAGTACCCACGTAGACACATGGAAAACACACAAACTCCACACAGGCAGAGGTTGAGTCAGTACTCAAACCCAGGTCACTAGAGCTGTAAACTCTGCCATCATGCTGCCCAAGCATGAACATAGCTTTTCCATATCCATATACAGTACAGTTAAAAAAATCATTTGTGGACAAGACAAAGAAGTGAGGTATGCATAGTTTTATGATTCAAACATGAATAACTGCTGATATACTAAAGCATCTCAGACACAGCTAAGGATGACCTCAGCAAGAAGTTTGGAGGGTCATCAAGCCACATGGACATTAGAGAGAGAGAAAGATGGTAAGCTAGAGAGGGCAACTGTGGCACCTGGTGCTCCAGATGACAGTACTATGGCCAGATGGACCATGTCACACAACCATACAGAAATATAAACACGCTTCCCCACTTTTCCTTATAACATACCTACATCAGTCCTACTATTAGCAATTATACTCATGAATAGGAGGTTTTTCCCTTCAAACCAGCACTCCCACACACCGTAAAAGGCTGAGGGCTTCCTTAGAAGGATGCTCATCTTAAGAATTCTAGGCGATGGCTCTGCAGCACGCACTGTCATTAAGGCAGGCTGTGTGGAGAGTGATGTTAGACTTGGTAGGTGGACAGATTAGCTTGGTCCCTACAGTGCATGTCTGTCCATCCACCCACTCCCCTATCCCTGGCACAGCCACCTGTCACCCTAAAGCCTCTTTAACCCCACCAACTGGACGTCCAAAAAGGGAATGAATAGAGATAGTTGTTTCAGTTAGTCCAACTATATCTAAACACAGTCTGGGATTTTTTTGTTTGTTTGTTTTTTGTTTTGTGTGTGTGTGTGTGAGTATCTTATGTCATTATTAGAGTGATGTGTGTACAGTATTGTAGCGGCCCAAGCTACTCAGCCCACACATTCAACACACAAGCACCAAGACAGTAACTTGCTGAATCCACATACGTTACATAGCACGACATACACTATATACACACTGCACATGAACTTTTTTCAGTTTCTTCTTTGTTTGAATATGTTGATTAATATCGTTGCAACTTCCATGTCTGGCAAACCACTTCCAGCGTATGTTTTCTCAGTAACTTATATTCTTTTTGAAGCTGGTCGTTAAACATACTTGTTCGTTTAGCCATCTCAGTAGTACATCAGCCATAGTGATTTAGTCAGAGAAGGGCGGCTGATAATTGGCTGAATTATATTCATTTACAAAATCAACAAACGTGATTGGCCATTTTAGACGTGTACAGTAACTTGTGAAATACTTAGTGTGTTCCTTTTCAATAAACACAAGCGTCTGGGGCGATAATTCTCTGCTAATGTTCATACCAGTATAAATTTGTCAATCTCTTTGACATATGGGACAAATGTACTTTTTTTTTTTAAATAAGTCGGGACACCAGGACATGGACTGAAATGCCGGATTGTCCCGGGAAAAACAGGACGTCTGGTCACCCTAGTCATTATCCCGAATGTCACTGTTTCTCCATCTCATCTCTGACCATATAAATACTCCAATACAGACAGGGAAATTAATTTCCGTGGACACACAGGGAAACTTGCCCTATGGAGAATCTTTTGAGGACTTCATTTAAACCACCATGGAGCAGTGCATGAAGACTGTACAAAATGAAAAAAAAAATCTACACAAGACGATTCTGTCCAGAGCTACCCTCTACCCAACCCTAGAGCGAATAATGTTGGTCATCTTTTTGGGCTCTTACCTCCAATGCCGCAGAGGGTTTCTTCTTTAGCTCTTCACACTTGCGGAACTTGCAGATCTGGTGACCCGTCTTGCGGTTGCGACAGCTGCTGCACTGCTCGCAGTTGATCCTGCGCCGGCAGGGCGCACACATTCCGCAGCGTTTGCGCTTCTTCTTGCCGGCATTGATGGCTGAGGCCAGTTCACTGTGTGCTGGGTACTCGGCCAGTCCGGCCATGTGCAGGGCGCTGTCGGCGAGAAACACGCCGGCTGGCGTCATGATAAACAGGCCTGCCGGGTTGAAGGGGAAGCCTCCCACACCGTATGGGAAGTCCGTGTGGCCCCCCACAGCATCGCCGGCAGATGCGCTCTCAAGGTCACCAGCCCCTGCATCAGTGCCCACTCCACCCACTCCCGCCACTGCTCCCATGCCCCCGGGCAGCAGCATGTGTTCCATGCCTGCACGCTTGAGCAGTGCTGCTGCCTGGGCAAAGTGCAGCAGTCCGTTGTGTCCTTCAAGTGCCTGCTCCAGGGTCCGGTCCGCTTTGGCAGGCACCAGGGCCGAGGTCGTGGATGATGGATTCTGCTGCTGATGCTGCTGTTGTTGATTGTGCTGGCCAGAATGAGCCTTGCTCTTGGCCTGGCTGTTATGGCTCAGTCCGTTGGTGTTTTGTGGACATGCCGCAGTGTACTGAGAAAGAGTGCGAGACCATTTTAAGCTTTTGCTGAGGGGTTCGCTGATGATGCCACTCCGATTGCGCCGCTCGATGACAGGGCTGTCCTCCCTGCAGCTGCGCTGCACCCGGTCCTTGTCCTTATCTTTGTCCTTTTCCTGGGCCTCGGGTGTCCGGCTGCCCTCCGGCCGTCCGCCAGACATGGTCCAGCCCCAGGTTGTGTGTGTATGTGTGAGTCTGTGTGTGCGTAGGGGGTGGGGTCAGGGAGGGGGCAGGGGGCTGGCAACGGAGGAGCCAGGCAGTACTCTCAATTCACTTGCTGCCCAGGTGAGGGAGGAACTTCCTGTCAGTCTGATAGGCTGGCCAGCCAACGGCAGGCAGGCCTCAGCGCCCTTGTGCTGCCGCTAAACGTTAGCCTTCATCTTGCCCTTGGCATCCAGTAAACTACCACAAAGAAAGAGAGAAGAAAAAGAAGAGCAAGGGTAAGATGTTGTGTAACAACATTATAAAGAAGACATCTAGCTAACCATACTATGAGTCCTAAAGAGGTTGTTTAATGGTTTGGCACTTAAAAAGCCATTATTTGAGACTGTTCATCAGTGTATAGCACAATGGATGGAAGTCTGTACGATCAATTCGCTATGAAGTATTGAAAGGAATGGTTTATAGTGCTACAGGCATACCTATTTCTCTGCCTTAGAGAGCCGATATCTCTTTAGGATAATAAGTAATGCAAAACAAAGGTGTTGATTCCAGTTTTCCAAAAGAATTGTAAGTCACGGTGATCTAGTAAAAAAAGTATCAATGGGAACACTTTTCAAACATTTAAGGTGATCTGAAAGAAGCAATGCTTTCAGGAAAGCAGGCTGTAGCGATGGGGGAGCTCTAACCAAAGTACATTTTATATCATGGTAGTGTTATATATCACATATGTAGTATTTTAAGAAGAAAAAAAAAACATTTAATGGTATAACGGAACTACTTTGATTAATATGATGCATTAAAAAATTGCTACTTGAAAGGCACGCAATCACATTTAAATTGATTTACTGTTGCACATCTTAGGACGTGCTAGAAGTTAGAGTGCGACAAAATAACACCTAAAACACTTCATCGCTTGCTATCCTCGATGCCAAAATGTCTTTCAAGTGTTGTGAGACATAATGGCAGCATTACAAAGTGGTAA
Source organism: Ancistrus triradiatus (assembly GCA_025084515.1). NCBI lineage: Eukaryota > Metazoa > Chordata > Actinopteri > Siluriformes > Loricariidae > Ancistrus > Ancistrus triradiatus. Next base: position 160,982 of record JAJAGP010000655.1, on the reverse strand, counting down.
ATGCTTGACCGTCCCAACTTTTTTTGGAGTGTGTTGCAAGCCTGAAATGCAGAAATGGATGTTTATTAACAAATGAATTGAAGCTGACCAGAAAAAACATGAAATATCTTGTTTTTTGTTTGTTTGTTTTGTAATTAGCATTTTCCATACAGTTCCAACTTTTTTCTGACTTGGGGCTGTACTTGTAACTGGGTGGTAAATCTGTCAACATACACAACATATACTGTATTCTTTAGCAGTGAACACGTAAAACACTTAACCTCAAAACAGCAGCAAAAAATAACAGTCAACAACAAATCTGCACCAGCATTCACCACATTAACGAGGGACCACAACTGTACTAAAGCGATTACAGCTTGTCTTTACAAGAAGCAATCCACAGTACTATGCAAAAGTTTTAGTACCATGACACCATTAGATTTGTTGTTTTAGAAATGGTATAATTACCATACAGTGGGGCAAAAAAGTATTTAGTCAGCCACTGATTGTGCAAGTTCTCCTACTTAGAAAGATGTGAGAGGTCTGTAATTTTCATCATAGGCACACTTCAACTATGAGAGACAAAATGAGGGAAAAAATCCAGGAAATCACATTATAGGATTTTTAAAGAATTTAATTGTCAATTATGGTGGAAAATTAGTATTTGGTCAATAAATTTGGTTCAATTCAATACTTTGTAACATAACCTTTGTTGGCAGTGACAGAGCTCAAACGTTTCCTGTAAGTCTTCACCAGGTTTGCACACACTGTAGCTGGTATTTTGGCCAATTCCTACATGCAGATCTCATCTAGAGCAGTGATGCTTTGGGGCAAAACAGACTTTCAACTCCCTCCACAAGTTCCTCACTCCTCTCGGCGTAGTATGTTACTGATGGTAGCCTTTGTTACTTTGGTCCCAGCTCTCTGCAGGTCATTCATCAGGTCCCTCTGTGTAGTTCTGGGACTTTTTCTCAGCGTTCTCATGATCATTTTGACCCCACAGGATGAGATCTTGCGTGGAGTCTCAGATCGAGGGAGATTATCAATGGTCTTTTATGTCTTACAATTGCTCCCACAGTTGATATATTTACACCAACCTACTTGCCTATTGTAGATTCACTCTTCCCAGTCTGGTGCAGGACTAGAATTTTGTTCCTGGTGTCCTTCGACAGCTCTTTGGTCTTGACCATGGTTGAGTTTGGAGTCTGACTGTTTGAGGCTGTGGACAGGTTTCTATTGTACAGATAACGAGGTCAAACAGGTGCCAGTAACGAGTGGAGGACAGAAGAGCTTCTTAAAGAAGAAGTTACAGGTCTGTGGAAGCCAAAAATCTTGCTTGTTTGTGGGTGACCAAATACTTATTTTCCACCATGATTTACAATTTAATTCTTTAAAAATCCTACAATGTGATTTCCTGGATTTTTTTTCTCATTTTGTCTCTCATAGTTGAGTGCACCTATGATGAAAATTACAGACCTCTCTCATCTTTCTAAGTAGGAGAACTTGCACAATCAGTGGCTGACCAAATACTTTTTTGCCCCACTGTATATAATTATTTCTCAGTCTCTTTATTGGAATACAACCAGAAAATACATGGAATTTGTATGAAGTATTAAAAAAAACAGCTTCTATAGGCTACAGTGGCAAGTATTTAGTGTGACCTTCCTTACACTTGGGCAACAGCAGCATCTGGCTGCTTCATCGGGATGCCAAGTTGACCCTTCTACAGACCAAAGAAGCTTAATCAGAAATGGTGTTTTTGGAAGGGAAGCAGCCAAGAAATCACTTTTTCATGGAGGTCACAATGAATAATGACAGAAGTCAATTGTTCTCAAATTTGTGGGGTTTTTTATTTTGTGTACATATTTTCTGTTTGTATCTTCATAAAGAGACTGAGAATACTTATGTATAGTCATTATACCATTGCTAAAACAACAAATCTAATGATGGCCTAAGAATTTTGCACAGCACTGTATATCTCAGATCAAGGGCTTTAATGGCGTTTCAACTGTGTAAATCAGGGCCAAGTCCTTACAATTGTAACATGCAATGGCATTCATTTTGTCCTTTCACAGAGACACTTTAGCAAAGATTTCAGCTGTTTCACCACTGGGTGCGGCACACATGTTTGAACTTAATAATGGTTAGCGTGCTTCATTTGAAGAAAGCTGATAGTGATGCTTTCTCCAGTTACAACTGTCCAGAGGCAAATTCTACAGATGTTTTACCACTCAGTGTCGGATTATGTAATACCGAACCATGTCCACACAACAGGATTCACTCCCCTTTTAATCCCAAATTCATTATCTTTGGTCATTCATGTGGAGTCCTTTGACTCAAAAACGTCCCTCTCCTCCACCATTCTTCCTTGTGGCCCATGAAAGCAAAGTATAAGCTATTAAAATCATGTTTTGCTTACAGCTGTGTTCATAGACGATACCTATGTGTAACATGAACATTTGTACTGTTGCTTTTATGGTACATGCATCTTACATTCCTCGTACGGTAAAGGACAAAGAGTATTTTCACTTTTTACACATCCCTAAACGATTGCCTTAACAATACCTAATCAAATGTTCACAAGACCTTGAACCACAGCTGGCTTAACCCCACAGGCACAAATGTGGATTAAAACCGCCTGCTATCGCTTCAAGTTTATACCAAACTCTAGTCAAGTTCTTTTTGTTACATTCCTCTGTTAGGTTGGACACTTCACCTGCAATGAAGTTCTGTACGTCATCTATGACTGGGCTACAATACGTGCTAACCAACAGCCACAGAGACGTCCACAACTCTGCTGTCAGTCATTTAACCATCCTAGCTACCTGTGGCAGGAATTTTGTGAAACTGGACTGGAGTTGCGTAGTGATACTGCAAGACTTCCCGCATGGAAGAGTTTGATTAGAAAGGCTCTGGTCTTGTTCTTCATTGGTTAATAGCGATATAAAATGACCACAAACACGCACAAGAACACACATACACGCGCACAACCCTGCTGTGAAAGCTGAGGAAATGGCCAGGAATGGCCTTATAAGGGAAACAAAGGGAAGAGGAGGGGGGCTTGTGTGGCGGGGGGGTGTCTACGCAGTGTGTGGAAATTGGAAGGCCAGAATTAGTGGGAGGTAAAGCTTCAAAGGCAGGAGCGCAGCCCCCGCATTCGCCCCAACTCAGGGGTCTGTGGCGCCAGTGGACCACAGCCAGCCCTCTCTCTCTCTCCCTCTCTCTCTCTCTCTCTCGTTATGTTCCTGACCAGTGGCCACGCTGCGCCAGGCAGCTTTGGCTCCCGCCTGCCAAGCTGGCCCCATCACACACAGATCTCACAGGCTCCGTAACACCACCCCACCACCACCGCATTTATCATCCGTTCAAGTCTTCCGGCGTGCCAACGCTTTCCTTTGGACGCTCAAAACGTCAGAAAAATCACGTCTTGCCCAGACCTTGATACAGTCTTACAGCACATTTTAAATCCATTCCACTGTTGCGTGGAGCCAGCAATTCACCGAACGCCATCACTGACCAAACATCCACCAGTACTCACACCACCATCTAGTATATGGTCAATATTTGAATCTGTTATAATGGGTCAGTGAAATTTCAAATCTGGCTCCTTTTCAGAGTCTTGAGCTTTAACGTGCTGTTCAGCAAATGAATAATCCATGCGAAAACTCTAGACTAGCTTTCACTTTTCCAGGTGGATGTTTCACCTGGAAATACAAACTTACCATGCTAGCACAGGCCATTCCATTCACGAATGTAGGTATTTCTAACTCAACTAGCCTCCGGGGCCATTGCTTAACAGCACAGATTTCGTCCAAACCTTACAGTGTCAGCTGGAGATGCACTTATTCACTTTTTTAAATACAAAACTGTTTCTGAGCTCTGTGTATCAGCTTGAAACCGATCGGATACAGCCATCCTCACTAAAATCAAGTCAATTCTCTATACTCTGGCATTGCCAAGCCACACTACAGGTCACAGATTTAACAGTGAAGGCTTTAGGACAATCTATGGTCTATGTTCCTGTGTTGTGTTAGTCAACTTTGCAATCATTCAAAGCACAAAAAATGAGTGGGTCAGCTTGAACGACATATAAAATCCAATCCAATAGTAATGATCCAGCATATCAGACCACCAAGGGCCCCATGAATCATGATCAGTATTGGCGTGGGATTTAACGTGGTTGCCTAGTGGTTAAGGCACTGAACTATAAACCAGAAAATGCAGAGTTCAAGTCCCACCTCTGCTTAGCTGCCATTGTTGGGTCCTTGAGCAAGACCCTTAACCCATGATTGTTCAGTTGTATCAATTATAGGTCACTCTTGATAAGGTTGTCTGCTAAATGCTGTAAATGTTTGAACATGCTTCATTCAATTCCAGTCATTTAGTATATCATAATGTTATAAGCTCATTATTAACGAGATATTCTTTTTTTTCCTCATAATTTTTTTCTTCAGATATTCTCACAGTTGTTCAGAGTTAGGATGCCTATGTCCAAGCCTGACATGCTCTTGTACTGTAGCACCTCATACAGATCTGTATAGAAAGCCATTAGAATTTATTTGACATAATTTTCAATCCATTGACACTTTTAATTCTGTTCTGGTGTGTTCTGATGTGTGTGTGTTGACTAACATGACAACTCTAATTGTGTTAAGCAGATTATGACTGTACATGTAATGTTTTATATTGCTTGCTTGCTATCAAGCAGATCTGTCGTTGTTAAATATCAGATTAGAATCAATTACCAGATAATATTCATATTCCAGAGTATTGATAGTGGTGGCAGCTCTGTGGCGTTGAGGTAAAGCTAGAGGCTTGATCAGGAATGGTCTTTTTGGAAGGGTAGCAGTCAAGAAACCACTTCTTCAGAAGGGGAACAGGGTGAAAAGGCTAAGATATGCTAAAGCTCACAAAGACTGGAATGAAGATCAGTGGCCAGTATACCACTGGAAAAACAATTTAATGGTGGCCTAAGATATTTAGGCCACCTACAGTAATGTATAGAGCTTCCATGATTTAATATCAACTCAGTGGAAGGGAGTTTGATGTGGTTCGATATTGATATTGCATCCAAAATGGAAAGAGAATGATCAGGATTTCCATAGTAAGGATTCCATTTTGGGTTTCTACCAGCAACTGACAAATGACAGATTACATTAAAGACATTAATGAACATTAAAGACAACCAGTGAATAAATAACCTTATACAAAATCCAAAGTAAAGCTACAGTTGTTGACAGATTATTGCCAGTTCTGCAAACAGTCTCCTAAACTGAGCGTCTATTCAATGCTGTAAATATAAAATAAATGCTCTTTTGAAAGTTGAGTTGCCCTGTTTGTAAGGATTCATATTTTAAAAGTAAAAGGGAGGACAGCCATCATGATCATGTTCAGGGTAAGGCATAAACTGAACTGATTGATAACACTTAATGGGCAGTGCAAACTCTTTCATTGCCAGAAACTGCTCATTTGGTCTTGTAATTCTCTATGAACACAGCTTTGATCGTCAAAGTATTTGAGAGATTACCCTGCCACTTTGTCCTGAAATATAACTGAATATCAGTTGATGCTATGCTGGGACGTGTACTTCCCCTTCAAATGACAGTGAGTGAAATTTTAAACCAGCATTTAAGCGCTGACTCTGTCACGGATCTTTACATGTAAATAAGGCCTCATAGTTCAGCTCAGTCAATCTGTATATCCAAATTGCTTTGGTTCATTAATAATAAATCAATAAATCTGTATTTCATGCCCATCCCTAACCCCAAGATCTGTAAATAATCTGCTACCTACTAACTAGAGTTGGGGAAATTTTCAGCATGTCACATGTCAGTGTCCACTCACAGCTTTTTGGTGTCATTCTCTTTACTCTTGACTCGTGTCTATTTATGCCTCTTTTAGATCTGAGTGGTCAAACAGGGTAAGCGTCTCTCCATACAGCTCCCCGCTATATCCCCGTCATCACTGTCAGCCTCCAGCAGCACATCTCACTATTCTCCGCAGCGTCTGAAAGACATCTGTCATACGTATTACCTTGGTTTACACCTACATCTACATTTGCTGGAGGCTGCCACGTCGAAAACTTCCCGCGCATCTCAAATTCATCCGTCAGAACTATTATTTCTGCCAACTCAGAGAATGGCGCAGCATCATATTATATAAAACAGAGATCTGTGTCCAGGACCTCCAGCTTATAAGCGTGCAGAAACGCACCATGAGCTGCGAAAAATGCCTTTTGGCAGTTACTTCAGACACTGCGCTAGTTGTGGACAATCATTCAAACCACAGCAAGCAAGATAAGACTTATTTTTGTAAGGAACTGCTGTCTGTTTGTGATCAGTGTGAATAGGGAGTTTACAGAGGGAAGTCTGATGTGACTTGGTAAGATTTGGATGAGCACCTTTTGTGGGCACGACGCTGACATTTACAGGATTTCGAAGACGTCATTAGAGCGACTCATAGTTGAGCTGAGCAGTTCATGGGCCTTGCTCAAGTTCCCAACAGGATTTGAACACCCAACGGGTTCACCACGTCACTGCCGCACTGTACTGTAGTGTGTCAAAGCTCAACATTTGCTGTGCAAAAGTCTTAGCCCACCATGACAAATTGTTGTTTCAGCACTGGTATGACGGCCATGTATAACATATTGCCGATGATTGAAACCAAATTTCAAATTTGGATTTGTCACTCCATAATACTCTTTCCTACTGATCTTTGTGAGCTTTAGCATATCTTAGCCTTTTCACCCTGTTCCCCTTCCAAAAAAAGTGGTTTCTTGGCTGTCACCCTTCCAAAAAGACCATTCCTGATCATTTACACAATTCAGCAGACAGTCTTATCCAGAGCAACTTACAATTAATAGTCTTATAATTGAAGCAATTGTGGGTTAAGGGCCTTGCTCAAGGACCCAACAGTAGGTAGCAGCTTCGTGGAGGTGGGATTTGAATGCTGGATCTTCTAGGCCATAGTCCAATACCTTAACCACTAGGATACCACAGACTGTAGAACTTGGGATCCCAATGAAGCTGCCAGATGCTGCTATTCTTCAAGTGTAAGGGGAGGTCACACTAAATTCTTTTCACTGTAGCCCATAGAAGCTGTTTTCTATCCTTTTTTTTACTGCCTACAAATTTCCGGTTGTATTCTAATAAAGAGCCTCAGAAATAAATACATAGAGTAATCATACAGTTCCTAAAACAACAAATCAAGTGATGCACAGTACTATATACTATATCTAATAGCCAGAAGGTTGGGTGTTCAAATTCTGGCTCTTCCAAGCTGCTAAGGGCCTCTTGAACAGTTATCCCTGCATAAGGTCTTATGGCATACATGTGAGGTTATAGTATGCAGTCCATTCTGGAGACAATAAGTATTAATTTAAAATTATTTGTTGGCCTAAGGCTGCAATAAGTTTACGTATGAGTTTAATTCCAGAACTTTTTGATACTGTTTCAACAACGCGCCAACCCAAGACAAGTTCTCTCCTTTTACTCTACTTTGTGTTTCATCCATCATTCTGCATGAATAAGTCTTTAAAAACACACACAAATGCTCAAACACTTATCAGCTGTCATGAGTCAAACTATTAAAGCTTTAAATTAAGGTCTTACATGTCACTGCTTTAATTCTAACTGTCAATCGGACAATGACAACATAGCAGTGAAGGTGCTGGACTACTGACAGAAAAGCTTAAGGCTCAATATATATCATGGCTCAGCCTACCTTATACATGCTTAAGACGTTTAACCTACAGTGGGGAAAAATCATGAACACAAAGTCTATTTATTAATTATTAAGTGTCGGTTATGTCATGCAATTTATTGAATAAAGTACTGAAAGTAAATAACAAAAACACACAATGAATGAAGGTATGACCCTTTGTCTGGTGTTAGGTTACCTCTATTAATGATGTTCCAAATCAAACACTGGACCGGTATTAGATTTCATCATTCATTCATTTTCTTCTCCACTTAGTCATAGTTAGGGTCATGGGAAAGCCACAGGGCGCATGGCAGGAGCAACCCTAAACAGGGTGCAAATCCACCACACGTCACATACCCTCTTACATTAGGGACACTTTAGATACACCAATTAACCTAACACACCTGTCTTTGGACTGTAGGAAACTGGAGCACCCGGAATAAATCCACAAAGTGGGAGGTCATGCAAACTCCACTCAGAAAGGACCCAGACTTCTCCACCTGAGATCAAACCCAGGACATTCTCGCTGTGAGGCGACAGTGATACCCACTCAGGCGCTGTGTCACCTGTATCAGATTTCACAAATTCTCTGATCTGGTCCACAGACGTTTTACTGTGTTATGAAGGCATGTGGCGGAACAAGGGACACAAAACAGCTTTAAGTGCCATCATATTTGTCTGTGGAAAGTCTATTACTGTGAGGATGTCACTATCAGATCACACTGAAGTGTTAATATCTGTACTCTATTGAAACGGAATAAAAAATGATCACCACACTCTAGTGAGGATGAGCTGAAGGTTCATTTGCTGTGTGAATGCTGTTTTTTCAGATTGATCTCACTGAACATTAAATAACAGCCAACAATCTGATTCACTGAGCTCTCGATTCGTAAAGCTGAAATCATGAAAAGCCATATTCACAGATCACAGATCATGCTCAAGTTAAGTTCAGGATGATAATATATTTGGCTCTTCATTGTATTTGTAGTCTCATTGCTTTGTGGACCTTTTTTATATGTTACGATCACTGTGTATTGGTAATCAGACAATTCTGGCTCTGGACTACAAAACTCAATTATACATCATCTGAGTGCCACTGACAACAGTGTCTGTATACAATCCACATAGCAGTTCTCTATAACTCATTAAGCAATAATTACAGTTTGCATCATTACTTGACGCAATCTAACAGGATATTAGCTGCAACCTCAGGAGGAATAGAATACATAAAGTTTCAGATTTAGTAAGCGCACACCCAAAGACTTACATCGTCGCTCTACATTGCTTTCCCTGTAGTTATGGAATAATATCAATAATTGAATAATGAGTTTATGGGCTAAAACTACTGCATTGTTCATTATGCTTTTAATTAAGTTTTAAGAGGCTCAAGTGGTGCAGCAGCAGATCACTAGCCCAACACTGTGCCCTGAGAATTGTGGGACAGATTATATATCCTGACCAGGACAAGCAGGGGAAAAAATGAGGGAAAACTGGGGCAGTTTCTGTCTGCCAATTGACCTAATGCATGTCTTTGGAATGTGAGAGAGAGTCTGCAGGAAACCCATGCAGGTATGGAGAGAACATGCACACTCCATACAAGCAACAGCCAGGCCGAGCATTGAACCAGAGCTGTGAGATGACAGCAGCAGTGTAGCGGTAGCGGTGCTAGATGTATCATCTACGATAATATCTTCATTGCTGTTTTAATGATATGCGAGCAGAAATTATGGAGTATGTCACTCACAAAAAACACGCCTTTAGAGTTCACATATCCACTACGTCATGTAGGACAAACTACTGCAAGTTGTGTGTTAACGTCACAAATCAACCTAGAATTCTACCTAAAAGCACATGGCTGAAGTTAAAAATGAGTGAACAAACTAAGCCAGGAGATAAAATACAGACACCACCAGCCTCACAGCCTACGTCGATAGATTGCTAGACATCAACCTGCAAACTCAATTGCTGATAAAGACAGCTTGTCAACTAACTTATTTCACCAACTGCGAACTAACCACCATGAAGAATATGAAGTTTACGACAAACTTTGTGAGTCAGCTGTCCACAACAGACTTAAACCAGCTGAAGTACCAGCACAAAAACCCACTCAGCAAACCTTAGAGAAGATACGAAAAGCAACAGATGGCAAGACATACAAATGCTGTCACCAGTTACATCACAAAAAACACTCTCCATGCATTAATGTAGCCCAATCAAACACTTTTGAATTATTACTCTAATGGTTAGATGCAATACTGTTTAACATTTCCAATAAGCAAAGAAAAAATGCAGAGAGAAGTAAATGATGCTGCTGAGGTGAGGTGAGGTGAGGTGAGGTGAGCTGAGGTGAGGTCTTGCTCCTATAGGGAAAGTGAAAGTAGACTGGAGAAAAAAATCTGCATCACACCACCATGAGTGTGTTTACATTTAATAATCCAGTAACTGCAGAAATCAGATTTTGTCACTTATCCGATCAACAAGTTTACATGCACTTGAGTAATCAGGTAATGGGAAAGCTCCACAACCAGCCAACAATCTCACAGAAGGATGTGAGGTAAACTTCAAACTTTAATAATTAAATAATTAAATTCTTCATCTCCAAGAGAATATACTGCGTTATACATTTAATTCCACAGTTGCCATATCCCGCTAGAGAAAGATGCAATCAGATCTATGGAAACGAGCCCCAAAGAAGTGAAGTCTCCTGGAATAAGAGGACTTGGTAGCCAGGTTTGAATCTGCTAGCCTCTTCCATGACAGCTCTATACTATGCAGGTAGTGCCTGTTTTACGATGGAAATCTGATAATACACATAAATACACATTCTGCGTAAACTGTACTAAGAGCTCTGATGCTTCTATGGGCAAGTGAAAAGCAGTACGATACTCTGCCATGCTAAAAGAGGAAATCAGGAGTGCGTGACGTGGGGATGTGACGGGGCACGAGTGATGAGTGCTGGGAAATGTAGTGAGGAAAAGCGGTGGTCGTGACAATAACAATTTATGTTTTTCACTTTCAGTACATGCTTCATTAAATTACATGAGATATTCAACATTTTAATGTAAAATAAAATTTGGGTTAATGATTTTGCCCAACTGCAGGTTAATGTATGTGTATTATTCATGTTTTCTATATGTTACACTATGATATAGAAATTGTATATATTAAACTCCTCAGTTTACAATACATTCAACTTACAATGGACTCGTTGAACGCATCCTTATCATAAAATGGGAAATACCTGTATTCGGTTATGTTTCTGTGCATGCACAGACTGAGAAAACCAACTGAAATCAGAGAGAAATCCAATTACTGGGGTAAAATCCAGCTCTCGTTATCGGATTTCTTAATCTGATTTCTAAAAATCAGAACATGGTATTTACATGACCACATGAATAATGAGATAACTGAAGAAATACGGTTATGATCAAATTCTTAAGAGCATATAAACACACTTATTGTGCCGTTAGATGACCTTATTCTGAATGACTTGATAATAAATGATAAAGCATTATCTTATATAGTGTTATTGCATCCATGATTAAAATCCTAATTACAATAAATGTGGACCAAAGCTGATTGATGGTAACAGGATAAAGGCGGGACATGTTTATAGGCCACATGTGCATGTAGAGCAGAATGATCCGACACTTTTTAGAAAAGTAAGTTATGGTTCTGCCAGGTTCAGAAGACCAAAGCACTCCAGTCACAGGTCATTATGACACAACCCCCTTAGGCCAATCCCAACACAGCTGTCTGTGAATCATAGCTTTTAATAAACAAAGACGGAACTGAGCAGCTCGTGGCTCGGAGGTATGAGACAGCTGGTGGAAACAGCAGCTCCTGGGAAACTGGCTTCGAACCCTAGGCAGGCCATGCAATGTGAAAGTTGGGTGGGGCGGTTAAAGATCCCTGACATGGATACATCGGAACCCGCTTTCCCCATCCTTGACCAGAATAACCGGGGTTTAAAATGCTAGCTCATCACCACCGGGACAGGGATTGAAGTCTCAGCAGTTTGGCCGGATCAGGCGTCACATGCAGGCATGACTGGCTCTTTCTGAGGGAGGGGAGGCAGGCGTCTGCTCTCCAGGCTATTCCCCAGATCACCTGCGACTGGGACCAGGAAAGTCAGAGTTAAAATATGAAGGAAAAAAAATCTAATGGAACCTACTACATCTTGTGCAATAGGCCAAATCAGCTCCTGGTTATTAACCAAATAGAACAACTCATCCATTTCATTCATTAACTCCTTGGTTTTAGGTCCCTCGCTCTTGTTACTACACGATATTTATGTCAGTTTAACTTTAGCTACTGAATAATTCAGGGTTGTTACTGAATAATATGCCTTAAGATGAATGACTGAAGAGTTGGTCTTCAGTTTAAGAGCTTGATAACCAACTGGAAAGAATGTCCAGCTATGACAAGGGAAGAGCATGGCATTATTTATTTACAAACCATAATATAGTTGTATGTCTTCCCACTGAGTTATTACATTCTTACAGCATGTCCACAAGGCTGTAAAAGCAGCCAGTAGGCTTCACTTCCCTTGTTTACCGTAGCAGCTCTCAGCCCTACACTGGTCCCGTCAGGAGAAGAAGCTGTTTGCTCATGCTTCCTTCCCGGAGGTGAGTGTGTGGCAGTAATTGGTCTTCCTCTGCAGGAGAGCCATCCCATCCGAACCCGAGTCCCTGCACAACCCGCACTGTCCCCGGTCATGCGCCAGATTAACGAGATCAAAACACTGAGCCGAAATCATTTGTGCTGGAGCATTCAGGTTGGACGTGATCAGCTCCTATATTCGATAACATGCCTTCCTGTCCCGTAGAGTTGAGCGAAATAAAATTCAGCACACTTGCAATAAAAACTTGCCTAAATCTGTGTGCAGCGAGGCAACAGCAGTGCTGCTGGAAGCCTGACAGCACGAGCAGGAGGAAAAAATCCACTTGAGGTTGCCTCGAGACGTCACGCAGGCAGCTGCTTATTAGTCCAGGTAATGCGGAATCTAACGCATCACTCCCCTAAAGACGGGCGGTCGCGCGCACACACACACACACACACACACAGAGAGAGAGAGAGAGAGAGAGAGAGAGAGAGAGAGAGGGACGCACACTCGCACATGGTCACATCTAGCAAGCCCCCCTTCCCTCACTGCCTCACACTCTCAATTTCACACACGCACAGACACGCATGCACAAACACACACGCGCTCCCCCCCTACCACCCCCCCCCACCCCCCAAGCCCCCCCACCCCCTACCATTCCCGCTGCCTCACACTCTCAATTTCGCACACATACGCACGCACGGACGCACAAGCGCCCAGTTGCGCGCCAGACCGCCCCCCCTTCAAACCCCCGGCCCCCGGACGCTGGTGTTGACGCGAATTTGCGTTTTCCGGCTCAAGCAACATCTGCGCTTTCTTTCTGGGGTGAGATCTGAACTTGTCCAAGTGCGCTCTTAATGAGCAAAGTTGAATGAGTGATAGTGCAGCACCGATCCTTTTAAAGGACGAAGATTAAATCCACAGCGCACCTCATGTGACCTCACCTCACACCCTCAACGCGTTTCCTTTGCCGTTAAAGCAGCCGGGTTGAGGGCGTTTAAGTCGCTTTGTGCGTCCTTCTCAAGGCTTTTATAAGGTACAGGTGCGCACCTTGGAAGTTCCGCTGCCATAAAGCGACACATCATCGTTTCCAGTCGCACCTGTCCATACACGCAGCCTAACGCTGGCACAATTTCATAAGAACACCAAGTTCCGCGAAGCGCACCGCGTCTGTTCCAGGAGGTGAAGCTCATTAACCTTTCAACAGAAACAGGCTCAGAACATTTGCTTTCAGCGGCTCGCACTAACGAGCAGAAAGACGCTTCAGGTAAACCCTGGCAAATCCGACTTCTGATGTCACTAAAAGCGCTACACAGATAGCTTTTGTGTGAGCTGGCCGACGTGAGAGCGCGGCGCCAGCGGACGGTGTGCGGCAGCCCGAGCCTGAGCTCGAGCGTACGGAACCGTTCTCCCATTCACCCTGACCAGTTGATCGTTAGCAAGATGACAAGCCAACTTTTGGGCTCACTTCAAGAAAGTATCATTCCCCTCTCTCCACCCGCCTGTTTCACCAGCCTGCATATTCCAAAAAATACCGAGTCGCGCCCCCTCTTTTTATTCGCACCTACCAAGGCAGCTTGGAATGGAGGGGAGGGCTCCGAGTGTCCGAGCGAGCGGTCCGTTTCCGAGCTCCGCCGCGCTGATCTTCGTCGAGACGGAAGGAGAAGAAGCCTGAAGGTGCGCGTCCGGAAAGCGCGAAGCCCCGGAGCGAGGCGAAAGCGCCGGACCGGGCGGTGAATCACGACCAAACGCACTTTTACTAAGCGCCTGAGCGCGTGGGATCTCGAACCTCTCCGCTCTTGCAATCCCACCTCTACATCCCCGATAGCGGAGACGAGCATGCAAACACATTTCATAGATTTTTGGAGCGTCACGTAAAAACCGAACTGGATTTCGACCCGACGCGCCACGGCGCGGAGCAAACAACGCAGCCGAGCGACAAAAGACGTCGCGCTCTAAGGGAAAAACGCCTTTAATCGATTACTATCAACGAAGGTTGAACTTCAGGCAGATTTTGGTAAAGGCTAATGTAAAGCTTTGAGCTCTTTCCCTATGGCTTGTGCGTCATCCTCTGCTCTTTCGTGCTCCTGCCCCTGCGCTATGCACAGCCTATGGGTTTTTCCAGTCTATGAGCAAAAGTTGATATGTCCTCATACCTCTTTAAGACTGAACTTTCTTTCAACACATTCATGTTTACAGTCAAACAATGTCAAACAGAGACGCACGTGGTCACAGCAGAGCTAGAAAGCATGCTGCTGTTTGTTTTGCACAGACATGAATGAGTGACGTGGATTTGAAGCAAGCACTTAATTCCAAGCTTCCTGACGAGTTCCATTTAAATAAATAAGTGAGAATAAATAAATAAATAAATAAATCATATGATTTGATATGATATTGCTTAGGCATTATTAACCACATATTTATTTACATGTGCATTATTCATTTAGCATTGAAAATACATATATGTGACATTTTATGACTTTAATGTCACATTTTTTTTCCATTGCAAGGGTCCAATTAGAGAGTTGAAAATAAATTGAATTTGTTTTGAAAAAAAAAAAAATTAGATTTTCTCAGAATTTTAATTCCACATACATCATGTCAACAACTTACCCTTGAAATGTATTAGTAAGATGGTGAATTAAAATCCCATCACCAAACTGCCACTGAATACCCTTCGAGATAAGAGTCTCTGCTAAACACTGTAAATAGATTAAACTTAATGTCTCACATATGAATGACTTTGTATGAGATTGTTTGCTTGTGATTAATAATTTGAATGTGTGAGACATGTATATGAATGAAATATTGCCTTGAATATGAATGTATTAATAATACTAATATTAAAAAAACAACAATAATAATAATAATAATAATAATAGCATTACTACTACTACTACTGCTGATACTAATCATTATCATCATCATCATCATCATCATCATCATCATCATGTTTTCCCTAATGTGTTCCTTTCTTATTAGTACTGTTTATGGTTTCTAGCTTTATCTACACCAGCTCCACATTCAGTCTTGGAAGAACGTATTTCCATCCCTGCTGTGTTTGTATAAATAATGACAGTTAAAATCTACTTGACTTGCCATAAGGTTTTACTTAGATGCCATTCTTAAACTGTAGACTGTCTACGAACATCTAATAAAGGGAATATGAAGCACTTCTGTAACTTGCTCTGAATAAGGCCTCTGCTGTTTTAAGTTAACTTTGGGCTCTGCCAAGCTGCTACTGTTGGACCCTTGAGCAAGGGCCTTAAATCTGCTCAAACTTTGCCATGTGATAATTGTAGGTTGCTTTATATAAATAAATCAGTGTAAGTCCCCACTAAAGCCAGTAAAGAAATAATAAGAGGTTGAAGCGCTGGATTACAATTCCTGTTTCTGTTTCTGACTCTGCTGAGTTGCCTGCAGGCTTGCTATGGCTGACCCTGCACTCTGACCACAACTTAATACACAGTGTATACCTATGAAGACTGTTTCTTATTTATCAGAACACTAGGATTTAAAATGCTATCTCTGATAAGTACCTACTGATAGGCCCTTGAGCAAGGCCCTTAGTATTTAATTGCTACGCTCAACTGAATAAGGGAATCTGCTTGTAAAGTAAATATGAATCTAAAACGTTTTGCATGCATTAATGTGTGTAGGCTATGTGTGTATAACGATGTGTGTATGGGGGGTCAAGTTTATATGTCATTGTGAGGACAAGATGTCCACAAGGATACAAAGACTTTTTTAACCTTTGGGGGTAATTTTGATGGTCCCCATTTTTTTATTATTATTTCTTGCAATTTGCAAGTTTCTGCATAAAAAAGACAAAATATTTGTTTCAGGTTACTGACGTTGAGGTTGACGTGTCGCTCAATTGAAAATCCTCCGAACGACAAAAAAGGCGTTCGTGTGTGTGTGTGTGTGTGTGTGTGTGTGAGAGAGAGAGAGAGAGAGAGAGAGAGAGAGAGAGAGAGAGACTCGGGTCCACTATGATCCAGTCCGCGTTTTCGGAGCGGCCGCAGCCCTGGCAGGCGGCCAGGCAGAGTGTGTGGAAATGACACCGGCAGGGCGGCAGAGATTTTCCTTCATTTCTCTCCTTCCCGATCGCAGACGGACTGACATTGGCTAGAAAGTGGAGCAGCTCGTCAGGGACAATCGATGCGAATCGATCGGGCCGCGCGGCTCGAGGCTTTCCGAGCTGGAAAATAACGCTCACGAGAGAGAGAGAGCGAGAGAGAGAGAGAGAGAGAGAGAGAAGGGGGGGGCACACGGAGAGAGGATGTTCGCCGCATGCGAGCCTTTCTGCACACAAACACTCGATCAGCTCCGTTTATAGCAGCGTTAATCTTCCATTTAATACCTTCCGTTTCGTTTCACTGAACAGAAACCAGACTTCGTGTTTTATGTTTTTATATCGCATATGTTCTCAGTATTAGATAAACCGTGCTACTAAGACTTAAGGCCAGTTTTATATGCATGCATTACTAAGCACTGATATGTTACTGATCTCCTGAAGCAATATAGCCCATCATCGAGCCGAGCAAGTCTTCTTTTAATCCCCTCTGAAATCACATCGTGTGTATTTCTTATATTGACTTAAACTCTGGAATAGTGCTGCACATAACAATAGGAATAGGAGCTCTATGGGCAATTTTAAATCCATATACTTTTTTAAACATTTTCAGGTTAATTGGTGTTTCCAAATTGCCCTTTGTGTTTGTATAAATGTGAGAGTGCATGTACCCTATGATGAACTGACGTCCTGTCTAGGGTTGTTCATTCCTTGCACTCTGTGTTGCCGGTTAGGCATCGGCTTTCCCACGACCCTGACTAAGATGGTGGATAAGATGGTGAATGAATAAACAGCATACTCTATAAATTAAATGTTTTTATAGAGTTCTATAAATGTCACTTACATAACTTGGACAGAAGGCTATATAAATGATACCATTTTAAATAGCCAATTGATTCATTCATTCATTCATTTATTTTCTTATACTCTGATGTTGAGGTCTGGGCTCAATGGTAGTCATCACATGGTTTTAAGAACATCAGCAGTTTCTTTGTTCATAAGTACATTTTGATCTTTAAACTATCTTATATCACTTAAGCTCCAAACTACAGAAATTGGATTCAATTTGAATTGAAATATGTAAAGAATTAGAACCAATCTAAACCAGAGTGATTCTGAGGTCTGGGCTCTGTATTGGACATTGAATTGTTTTGAGAACCGCAAAATGTTCTTTGTTTAACAAATACATCTTGATATTTAAAAAAAATGTATACTGGTAGTCCCTGGTTTATGATAGCCCGGTTTACAATTTTTTTTACTTTATGATGGGAATCTGATAATACACATAATTACACATAAATGCCATTCTGAATTTTGAATTTCGATTTTCCCCAGCAATGGACTGAACATTTTGTTTTTGTTTTTCACTTTCAATACATTATTCACTAAATTACATGACATATTCAAACATATTCAAAACTTTGTGTTCATGATTTTGCCAGACTGTAGGTTAATGTATGTGTTTTAAGCATGTTTAAAGTAGGCTATGCTATGATATATACAGTATATATTAAAGTTCTTGCATTACAATACATTCAACTTACGATAGATTTGTTGGAACGTTTCCCCATTGTAAAACGTGGGCTACCTGTATAAACTTATTACATAATTTTCTTATAGTTACTATGTCCATCATCTGCCTTTTTACAGTTTTTTCATGAGACCTGATCTCGGTTTTTCAAAGAAATCTGCAAGTATTATTTGCAATCGTTTCCAAAGTTCAGTCTTAGAAAGAAGTTGCATTTTCTGCTCCACACAATCCAAGTAATTCCAAACACATTCAGTGATGTTGAGGTCTAGGCTCTGTGGTGGCCATTCCATTTGTCTGAGATCACCAGCAGCTTTTTTGTTTGATAAATATGTCTTGGTCTTGAACCAATCTTTTATAACTGGGGCTCAATTAATTCTTATGATTAGCTATGGTCAAAGACAGAGGATTACCAATGCCCAACAAAATACTTCAACTGGCCTAGTACCATCTTTGCGTTGTTACCTTAAAACAATACATAAAAATAAAGTAGGAAACTGTCTTCCATCCTCCTGCGACCCAGAATTACAGGCCTACTAGCATGCAGATAAATTCCTTAAGCTTGCATTTGTCACGGATGGACAGCTGTCAGATTCAGAATCTGAGTCTTTATTTACATCGTCATATTCTCAGTGATTAATTAAACCTTGCAAAATTCATTTATACTTACACTATCTGTTAGACACTCTTGTTCAGAGTGACCTTCAGAAGTGCATGAAATATTTCAGGATATCGCTTTGGCTGCTTCCCAAACTGCATACAAAGGTACTAAATAGTCGAGGTGTAATGATGCATAATGGAGATGAGTGTCAGGTGCATTCTATTAGTTATGCAGTATAAGCTTGAGCTCAAGCACTGGATCTTCATTGCTATGTTAGATATCTTATTGTATAACTGACTGTTACCGGACGAGTCTGTGAAATAAGATCAAATGAAAATACATGGTTCTAGTCACTTAAACATTATCCCCATCAGTTCCATGCCATTCACTAAAAAGCACGACTTTTTACACAGGTATTTGCAATGCTTTGCATGCTGATAGATATACAAATGAGCAAAGTGGCCCTGTAACAAATGGTAACAAAACTAAAATTTAAACTAACCTCATTAATTTCAACTACATGTCAGCAAATGCCTCAAATCCACAATTTCATCAAGGACCTCCATATATTTTTCCCCTGGGGGACTAAACAGTTGCTAACATTTATCATTTGACACTAAATAAAAATGCTAAATGTTTTGCATTGAGTATTAATTGAGAAAATTCAATCATGAACACAGCACCTAATCAAGTCAAGACGAAATCAAGATCAAATCAAGTATCTCAAATATCAAGTGTTCTGATAAAGCTTTTTATCACTGCCAGGCGCTAGCTAAAGCTTAAACAAGCTAACTGGCATATTTGTCCCTCTACAGTGCATAATTTCATTAAACGATTCAAGGAATCTGGACAAACCTAAGCTGAACACCCATGATCTCCAATCCCACAGACGGCACTGCATCAAGATTTGTCAGTTGGCAATAGCTGATATAACCACATGGGCAAGGGATTACTTTGGCAAACATCTGTCAAGCACTACACTACGGAATTACATTCACAAATGTCATTTAAAACTTTACTGTGCTAAAAAGAAGACTTATGTTAAACATGTCCAGGAGTGGTGTCGACTTCTCTTGGCTTGGACGCATCTGGGATGGACCATCACACAGTGGAAATGTGCATTGTGGTCAGACAAATCAATATTCCAGATCTTTTTTGGAAGAAATGGACGCTAGGTGTTTCGAACCCAAGACAAAAAGGACCATCCAGACTGTTGTCAGCTCTGTCATGGTTTGTGGTTGTATCAGTGACCTTGGCAAAGAATTGTGTGGGTACCGGACTGGCCTGACACCAGTCCTGACCTGTCCCCAATAGAGAACGTGCGGAGAATGTTGACAAGAAAAATGCTACAACACCGACCCGTACTGTTGCACACCTTAAGATGTATTCACAGGAAGAATGGGACGAAATAACATCCCATAACACTTCATCGCTTGGTTTCCTCTTTTACGTGTTGTGTTGCCGAAATGCAGGAATGGATGTTTATTAACAAATGAAATGAAGTTGACCAGACCAAACATGAAATATCTTGCTGACACAACACTCACCAGGCCAGTTTTTGTTAATAAATGCACCACTTGACCTTTTTGCAAGCCCACCTTGGAGTGAATCCAGGCCCTATAGCACTGCTGTTTCCAGCAGGTGGCTACCCAATGTGCCACAGAGGAACCGTCACACTGTACCCTGACAATTTAAATAAATGAAATCTACCCTTTTCAGCTGTGTTTAAACATTATAACCCTCAACAATAATGTGAAAATAACATTTTAGAAGTTCTGATCGATTGTTAAAATGTCATTAGTGAAATACCTGCTTTGGATAAAAGATCAGCTCTTTCAGAATAAAATTGGTTGCTCCTTACTAATAGTTCATGGGAACACAAAAACTTGACCATGATTGAAAAAAGGTTGAAAAGGGTGCTTTCAGAAGGGCTCTATATAAATCTGTGGAAAGGCGCAGGTTAGAAGAAGGGTTTCAGGGGCTTAAACTGTCCCTAGGAGCATTCTTAAGATGTGGAAAGCGTATGGCACCAACACCAACGCCTTGTCTAAATTGTTCTTTCCCTTCAAACTAGATGACCCAGCCGATAGGATATTGATCAACGAAGAATCCAAGAGGCCAATGGCGACTTTGACGGACTTAGGGTCTTTGTGGTTAAGATTGATCAGCCTGTCCATGTAACAACACTCTCACAAGCTTCACACAAAGCTGTCTTGGATGGCAGGATAGCAAGAAAGAAGCCTATTCTGAAAATATGCCACATTTAGTCTCATTTATGCTTCTGATGCCATGTAGCAAAAGGTTTTCTGGTCAGATAAGACCAAGATTGAACTTTTTGGAATTTCATGCACTATGTTTGTGAAAACTAAACAACATACCATCCAAAACACACTACACGTATTTTGCAACATTATGCTATGGGGATGTTTTTCTGGAACAGGGTAGTTGGTCAGAATTGAGGGGAAAATGGATGCTGCCAAGTAGACCCAAATTCTTTAGGGAAATATGCAGCCCTCTGCTAGATAGCTGAAAATGGGCAGGTGGTTCACCTGCCAGCATAACAATGACCCTAAACACACAGCTTAAGCATAGGAAGGTGAATGTCATTGAGTGGTCAAGTCAGAGATCTGACCTAAATCTGGAATAAAATCTTTGAATGGATTTCAAGAGAGCAGCGCATTGTCACTCACATGAAATTTGACGGAACTTCAACAATTCTGCAAGGAAGAATGGACAAATCTTGGTTTGCAAAACTGGTAGAGATATATTGAAACATACTGATGGCTGTAAAGGGTGGCTCTAAGAAGTGTTAAAAACAAGTGCTGATCACTTTTCCGGACCTATTTTTTAATTACTTTTCAAAACTGTCGCCTTTTTTTCTCATTACATGAATGTTGTAAGGCAAAATGTGTAACTGAAGCTTGGAAAGATACTTTTGAAGGGGTTTTGTATTGAATGGGATTTGAGGACTTTCTTTAGGTACTGTATAGCTAACAGTCTGGAAGCATGCAAGTTATCAGAGATCCTGTGGTCAACCTATAATAATTTAAATATTGGATCTAATACTTGTGTCATGCCTCTCAAGCTGTTTTATTTTTATATTCTTTTGAGAAAGTCCCTCTTTTAAATTAAATCAAATATCTCCATTGTCTCTAATCAGTATCCAGTGGGAGTTAAACACCTAAAATACACGATTTTGAATTCCATGGACTTTTTACTGACAGCATTTATTTTACTGCTGATTTGATTTTCATGCATTTCCTCACTAAAGGTACGTGTGTAGCCCCGCATAGGTGGAAAACATTGGACACGCATTGCTCACTAAAATCCCCGGAGCGTCTCCATTTCCCGGCTCGGCCTCACCGTGTCTTACATTAAGCAGACGTCCGTGTGCTCGTCCTCTTTTAGCTTTTCAAAATCATTTCCATGTTGAAGTGCCTGACCGCTCTCCGTGCTCTCCGAGCTCTCTGGGAGGGGGAGGGAAGCACAAAGTGTCAGCCAGCAGTTGGCGTCGAATGGCGTGCTGATGACGCCATTTTTAGTCACTGTTTACCGGAGACGTGAACGTCCTGAATGGTTACCAGAGCCTGCTTCAATACAACACATCGAGTGACTCTATAAATGGTTCGCACTGATTATGGATACACGACCTGACTCATGACCCCAGTCCTCTCTCTCCCTTTCTCGCTCTCTCTCTGTCCCTGCCTGTCCTCTCACACAAATACTCAAAGTAAAACACATCTTAAAGTATAAAGTGATTTCTGTGAGTAAATTGGTTACTGTTGTAAATAATGTATGATTATTAGCTACAAATAGCATGCAGTTAAAGTTAAGTGGTCATAATGGAGTCTTTGAATATGAGATTTGTTGTGTATAAAATGGATCCTTGAGGACCAGGGACATGTGAGTCAATGTCCAAGACATTTGTACTCTTACATTATAACCATTTAACTTTGCTCAGACTACAGAATAACTTAACATTATACAAAGCCATGTCTGTTAGGGTACATGTAAGTAGGACCCAAGTGCAGGTACAATATATATATATATTTGTAGTACCTGCTAGTACTTGCTATATTTGTATATCTGTATATACAACACAAGTTAGGAGTGTCAAGTATCTGTGTACAGGGATTTAAACGAAAATATGTATTTCAATAAGGAGCTATTACAAATAATCCATAGTGGGGATTGAGCCCGGATCTACCTACCAGAATGACATGCTACCCCCCGTACTATTGGAGGAGTGTGTCAAGACAAACATAGGAGTAGCAATTAATCGCTAAACAAGGAAGCCTTTAAGAAACGAACTCAAACAAAGGGTATCGCTAAACAGAGAGGTGAACAAAACCCTGATAGCAAGCCAGACCCTACGGCGTAGCAAACAAGGAAGCAATACATGTTTATTCGCGCAAGCTCTCGAAGCCCGAGTCGACACCTGTGAACGATTTGTTATTCATAGACATAGGCGTAGTGAACGAGGAAAAAGGAAAGCACGGTTTCATTTGTGCAGACTCTAGAATTCTGAGTCGTTACCAGTGAACGATTCCTGAATCAAAGCGGAAGCTCATGCCGCAAACCGTGACATAAATAAGGAGCCAGTTGCACTAGAATGTGACCATAACAATCCCTATTACCTCAAGTGGAGCCCTACCATTATCCTTCTACAAAAGAATGACGTTACAGTCTTTCCTTCAATACTTCACGCCGAAGTGCTACCAATTATCAAAGGTGCGATGAGAGGCACCGCTCTCAAACAGCCTTAAACAACCTGAATGGCAGGTGTCTCTCGTCAGCTCTCATCAGCGCCATGCCTGCTGGGCTCTGTAGGTGCATGCGTGCTAGGGATTGTAGTCCTAATCCCTGCATGTCTTCTGCCATGGCCCTCTAGTGTCTTACCGCGGAACTGCATGCTTCCTAATAATGTCTGTGTACAGCTCGTTATATCTCCAATAATTGTAGTTTTCTATAAATAAAAGATTGTCCGTGGCATATGCACAGACTTTTTTTCTCAGGCTGTCTATTTGCTATAAGATTTTCAGGAAGTTGTAGCATAGCATTTTCATATAGTACTCAGTCACTTTTTTAGGAGAATATGATCTATCATTCACATTATTCATTGACTTGCATTTTTCCTTCTTTGTCTGACACTCAGCCTACTTTTATCTAATGCCCGATCCTTTGTAGACGCGTGAACACATGGCAGTGTCATTTTTGACACCTTGGGGCTGAGATGTGTGAAATTCCACAGGTACACAAAGCTGTGCTTGTGGCTCTCGGCTGCAGGTGAAAAGTATGAAGATGGCAATGAATTTGACAGGTTTACCTGTAAACAGCAACGTGGGAGGCATTGAATGGTGGAACACGTTTGTTTTTATAGTCACAAATGTGGAATTACTCTAATGACAATAATTAATATTATTAATTATTACTAAAAGGATGATTATTTTATATAAAAGATATAAATACGTAACTTATATGACTTATATAATATAAAATGTATTGTTTATACTCCAATGACTTTTTTATGCCACTTGTAATGTAAATACAACGAGTTTTTTCGCAAGAAAACTGCATCCAAATGATACATAAATGGATCAGTGATACCACTGAAAACAACTCCACCGTGGTTCCTCACTTAACAATTACACACACTGTAGAATAAAAATATAGACATGCACAAAAGAATATAAACATAAACATACCTCGCTGGCTGCACACAGTCCAGAGGGAATGATTCCCATTGAAGAAACTTGAAGAAAAGTTAGCTAGAAGCATAACTCAAAACTAACTCAAGCTAACTCAAGCTAATGATGCAAACGGTAGGGTACTAAAGAACATAAACCCCATAACGTCTCCTAGCTAGAAACTCAGACTTTGCTCAGAACGCATTTGCTCAAATACGATTTTCAAAACAAGTGTCCACACTGTAAATCCAAATTTGACTAAATCACATTAATAAAACCAATTAGTCTCTTCTAACTGTAGTAATGTTCACTCACATATCCAGGCTCGCTGCTATGGTAAAGATGCAGGCAGCAGTATGTGGAGATTCAACAATGGATTATGATTTATATGAAGACAATGACAAGTTATGAACAGTTATGAACCTTAATTAATTTACAAGTTTACATTCTTTGTACTTGTGTTCACTCACTGAGTGGCATTTGTCTTCATAAATGGTCTAATTTCTATGTGTATATTCAGTCTGAGTAACATCTCAAAGTCCGACTCTGATCAGATTAAGAAAAATCAGTTTCCATGTTCTGAACTACACAGAATCTGTCCAGTTCATATCAGCCACCTATCTTAACACTGCTTTATAAAAAAAAGTGCCTTACAAAACAAAAAAAATTGGAAAATAATAACATTAAACTGTAACCTACTTAATCACACATCCAAAAAGTCAATTTATTTCAATATATAAGTACTATAAAATATTAAGAAAATTATCTAAGAACCAAAGCTAAAAAGTTAAACTAGTACAGCGAAATCAAGTCAACTGTACTTAATCGCAAACAGACAACCTAATCCTACCTAAATGTATATGAAATAAACATTAGCTAAGAACCAAAGTTAACCTATGATGCTAAACAGTATAAGCTTTAACATCACCCAGCCAGATGTTTATGATCCTTCCTTATTTCCAGCAAAAGCAAACATTTTATCAGAGCATTCAGCAGTGGAAAGGGATTGCTTGTTGTCTTGTTTTGAGGATTCAGCGCTTGTTATACCCACAGTGAGTCAGCATTTTAGCATTGCTCTTCATGGATGCTCTCCAGAACTCAAAGGGGACAATTTGGAAACTTGCCCCCAACAAGATGCACCAAGATTGTGTCTCCCTGGTATCTATCATAATTCTTGTTTTTTATTTACCTTACACCTTTTTTGTTGTGCTTGCAAGGTGTTAGGGTTTGATATCTACAACAGATAAAGCAGGAATCTGGAGTTGAACTCAGCACCGTTCTTCAGTGCTCTGTTATGAGTTGCCCTATAAGATCCAGTTCATGTGACCCAAATATAATCATGAGCATTATGAAGACATAAAAGTGGATGTGTGGAGAAAGTTTGTGAATCCTTTGGAATCGCCTGAATTTTCTAACCCCTGTGCAGTCTTAATATTCTGTATACTTGTTTTGTCCTGAGGGTCAAAAAATGAATCCCCTAAAATAAAGCAGTTTAATAGAATTTAAAGCCCCAAATCTAATTTTATATTATTAACCTGGTGTGTGTATTATTTATACAGCAAGAGATAGCCTAGAAATTATCATGTGCTGAAGTGAGTTCTGAATGTATTTTAGTGAAGGGAAACAATAACAGTCTTGAACATTTTTGTCCACATATTAATGCGCTTACTTTTATATACTGTACAATGCAGTATAGTACACATACTAGTCTTCTCTCATTTTAGCCATTACCCATTGCTGAGCAGAGAAAGATCTGTGGGTGCTGTCACCTTTATAGCTTCTGACTGCATTCCCTATTAGTAAACACTGCTTTCAATACATGTTGATTTTGTCTGAAATTTTGTTTATTTTGCATGCAATTTTTTATTTTGTCTGTGAACTTGAGTCATGTGTGAGGTCATGGAGGGGAGATGCTGCACATGCACAAGTAAATTCAGGTTGTACTCACACTAGACAATCTATATCATCTATGTTTTTTTTTTTTTTTTTTTTTGTAAACACAGTGGCAGAATTTTTTTATCCATTGAGACAACACAGTGGTTAAAATTATCTGATCTTTATACAACTTTATCTAATGATAGATGCATTTTTCATAAATTTTCATACTGCTTAAGCTAATTCAGGGTTGAAGGCCTCACTGGCATCACTGGGGGTAAGATAGGAACTAACCCCGTCACCACTCCATCTCAGGGCACATCTCTCTCTCTCTCTCTCTCTCTCTCTCTCTCTCTCTCACACACACACACACACACACACTAACAATAGAACAATTTATAGATACTGACCTAATGTATGTCTTTGTAATGTTGGAGGTCACGTACCTCCAAGCCACTGGAGCTAAAACAAAATTAAATATGACATTTTCCTGCATTTGCAATGCATAATTGTTCATTAAAAACATTAAAAAATACATTTGTGTAGTACAAAAGGTTTGACACTTTTCCATGTTGTTTATTTATAAAGTTGCAAAACTTAACTGACTTGTTATTGGTTGACGCAATTTTGGAGAAATATGTTATAAAGAACAGGACTCTATCAAAGTCTTCACAGCACGTTTGTGGATTTAATAGAGGAGATTTTTGAGGGCCTCAGGAGAATACTGAACAGTAATATAGTGCATGGCAGTGTTACAAGAAGAAAGTCTCTGCTCTCCAAAAGGAACATGCTGCCCATGCTTTTGGAAATACATTTTTTGCAAACCAAAAATAGAACATTTTGGTTTAAGCGAGAAGCGTCATGTTTGGAGAAACAAAAACACAAAGTGGTTGTAGAGTGGTGGTGGTAGAATTACGGTTTGGACCTGTTTTGCCCCACCTGTACCAGGATGGCTTGCCATCATTGATGGAACAATGAATTCTCAATTATGGACGTGTAGACATGGCCTCCAGATTCACTAGATCTCAGTCCGATCCAGCATCTGTGAGATGTGCTGGACAAATATGTCTGATCCATGGAGGGAGGCACCAGCTTTCAATTTACAGCAGGTTCTGCCACTAACATCTAGATACCAGATTAAACAAGACATCTTCAGAGGTCTTGTGGAGTCTATGCCTCAATGGGTCAGAGCCTTTGCAGCACGAGGAGGACCTATATAATATTAGCCAGGTGGCCAATATACATTTTACATATTACATTTAATGTTATGGCTAATTGGTGTAGAGCAAATTTAAGCTTTTTCAATTGATAGTGTTGTTTGTTTACTGATTCCACTAAATGGCTTGTGCACTTATGTGTTACCAAGATACATATAACATCCAAGTGTTTGGCCCGTTTTCACTGAAGTCTTATATCAGCGAGCTTAAATGTACAAGCCCGACAGAGATAAGAAACAGAGACAATGAAGATAGTTGCAGTTAATGAGGTAGAACAGTGCCTTTTTTCTGAGAAAACAAAACATATATTTCAAATAGTATTATGCACTGAAGCAGAAATGTTTTTCTCATTGAGCTTTAATTATAGAGCAAGTTGACTAATTCTTTTGTTTTCTGAACAAATATATATATATTGTATCTAGGACCACGTTTTCTCCATATACTGTTTCTTTAGCTTAGCTGTAGGCCTTTCATATAATGAACTGTCCATGTAGAAGAGAAATTCAATGTGCAATGTACTTGACATTTTCGATTCCACCTGTAATGCATTTTAAGAACCATATAACACTACAAATATTTTCTAGTGGCTGATTATCCTTCAAATAAATATTTAATATAGCTATTGTTGGGCTAGTTCACCATTACCTATCTGGTCACAATTGTTAAACAGGGCTTAGAAGTCATACAAATATACTATATGGCCAAAAGTATGTAGACACTTTAGCATCCCTCCTAAAAAGCCAGGAATTAAAATAAAGAAATAATTAGCTAAATTTGAAGAACTTGGTTGGCTTGCTTAGAGTTAGGACCTTAACTAGATCAGACACCTTTGAGATGAATTGGAATGCCAACATTTAGCCAGCCAGGACTTGTCTATAATTAGTGTCTGACCTCAATCATGTTCCAAGAAAAACCCTTTTCCCTTGAAACCTGTTCTAGCAGCAAAGCTTGAGGGGGTCTCCATACTAATACCCACATTTTTAGGTGTAATTTTTGGATGTCCAAAATGTTTTGGTGATATAACTAGTACTTAGGGGGAAAAAGATATCCAGTCAATTAACTGCTATACATCCATCACCCAGATCAAACACATACAATTTGTCAGTGTTAATGGTGCCGTATCACACTTCTGGTGTCTTAGGAATTTTTGTTGAATATAAATCTAGCTTATATTAGCTATATTTTCTACAACATCCAAGAGAGTATACAAGAGCTTATTAATGCCATGTTATTTGCTCTTGGAGTTGCTCCTTATTTTGAAAAAACATACTGCTAGTACCTACAACTTGCTACGTAATCATAAGTCATTATTTTTAATAAGGGACTATTTCATAGGAATAAAGCATCTTAGCTTAGTTTTCTAGTCTGTACTGTGTTTTGCTTGTTTTATTATCTTTTAACCACTCCATTAGCTACCTTTGTTTCAGCTTCTGCATTTTTATCAGTTATTTTCCAATTGACTTATTCTTTTGTTTGGGCTTTTAATGTCTGGTTTTGCACAATATGCCAAGGAAAGGGTGTGAAATCCATGCAATGCATCTGCAGCAGCATACGGGACCTAGACTCTATCCTTGTTGTCCTAACATTTTCATCCCAATATCCTAATGGTAGATGAAGCAGCTACTCTAAATTTAGAAATATTTATTTTTTATTCCCAGTAATTAAATCCACTTTTTTCTCACATTTCCTCTTCGGGATTAGGGCTCTGATGCTTAGCACCTGAGAACACGGCATTTACGTTATCTTTTTGCAGTGCCAGAGTGGACAATTGGGTCTGCCTGGCCAGAAGGCACTGCCATGGTTTGAACTCTGATTCCTGCGGTACTGGGCACATTCACTTGGGGGAAAAAATAAATAACTAATATCTATAATTGTGATCTACAGAATTTGATACCGTGTCACCCATATAACCTGAGGGATGTAACGCCATGCAAAATATTTTCTTAAAAACAAAACAAAAATCCTGGTGGGGTCACATAACTTCAAAATGTAGGCACAAAAATATTAGAGAAAACCATCTTATTTTGCAACATGACATGATTATAAGGTTAAGGTTCAGATATAAGTCATGCCAAGCTGTTCTATAAAAAAATTCTCTTACAGTTTGTATATACTTAATAATATAATACACACACACACACACACAAAATGTGTTAATAAGTTTATTATTAGTGTTAATAGTTTATATTTGTCAATTAACAAATGCAAAGTGAATGTACAAAAGATAAATATACATCATATATTTGGTGTGACCACTCTTTAGCTTCAAAATAGCATCAATTCTTCTAGGTTCACTCAAACACAGTCAGAATTTTGTGATTATAGTTAGGTGTATGGTGAACACATTATACCAAACAGGTGATAATGATCATCATTTTCATGTAATTTTATATAAGTTGAAACACAGTCAATAACTGAAACAGAAACAGTTATACTGCATCAGCAAGGCCTCTCCCAGGCAAAGATTTCAAAGCAGAATGGGGATTCAAGATGTGCTGTTCAAGCTCTTTTGACAAAGCACAATGAAACAAGCAACACTGAGAACTGCAGATGCAGCGATTGGCCAAGGAAACGTAGTGCAGCAGATGAAAGACACATCGTGCTC
Source organism: Ancistrus triradiatus (assembly GCA_025084515.1). Classification (NCBI taxonomy): domain Eukaryota; kingdom Metazoa; phylum Chordata; class Actinopteri; order Siluriformes; family Loricariidae; genus Ancistrus; species Ancistrus triradiatus. The sequence continues at coordinate 131,111 of JAJAGP010000655.1, read as the reverse complement.
AAAATCGGTCCAGCAGTGCTATCAGCTCAGAACTGGCAGGAACCAGTGGGACCCAGGTATAACCATGTACTGTTCGGAGAAGTCTGGACAGAAGTGGTCTTAGTATTGTAGTATTGTATTGGAAGTATTGTAGCCTGATTCCCATCTTGTGCCCTGTGTTGCTGGTTAGGCCCTGAAGTTTACACGTGTATTTAGAACCGCATGAGATCTATTAATGTTTTTAATTCTAGAGAGCAGTTTCTCTTTAACGTTCATTTTTTTATGCAATCTTATGAATAGGTACATGTAAGCCTGGGCATTTGTTGCACACATGTGGCCTTGCAGTTAAAAAAACAACAACAGAAATTTAGACCAGTTTAAGCGAACATTTTATCTTTTGAGTAGAGAAAAAGCGAAAACCAGCGAGAAAAAGCAGCAAGCTGTGACAAAGGAGAGGTTTGGGTGGGAGCGCTGAGCCTCAAGGTTGTGGCCACGCTCAGATCTTTGTTGTTTTCTCTGTGCGAGACGAGGCAGAGCGCTTTCCTGAGAGGGGAGGGGGGATTAGCGTAACACTGCCTCCTTTTCCAGCTGCACACAAGACCAGCACCATAGGAGAGCCCCTAAACGCTGCCCGAAAAAGAGAGAGGGAGTGGAGGGAGATGTTCGGCTTCTCAGACGCTGAGGAATGTTGCGAGCTGCGTGATCTTTCCAAACAAACACTGCTGTGCCCCCGTAACACCCCCCTTTCCCAGCACACATGCTTCCCCGAGGCCTGCTGCTGTCCTCGTCCTCGTCCTCGTGACTGAACAGGATGGACCGTCATTGTTTTCTTCCTCTGATTTGCTTTGTAACTCCAGTACTGCTCGTTTTTTGTGGGGTTTTTTAATTTCTTGTCTTGATTACAACAGGTGTGAAACAAAGAAAACCTCAAATAATATTTAAATATGGGTTTTATATGTCCTTGTTCTCAATAGCTATGCCCAGATCAGGTCATGAAGATCTCCTGGAAAAAGAAGAATTAGATATAATTTAATCCCTCACAATTCTGTTTTGGAGATGTCGCTCAGATATTCACACCTGCTCATTTGTCCTCGACCAGCACATCAACTATTAGAACCCATTGTCCTCTTACCAGCTAATATACTTATTGACAAAAAATAACTCACCAAGATGGAGTGTTGGAATCGACTGAAACTTTATATGTGTGAAAGTAATGTGATTACAATGTCAGAGCAAAGGGATAAGTTTACTGGGGAAACATACAACTGAAAGGAGGCTGTAATACCCTGTTAGGCCACCTCTAGCCTGGATACAATATAAGATACAGTTGCGCATTGGAGGCAAACAGGTTCTGTAAGGTTTCATGCGGTGCAACGTCCACAGATGTTGCAGCTGAGCCTGTAGACCCTCATCCATCACACCAGCAGTTGGGGCAGTGTATCGCTCCACAGCAAAGGCAGGATTGAAGTGCTCACCACGAGGTCTCCATACTAGAACCCGACTGTTGTCGGATCCCAAACAGAACCTGGATTTGATGCTAAAGATGATACGGTCCAGTCTGTAGCAGTCCAGGTTTCTCACGGTGGCTGGCTGTCAATGGTAGGCTGTCAGCGGGTGTCGTGACAACAAATTTCCTTCTTCTAAATGCCTGCAAATGGTCCGGGCAGAGACAGGGTTTTGTAGTTTTGTAGTGCCACTTTTGTCTGGATGGTGGACAAAGAAACTATGGGAGCTGCTCATGCTTTGACCACAGATCAAATGAACCTCTTTACTGGTGGTCTGTCTGGGTCGTCTGTAGTCTGTTCACTGTGTGTGCGTGCCCTCATGGAACCCCTGCTCCCAACACCTCCTAACAGCTAGGACACGACGGCTTAGATGGCGGGCAATTCAGCAAAATGACCATCCTGATTCTCCTAGTCCAGTAAAGTACCCCCTCTCAAAGTTTGTCAACTAGGCAAAGTGCCTTGTAGTGGAATGCGTAGCAGTCAGCGATCTCTCACCAAGAGGTATACTACCCTAAAGTAGCCTATGGGAGTCTTTTTATAGTACAGTGCGGGAAGCCAATTTTACGCCCTTTTGTGACAAGACCCAGTGTCTAATCAGAACACACCTATAATCATTTACATATCTGCCCGAGTTTTGCAGCAATCCGACATGTCTATATGGGACATGTTAGCTCAGTCAGTAAGCTAATTAAGAACAATTGAAAAGGATAACAAAACATGAAAAAGTAGATTTCATCTTTCATAGATATAGAAGTGTTGTAAATGAACTGGTGCCCTGTCCAGAGTGTACCTCTGTCTACACCAATTGAATACAGAGTTAGGCTCCAGACCTGCACCATGACCCTGATCAGGATAAGCAGGACTAAAACTGGATCCCTATGCATTGATTTGCATATTACCCCATCAAATCACCAGTCAAATAAAAAGCCTACAGTCCAAAAACATACTCAATGCCAGTTGTCCCAGTTCATGATGGTCCATTTTACGATATTTCAAATGGAAATGGAGTGAGGAAAAGCCGTGGTTGTGACAATAACCATTTTGTTTTTCACTTTCAATAAATGATTCATTACATTACATGAGATATTCAACACTTTACTATAAATAAGCTTTTCTAGGGAAACATTCAACTTACAATGGATTTGTCAGAACGTGTCCCCATCATAAAACTGCGACTACCTGTATGTGGTTTGTGACAGAGCCAATGATTTCTATGGTGGAAATCGTGCATCAGATTCATACCAGCACTTCATCTGTGTTAACTAATATGAACAAATCTTGAAAGGAATTTTACATTAGCTAAATCAAACTGCACATGCTGAAGAAAACTTTTTACATGAACAGCAGCCTGTATTTTGCTCCATTAGATAGAATATGCCCACATGCAGAAAGGGAAACCCACAAAATTTATTTTGCTTAATGTTATTTTGCTTATTTAACAGTCCCGTGTCAGTAAATGAGCTTGGGTATTATTTAGTCGGCACATTTTGTCACTGCAGCTGAGAGCCGTTGAACACTGGGTAGTCTCCACAGAGAACAGAAGGTTTGCATGTCCTACCATCAAAGTCTGAGTGATTCAAACTGTCAGCACAGAGACAGGTGTGGCTGTGCGCTAACATCCACAAATGTGCTGCTGATAGGACTCATGTACTACTGGAGCTTCAGCCGCCAGAGTGAGAGAGACCAGCATATTCACGGAATTTATTTCTGTGTAATAACTGACAAAATCCTGAGACCAGGATTATTGTATCCTGGTTCATTTTGGCAGCTGATTTTGATTTAGTTTTAGGCTTTTGTGCATACAATATAGTTTGACTGTGATTTATCTATCATTCATTCATTCATTCACATCCACTTAATTCTGATCAGGGTCTAACTAGTGCAACTCCAGTTGCATAAGTGGTTACCAAAAAACAATATATTCAACAAGATGCTACAATGCTGTCACTGTTAAATCTGTTTATTTGAAAACATAGTCAATGCAGAACAAAACACGTTGCACAAATTTACAGTACATATGCACATATGCCTTAACTATAACAACGCTAAAAACTAAACATATCAAACTTAAGTTAAAGTTAAGATTGTTATATATGTAGCTGGCTAGTAAGCTGACATCAATCTAACGTCAATCTTACCTGTAATAAGGTTATGGTACGCAGCTATAGCTCTATTACCATATATACTGCTATTGTTCTAAAATTGCATGTACCTGCAAAAGCATTTTTCTCTGACCGTCCATGTGTACTGATATTTTTCTTTCTTTTTTAAGTATTTTGTGATATCCATTATGTTCCTTTACTGGAACAGCAACTTTACAGGCCGTAAGCACGCCATGGGCATGCAGGCAGGGAGATGGACTCTGTTCCAAACACGTGTTTAAAGCCATGCACCCTGTAGGCCTTTTGTTAACATCACCAGAGGCCAGGCTTTGAGGAGAACTGTAGTCTACATCCTGTAGAGCGCTAGATTTGCATGCGTTATAACGCGCCGATGAACTAAACTTTAAACAAAAAACATTTGGGATATGTATAGAGATGGCTGTGCATGAAAATTCTGGAAGAATTATTTGTGTGTGACTGCTGGATTGAAAATAGTTGACCTATCAAAAATGTCCAGTCACCAGGACCCTGTAGGCAGCGTCCGGTGAGAGGGTGACAGACATCAACTGCGCAACAACAAATGAGCTATCTGTGTCTGATTTTACATCTACAAGGTGGAGCAGCATGGTAGATGTGTTGAATAGAGTGCAGTGAGTGAACACAGTAGTTAAAAACTCCAGCAGCACTGCTGTGTCTGATCCACTCATACCAGCACAACACACACTAATACGCCACCACCACATCTGTGTTACTTAAGTGTTGAGAATAGTATCTGATTTGTGGGTGTCCTGTGGGGGTCCTGACCATTAGAGAACAGAGTAAAGAGGATTCTGGGTTACATTTTTTTATTTTCTATTAACAGTTTTTTATTTTCACCTTTTGCATTTTGTATTTTTGTATATTATGTGTATTCCATTTAATTTGATCTACCTCATTTTACTTGGTACTTTGTAAGAATGTGAGTCTTGTCACTTTGCTGCTGCAACAAGCTAAGTTCGCTGTGGGGGTGAATAAAGAACTTTTTCTATCTATCTATCCATCTATCCATCCATCCATCCGTCTATCTATCTATCTATCTATCTATCTATCTATCTATCTATCTATCTATCTATCTATTCTTCTATCTTTCTATCTATCTATCTATCTATCTATTAACAAAGTATGTAGAGAAACAGATGGATAACTATAAAAGTGCATCTAGGCTATATTGTAAGTGGAACTGGTAAATGGACAATGTGTGTATAAACAATTAAACAATGTATTGTATACAGTGGTCATTTGATTTTATCTGGTCAATTATAATTGAATTGAAACATTTCAGCGTGATGTCACATAGCAATTTGTAATTGCTCTTATTGGTTTATATGTTGTTCCCAGGAAGTAAAGCTCCTACACAGCGAAAATGGCAGCTCCCGGAGCAAGAACTTCCTGGTGCCAACGTGCCTCTGAACAAACCCCACTGAAATAAATAGGGGCTAATTCTTATGGTGAATGACTATTGGACGGTTCTAACTCAATGGTGCAGCCCCATCTAGTGGTGACTTAACCACCTGACAGTTGGTAATTCAATTTAGGGACGAAGCTCTGCCATTTACGATAATATTGTTAACTGTTATGAAAAGGTTGCATGACAAATTAGAAGATAAATATTACTCAGTAAAGTAAGTTTATTTTACAGAAATGTTACGTTAAACCATACCAAGTGTACCTTCATTGTAACCTGGGGGCGTCATATCATATGATAAGACCGACCCAGCCCCCATCACCAGGAGCTCTAACGCTCGGACTGGGTCGGTCGTATCATATGACGCCAACCGGGGTGACGCCACATGACAGAACAAGGGCTATTTGATTCTGTACCGTGGAGGCACCCTTGGCCATATCACCCTATTTGACCTACTCAACCCTCATTCAGGGGGTTTCTGAGACTTTTGAGCCTCTGGTGAGGTAGCACACACCAGGAAATGGAGATATGGAAACACATATGAAGTCTTAACCTGGACTTCAGGTGCCAGTAACTAAGTAACTTGTCAGAGGTGGTATATGAACCAGAGTGGCTCAGTTAGTAGAGCACTGGTTCACAACGCTGAGCAACCCTAATTCAAATCTTTTGGATACAAAGTTGTGTTTCAGGTCCTGGCATCGTTTTTAGTCAAGGTGTTTTTAGTTGTGTGGGTTTCCTGGCACCAAAGGCCAAGTCCAGCCGTGGGTCTGCTGGTGCTCTTACAGATCTTCCGGATGGGTGTGTTTCTGGATATTTGACCTTGGCAGGGGCTCCTGAGTCTCAGCACAGCTCAGGATGGGGTTTGGTTCTGTCAGACAGAGGTGGGAAGTAACAAAGTATTGCTTTAGGTATCTGTGATTTACTTACTTATTTCTGACTATAAATACTTTTACTACCTACATTTAAAAAGAAAAATCTGTATGTTTTACTCAATACATTTTAAAAACAGACTTCTTACTTATTCATTATATATAATATATCAATCTATTTATGTATCTGTCTGATTTTTCTATCTATTTATTTTACTTTTTTATTTAGGCAATGCTAGTCAGGCACCTAATGAAGCGCCAACTGGAATTCTAGGTGTCTACTAGGTTTCTACATAGCAACTGTGGCGAGGGTGCAGGAGCCAAAAATGATGCAATCCCAGTGGTTCCTCCTGTCACAGTGTCTGGTCATGAGCCTCAAAATTTTTGTAACTTTTGTAGCTTTTTCACAAATTTGAAGGAGCTCTTGCAGAGCAGGTACGGATACAATTTCAGAGAATACTACAATGACAGAAGCATTAAGCTGTCATGTGTGACCCTCTGAGAGTATAAACTTTTGTCATCCTAACACTTTTACTGTTCAGCTATTTTTATCAGACACTGGGGTGGAGAATTCTATTTCTGTGATGAATATAAGAGGAACATTAAAAAACATTAAAAAGGTTTTAGATAAGTATTGGTGTGTAAAAGAACTGCTAAAAAAAATTGGTAACGCTGCAGATTGTTCAGCTTAAATGCAGTGCAGTGTTTCAAAGAGTCGATGACAATTATTGTTTGGGTTAAATAGGGTTAGGGTTAGTAATGCATGATATTCTGCATTACTGTATATTACCCTGTATAGTTATGAGTGATTTAGCTGCATTTATTTAAATATATATATATATATAGTGGCTCCTTATGTCTGAAAATGTTTTGTTTTTGTTATCCTCATATTTTTTTCCCATGTGTTGTAGACTGACGAAATAGATGACATCATGCTGACCAAGCCACCATCTGAGAGAAATCCAAAAAGAAGCATTACAGAGCATACCTCATATACACGGTAATGCACATGTGGAAAATACTGCTCAAGATGAAACTGATGCTTTATACAAGCCTTAAAAAAGATGCTCTATAAAGCCTTAGCACCATTTAGCAGCTAAATTGGTCTTTCTCACTAGTCTAATCAGTACAGAGAAGTGGGAGAGTATTGATGACTCCAAGTCAGCCAGTCGAAGAAAATCACCATTAATGCCTCGAACGCTTAAATAAAGACTAGATGAGTTCACTGGTGTCTCTTCTCAACTGATGACGCGTTTTGAAGTAATGAAGTGTGACCTTTAGCTCATTGAGAGCTCAAGTAAGTGTTGCAATGACGCAAAGCAAGAAGAATTGAAGTCTTATGAGGTCTATTGAGGTCAGAAAACATGAGGCAGCGGGTTCGCAAACAAAAAGGCACAAATAAGACCATGAAAGAGTAAAATAACTTCAAATCCTGCTCTAGAATCTTTGAACGGCTCATGGACAAAGCTGGGCTTCTGCTTTCGGGAAGTATTGCTTCAATGTTTCCATAGGTATTCTTGTCCCTAAGCCCAAAGAGCTTAAGTTGGATGCTTGTGTAGTGAGAAGGATCTCTGTGTCCCATCCATTATTTAATTGGTTGTTCTACATTGACCCGGTGTGAATGTGACTGACTAGGATTGACGTAATATTGTTCCTGTCGTGAATAGCCAGGGAGTGCATTTCCATGCACTTAATAATTCGATCATAGCCGGATTTCTGCAGTTGATCTGATTATTCAAGTGGTCATGTACAGTACACAGAATACTGAAATCAGATTAAGAAATCCGATATAGATAGCTGGATTTTACCCCAGCTATGTGAGAGGAAACCCATGCTGGCACGGGGAGAACATGTACACTCTACACACCTGGAGTCTGAGGTTAGGAACAAACCAGGGATCTCTGGAGCTATACGGTCCTGCTCTAATCAATGTACCGACCCCTTGTATAAGAATTAGTGCTATTAATTGCAGTTTTTGTTTAAACTGACAGTCATTGCCTTGTCAGAGCCGGGACATGAACAAAAGTGGCTCAGATTGTCTCCAGATTGGAATTTCATGTCAGTGTCTGGGTTGGATCTCCATCATACCCAGCGAGGAGTTCCAACACTTACTTTTCCATTTAGTCATTTAAGCAGACGCCTTTATCCAGTGCGAATTACAACTGATGAAATCTAATAATCCAAGCAATTGGGGGTTAAGGGATTTGCTCAAAGACCAAACAGTGGCAGCCTGGCAGAGGTGGGATTTGAACCCTGGATTTTCTGGTCCACAGTATAGTACCTTAACTGCTAATCTACCACAGCCCTGATTAGTGATGCTTTCCCACTGATTCATTATCATATGGTCCCAGACCTAGGGCTGAGTTCCAGCATGATCTGTCTCACCTGCACCTGTGTTCCATCTCGCCAGGGGCATCCACCTTGTGAGACTCAGAGTTAATATTGGTCTATGGTAAAGAGACAGATCGCAATCAGTCAGAAGTGTGTGTTTTCCGATCACTGTCCAATCACATACAATCATCTGACTTACATCTCCAGCGACCGAAAATGATTAGTCCATATTCCATCCAATAAAGCTATGAAACCCGTCAGAACCTACTTATCATGGTCTGTTTTATAGTGGCACATTGTTTTTTCCACAACAGGTTCAGCAGGTTTGCATCACACAGCAGGAAGCAGATGGACAAAAGCACTCGATGGGAAAGGGAAAGAGAAGAGTCCCTGCATGTGCACACATGTCTACCTTAAGTACCCTGTTAACCTTTGACTGGTGACAAGCAGACATACCTCATTTTCACACAGGAACTGGGCGGAACAGAAAGACATTTGAGACTGCTTGAAAAGAGAAGAAATGAAGAACAAGAAGGGGGAATAGAAGAACAGCTCTGACTTAACGTATGACTGGGACATCTAAATGATTCTGAGCATTCTTATTGTCTTGCAGACACCATAGATATCAATGTCACCTTGCAGCTGCAGTGACTCGAGCATGGAGTTTGCATGTTCTTCTGATGTGTGAGTCAGTTTCATTTGGGTACTCTGGTTTTCTCCCACAATCCAAATATATGCATCAGGTCAGTGTATCTAAAGTGACCCAGTTTGAAGGAGAGAGTGTATGTGTGTGCATGTCCCCTGCACTGGGCTGGCAGCCAATCCAGGGTTTGTTTCCGCCTTGCACTCTGTGCTGCTGGAAAGGTCCCGGCCTCCTATAACCCTGTATTGGTTAGGTGGGTAAGGACAGTGAGTGAGTCAATAGTGTATCTAATAGTGTTTGTGATATATTGTATCTGTATATTAGTTTGTAATTAAGCAATACAACACAAAAGGGAGTGTGGTATTGCGAATAACATAATGGCTGTGATTTGGTCGCAGGAACATGCTGAAGGCTAGTGCCTTAGATCATCACAGCTGTGATGTTATTTGCGCTAACACATGTCCTCGTGTCAAATAAAGAAACAAAATAAATCAAAGATGCCCCAAACTTCATACTGAAGAGGCTTTAATACTGACAATATCTGACAAACAATAGGTCCACAACAAATGAGTTGTTGCTACGCAGCAATAACAATTCCCTGCCCTGCCCTAACACAGTATGTTACAAAAGACATATGGTTTATATAATGCTATCAAATTACATTAGTTTGAAATATAAAGTGCAAATCAGCAAATATGAATAACAGAGGACTAAAACTGAAAACAGATGTCATTAACATTTAAACAATATAATTTAGTTATTTATTAGACTTACCGTATTTTTCGGACAATAAGGCGCACTTAAAATCCTTTAATTTTCTCAAAAATCGACAGTGCACCTTAAAATGCGGTGCGTCTAATTATGAATTAATTCTGGTTGAGCCTTCTGACCTACAACCAATTGTAGATGGTACACGGCGCTCATAAATCTGTCAAAATGTTTTAGTAGGTCTTGGTAGGTTACGAACTTACGGCAACCGTAGTGCGCAGCATCGCGGAGTAATACGGTATGTGCTTCACCATTATCCATTATTCATTTTCGAAGCGGGTTTCAAACTCAACGCGATCAGTCACGCAGTACAACATGGACATAGAGCAGCTGCGAGAGAATTCAACATTAACGAATCAATGGTACGGAAGTGGAGGAAACAAGAAGACGCCCTGCGCCAGGTAAAGACCAAACTGAGCTTCCGACGGAACTTAAGAGTTTCGTTTCATTTCATGCGTCTTATAACCGGGTGCGCTTTATGTATGAACATAGATCCGTTAGCAGCCGATCGCTGATATTGTGCCTTATAATCCGGTGCGCTTTATAGTCCGGAAAATACGGTATTGCGTATCTGTATATATTATATGTTTGTGTGTTAAAGCTTGTCATTACTTGGCAATGTTTCAGAGGAATGAAATCACTTTGGTGTGAAAAAGCTGTGCTGTTATCACAAATATCACTTCTCAACCAGTCAGATTCTAAAGTTGGAACTAACTGTTGTATAATGGTTAATATCTTGTGGACAATAAGGTGGATTTTTCTTTCTTTTCTTCATGATCTTTAGATGTTTCCTGCTTTCATATCATCACTAGGACTGTGTTAAAAATCGATCAGTAATATATCACAATATTTAATTTTCACAATATACTGCATCGACTTTCAGCTCAAAACATCGCTCAAATGTTTTTTTATTTCGCACATTTAAATGGGGGTCTAAACTACAATCTCCACTCCTATAGCTCAATTTGTCCACTGTGATGTGGACATCAATGTGATGTATTATGACAACTCAGATCATACATCACGACTTGTATTTCGGTTGTTTTATATTATCAGTGATCTATGTGGAATAGCACAATATATCGCAATAAGCATTGTATGGCAATGTATCATCTTCTAATCAGATTTCATGAAGTCCTTTCCAATACCCACCCCTAATCTTCAGTAAACCCATATCAGTAAAAGCTGGTTGTGTCTAGGTGATCATATTTTGAAACTGGATGCATGATGTTATTGAGATAAAACATAGGTCATTCCTACAATACAGTGCTAGTCAGTTTAGATCAATAAATGGTCCCTATTGTTTTGTATTCCATTTTCAGACATTAGTATGCTATGGTATCAGTATAATATAAGATGCTATAAACATCAAAGAGTCAGTAAGTTTCTATTCATGAAGTGCACCTATATTACAGATATAGCTGAGAGACTGGTTAAGTAATATGATGATGTAGGAAAATGGACACTGAGACTGGAAATACTGGTGGACCACAACACTTAGTTAAACCTAAGAAGTAAAAAAAATTATTTAAACAGGCGACAATGATTGTGTGCCATTCACTTTGGGAACAAGGGTTATTTGTTGATAAGAGTCTACATAACGCATACTATTACTATTACTATAAATGTATTAATTTACCGCAACTTAGTTGAAGTCTTACATAGAAAATCTAGGCTGCCAAAGGAGGTCGGGTCTTGATCCTCCCAAAGTTTCTTCCTTATCACATTTAGGGACCTTTCCTTTCCACTGTAGCCCCTGGCTTGCTCAGTTATGGCTGTGGGCATAGAGTTGTAAAGCTGCTTTGAGACAAGGCTCCGTTGTAAACAGAGCTATAAAAATAAATTTGATTTGACAACAACTATGAAGCTGGCTGGATATATTGACGGTATTGAAGTTCATTCGTATAATTCATAGCAACATCATATTTTGATCATTAAAGGTTTTTGTTTTATGACGTTTTTTATACAATGTGTCATCACTGGAGTAAAGTATGTTTTAGTAGTTATTGATGTATTGATCTATACTGAGTATCAACATCAGGGCCAAGTACTACTTGAACGAGTGATCGGATCGGTATTAGCATCAAAAGTCCAGAAACTCACCTCAAACTAACCAACAGCTCAGTATTACTCAGAATTAAACCTGGTTAATAGAGCTGCACAGACCTCTAGAGGCAACCATAAGAATTGCAGTTGTGAAAGCAATGTAATAGCACTCCATTACTGAAACAAATCCACTGTTCATTGGTGGTTAGCCACTGCCTAAAGGTCATTGAATTATTGTTGCAGATGCTGTACTTGTGCTTGTAGCTCTAAATATAAAGTGTACAAAAGCTGTAAACATAACAACACTGGACACATCCTCACCTGAGATATAAAATAACATTTGCTTTGTTTTTTCCTGTGGAGTTACACTGAAGTAAATACAAACACAGTTTTATACAAAGGTTTGGGTACATCTGATCATATGACATATTTTACTGAGTTTCCAAATGAAAGAAAAAAATCTGCAGCATACATGAATATAACATACAATGGGGGCCAAAGGTCAGAGACCACTAGTGTGAATGTTTCACACTTTTCATATAAAACATATAATCAGCATGGAACTTTGAAGTTTAATCTTTGAAAATGTACATTTCAGTTTTTTCATGTGACTGTGTTTAAAATATCATACTGAATATTGTGCATAGTGCATACTGCTATGGAATAACCTCCACAATTTTGTTTGGGTATCAGACACACTTCCAGTCTTTAAGTTTAGATTAAAACATACTCACACAGGCTTTCAGTTAGTCTCTTTAGACTGATGTGTGCAGCTCTGGTTCTGATGGCTGTAGTCTAGGGTTGTCTGCCTGGGCCTGTTCTGTCATTTCCTTCGGTTGCTGGGTCGGGTTTGTCAGGTAGAGCTGTCAGATTGGGCTAGGCTTTGGTACTGTACTCTATGACCCAGGGTTATACATCTGACCAAGAGCAGAGCCAGCAGTTCATTGTTGCAGAGCTGTATGGTGATCTGGGATGTTGGGTTGGTGACTTCTTGCCTCTCATATGCAAACACTCAGGTTTGTTGGTTGATGGGGAGACAGGTCGCTAATATCTCATGTGATCCCTCTTGGTTGTGTTACCTTCTGGTTTTTCCCTTTCTATCTATGATGTTATAGTTAGTGACTCTAGAGCCTCATGCTATACCTGGAACAACTGTGTTCTGTTCATAGGGTCTGTGTTTTTGACATCCCTAACTACATATTCTGTTTTATGTCTGAGCTGTTCTTCCAGTACTAGTTCCAGCCCTCATACCTTTACCCAGACCACATGAGAGGACACTAACTCCCCCTCCCTCTCCCCTCCTCCTGGTGACTGAGGATGACCAAAACTGTCACCTGCTAGAGGTTGTGAACCTACAGTGACTGCATTTATACTGGATGAAATAATGGCCAGACACTATTTAATTCTCTGTTTTATTATGTTCACAATTGTATTTATTTTATAGATACTATTGTATTATATTCTTTAGTTTATTATATTATCTACTTTGTTATGCTCTGCAATATTGTATTCTCTCTTTAATTTATTATAGTGTATATTTTATTTTATTTTTATTATATTAATTGTTTTATTTATTATATACTCTTATTATTATTTACTCTATTTAAAATATTCTGTTTATCTTCTATTGATATTATGTTACTATTTAGCTCATTTAATTTAATTAATTTAATTGAATTGAAATTACATTTAACATCTATACTACCCAAGGAGGCTGCGTCCCCTTCTGAGTCTTGATCATCACAAAGTTTCTTCGTCATCACATTTAAAGACTTTTTCTTTGCCACTGTCCCCTAGGCTTGCTCAAATCAAGCTGCTTGGGGACAACACTGTTGTAAATGCTCAATGTAATAAATGTGCTTAGAGTCTTACTGTTAATCCTTGCTCAGATACATCATCATATGTAAAGATATATAACAAGAACAAAAATACACCAAATGTATGTAGACACCATTTCTAATTAATCAGTGATTAATTAGTGATTTTTCAGCCACACTCATTGCTAGCACATTCATTATATCTGATCTTAACTCCATCAGAGACATTTGAGATGAGCTGGACTGCTACTGAGCCACGGCTTATTGTCCAACATCAGTGCCTGACCCAACAGACAGACTGTGGTCATTGCAGAATATTAATATGAATAACTCCATACTAATATCCATGTTTTGGATGTACCTTTTGATCATTCACAAACTTTTGACTATATAGTATGCATTATCGCTATGATGCTGGACGATGTTTATATCCATGACGAATTGCATTTAGCCACTATGGCAATCTGGGTTTACCCTACCAGATAATCAAACTCCTCCATCTTTACTATATAGAGAATATACTGTACTATGTGGATGCTCTATCCATGGTGCTGAAAACATTTTGATTGACAGCTGATTCTGAATCCATTTTTTTCTATCAGCTTTTAAAATTGTGTAAATAGATCATCTTAGATGAGCAGACAGGTGCATTATCCTGGGCAGAATCGTTTGCTCAAAATACTGCAAACCCTTCCAGCAGTAGATGGATGTCGACAAGAGATGCACTAAACAACCGACTTTTGCGTCAAGCGGGTATCGATTAGCAAACATGGCGTGTCTTGTGCTCGGGGAAGCCCCCTTGACTTCCACCTGATGGCAGCATCAGGCAGCCCCTTCAACTGGGTGCGTGGGAGTTCCCCTCTCCGCTATGGCTCATGCCTATCTCTCTCTTTTTCTCGCCCCCTCCTCATCCGGTGCCTCCATCCTCCCCCATATCACGGAATCATCAGCAGCAGCATCTCAGCCTCAGCCTCAGCAGCAGTATCCACCCTCTCTCTCTCTCTCTCTCTCTCTCTCTCTCTCTCTCGCCCCCCTTTTTTCTGTCTCTCAGTCTGTGTGTGTGCGTGTGTGTGCGAGTGTGAGGTGTAGGCACTTTTGGCTGGATAGTGGCGTAGTCCTCTCCAGCGCCGTCGGTCTGAGAGCCGCTCCAAGGTGATGCCACTGCAGCAGCCGCCGCATCCCGCCACCGCGCCTGCACATCGAGCCTAAAGCCCGCTTCCTCTGCCTGTCTCGGGAGGGACGAATCCACATCGCCTTGAGACATCAGCCGCCCAGGAAGATGTCTAACGCCGACATGGTCCTCAACGCCACCGATCGGGTAGTGAAATGTAAGTGATTGCTTGAAGTCCTTCTGCGTCTCGATTGCGCCTGATCGGCGGGGGCGTCGCTTCAAATCGGCTCGGCCGCGCAGACGCGGGTGGATGATACATATGCTTCATAATGGTATTTTCGCACTGTTTGTGTGTCTCTACCGCTCTGATCGGCTTATGTTGGTGTTATTGGCTAGATTGCACAGGGATTCGGGCTGATCTACTTTAGTGCATGCGTGGCTAGATGGATGGATGCATGCATGAGCCAGGCACTTTTTGTGGAGGAGGTGATGCAGCAGGATTGTGTTTGGCACGCTTCGGCCCTGCTGTCTTGTACTCAGAAGAAGTAACATATTGGAGTCACCCAGTAATTGCAGCAAGTACGCCGATCCGGCTCTATATCTTGCAGCCTGTTTGGTGTTTGGTGCGAAGCAGATAGGGGAATGAAGGTGGGAGGGATGGGGGATTCCAGATTCACTCACTACATCGGGTATTAAATAATGGCTACCCCCCGATGTAGTACATAACGTGGCCGGTAGAGAGCAGCTTGGGAATCACCAATAATCGTGTTGGAAAACCGGGAGGTGTAGGGGTTTCTCACATTTAAGGATGGTGTTGCATGTTAAAATATCCCTGGTGTTAAGGGAAAGCCCTGGACGGGTAGCCCTGGAGCCCTTTTTGAGCAATCAGCCAGCCAAATATCTATATAAAGTGGAGAAATTTATTTATTTGACTGATTTTAAGATAATTGTTAAATAACTGTATCACTCTGCTTGTTCTTGTTTTTAATTCAGTTTTGATTTTTATTTGATTTCGTTGGTGGTGGTGGTGGTGTTTCTTTGTGATTGTCTTTGTGTGCTGCGTTCTTGGCCAGGGCTCATTTGTAAAAGAGGTTTTTTTTTTTTTATCTCAATGTGATTACCCTGGTTAAATAAAGGTAAACTAAAATAAATTTTAAAAATGCCAGCAAGAGCCATTTCTATGGCCTTCCATCATGTTCTGTGTGCATAAAGTATGTGTACATCATTTGTAGAATTTAGTAGAATTCAGGTTAGTCAGAAATCTTAGGACGGTGATGGAACGGAGCTGATCAGACAGGGAGTGTGGCCTTTGAAGAATCATTTGAAACCACAGAAAAGTCAAAATAGGGGTCATTGAAGCACTGACATGCAATGTATTGCAATTTTTTGGATTTCTTTTTCAAGGGGACTTTTACGTTACGTTTGTCAGGGTGAAAACGAACAGATACTTAATCGGAAAAACAAGAAGAGCAAACAGGGCAGTGGTAGAAGTTAGATGTTATGATTAATTAATTGAGGTTGATATAAATATCTGTTAAATACAATAATCTGTTTTAGAGCATATTCCTGCCTTCCTCCCTGTGTTTCTAGGATGGGGCTCCAGACAGACTTTAACATTCACCAGGGAAATGTTACTGCAGATGAATAAATGTGTTAATGACTGGAGTGTAAGCTGTAACTTGGGACTGTGGTGGCATAGTGATTAAGGTACTGGACTATAGATCAGAAAGTCAAGGGTTCAAAAAACCGCCTCTATCAAGCTGCCACTGTTAGGCACTTTATCCATAATAGCTTGGATTATAAGACTGTATCGGCT